>CM046837.1:24087487-24143374 GCA_025618425.1 Heliocidaris tuberculata | reverse complement strand
TGTGTGTGTGTGTGTGTGTGTGTGTGCGGGGGTGTGTGTGTGTGTGTGAGCGCGAGCGTGTTTATATCTGTGGAAGGGAGGGGTGTGGAGGTGCGGTTAGGTATATGATTAATAATTAAAATAAAGATGATTCAGATCAATTACTGATAGTAGACATAGAACATGCAGTTAATGGCTGATACGCACTTTGGTCAAATTCAAGACTGAGGCATTTTTGCGCAAACCAATTTTCTGGAGTTTTACAAATGTAGCCAGTACTCACTCAAGCATGAAATAGGGTAATCCGATGAAACAGACCCTCACCCATAATTGTATGAGGAAAAAAAATCATATTGATATTGTAAAATTATGATTTTGCAGAATATTTTCAAAGTGCGTACTTTTTTTATACGCACTGTAGTGGTCTCAAAGGAAAATGGACGAAACATCCACATTAATGGAATTTGCCATTTTTTAATAATTCTCGACGACCTTGATCCACAATTTCTAGAGACGCAGCTACGGGGGCATGGGGGCACGTAACCAAATCGAATGTCGAAAAAATAAGAACTTGAGAAAGAGAAGAGAGAGAGAGGGGGCGGGGTGAAAGGGAACGTGGAAAGAAGATAGTTGGATCCCTATACAAACTCCCCCGAATTAGTGACCTTGAAAATGTGTGTTTCATCCCCCTAGTACCTGTAGTAAGACTAATGCCCATATGATGCAAGCGCCCCCTCAATAACTGGATCCTAACTACGCCACTGAATTTTTTTTCTTCATGTTTTTTTTTTTTAATACTATCTGAAGTAATGAGTTTTCTAGACCTTTAGAATCATTTGAAAATCAAAGTGGCTTTTTCTCCTACTGATTCTCTCGCAGCTTCAGAGACCTTGGTATATTTTGGTTGCCTCAGGTGTCAAAATCTTCGTTCATAATAGGATTATTTGGATCGGCTCCAATTTTGCAAATTTGTAGATGCTTATACAAAGAACCTTTTTTTTTTAATGATTCGTTGGACTTTGTGCATTTTAGAAATTATGTAACCTACATAACATAGATACCATGTGGGTTGTTTCCCACGACAAGTCAGAGAGGGATTACAATTACTCTGTGAGTCATGATCCATCACATAGATATTCAGAATGTACAAACTCGACATTTTCTCCTTGTTGGTATCCCAGTATTCACAGCGCATGTGATAAAATAGAAAAAAAAACCCTCAGTAATCAACGACTTATCAACATGTATTTTGTTCCACATTTTACAATGTATTCAAATGTAGAATATCATGAGTATGCATGTATAGTGACAAAATACAGGGAAGAAGTAAAATCCATCAAACAAGGGGCTTGTGTTGGGTATGCCTAAACATCTCTCTCTCTCTCTCTCTCTCTCACTGTATCTCCTCTCTTTCACTCGTGGACAGGAAAACAGTTCAGTGCGTTTAGTCCCTATAAGCAAGAGTCTTCTTACAAGGTATATAGTTGAAATCCACCAAATACGTCTGTAAGAACACAGTTTGTAACTATAATGAATGCACAAATAAACGATTTCCCTTCTTTTTTTTCTCTCTCGCCATTCGATTGGGGACACCCCCCCCCCCCCCATATAGCTAAGCTATTGGGTTGGGTATAAAACATGGGGAATTTGGAACTCACCAAGGGCGACCTCCTCGTTATTGAGAACGGGTTCGAGCCCGTAGTTGCCCCAGCCATCGCTTCCGATCCAGATGAAGCGACGATAGGCCCCCGCCTTGGCCGCGGCGCTGAAGATGTTACGGGCGGTCTCGAGCTGGACGAAGAGAATGACCACGGTGGAATGGGCCGAGTTACTCTGCGTGTCCAGGAGGTCACTGATTAACTGTGACAGAGATTGAAAAGGATTGACTGATCTGTTTGAACTACATCTATTTCAGTGTATATCTGTTTATCGAAACTGAAAGAAATCGGAGGTCAGTGCAGAAAGATTTATATGTTGTTCCTGAAGTCAAAACAAAGTGTAACAGTAAACAGGGGTGTGACCATGCTTCCGAATATCCCGTGCAATATAAGGCATCCTTATACAGTTGCACAATTCAAAACTCTCCTACAACGTATCTATTCAATTAAAGGCCAAGTCCACACTAATATCAAGTTGATTTGAATAAATAGAGTAAAATTAAACAAGCATAGCAGTGAAAATTTCACTGAAATCGGATGTAAAATAAGAAAGTTACGTCATTTTGTATTTTTTGCATTATTTCATGAAACAGTGATATGCATAATTATCATAGGCGGTATGCATATCGCCCATGTTATGCATATCACTGTTTCAAGAAATAATGCAAAACTTCAAAATGCCGTAGCTTTCTTATTTTACATCCTATTTCAATAAAATTTTCACTCTTATGTTTGTTTAATTTTACTCTATTTATTCAAATCAACTTGATATTAGTGTAGTGTGGACTTGGCCTTTAATCAAGATTAGTTTGCATATTTCCTGGCAGCTTTACCTACTTGTTTGTCTCTTTTTTCATCTTTCGCTAAGACCAGTGAGTCTCTTTCCAAAGGTATACGAAGCGCTATACAAGAAAATTACTGTTCTATTATTATTGTTATTATCATTTATATAGTTTCATCAAAGTAAACATTATACATGCACATTAGGAATCATATATACAAGGAACAACGTAAGTGCGATGGGATGAGACTATATCCGGTTTATCTTTTATGCTTGATCCCAGGTTCAAATCAAATACTTGATTATCTGATACTTATTGTTATAATCATTTCTGAAAGTTATAGAAAATTTCGCTCTTCGCTTTGAACTTGTGCTTTACATGATATACTCGCTGTATATATATGAAGACGAAATATTAATATATAACTGCATTTCATTCTCTGTATATCCATTCGAAAGAGACAACAAATTTTGAGGAAATCGAAACTACACGTACTCTCCACTAATTGTATCATGTATATACGCCTCTTAACACGTAAAATAACGATATCTTAAGATATACTTTTCATGAAGGACTAAAAACTTATGTATACCGATCGAGGGTATCTCATTCTAAATGAAATCGAATACATGTGTATTGAATTGTATTGAATCAATACATTTCTTAGTTTTCTTGCTTTAGAACCATACACCCTTAATCAGAGGCCTCTTGACAGTGTTTCGATGTAACATCAAACCCAAGTGCACTACTCTACGAGTATATTTACATACAATCTTGACAGAGCCACTGAAGTTCATTAACTGAATCTAGAATACAGTACACGCACATTTCAAAATCTGACTATATTCAACCTTCGGAAAGTTTTGATAACTTTTGAAAACTTCTCACCACTTTGATTGGACGTTATCACTTCACAGGGCAATAGGAGATATCTTATGATTTACTATTAATGAACGATGAACCATTTATGTAGATTGCTAAAAGATATATCATTCTAAATCTTTTGAAAACTCATCAAGGGTAGCTCATTCTAAATGAAATTAAATGCATTGAATTGTATTGAATCGATACGTTTCTTTGTTTTCTTGATTTAGAATCATAGACCCTTGATCAGATGTATCTTGACAGTGTTTCGATGTAACATCAAACGAAACTGCGCTACTACGACGAGTGTCAAGGGTCACTGCAATTCGCTAACTCGTCATAGTGATTTTAAAAAAAGAGAAGGGGGGGGGATGCGTGTATGTGTGTGCGCGCGATTATGGGCGTGTGTTGTTGTTTTTTTCTTCTTCTTTTTTTTTTTAGTATAATACAATATATATAAGTAATCATAATGATGTACATCCAGCATGGTTTGAAAAAGAAAATATTCTGGCAAACTATTGACAAAGACATAATAATGAAAGAGTTGTAATACATATGAAACCTCATTATCTACCACTTTTTGCCCAAAGTTGTAATAATTTTGTGAAAATTCGTTTGATGCATCCTGCTTAAACTGTAAATTTGCTTGCATTTATATGTTCCTATTTGCATTCTGACATGAAATACATTTTTAGATGCGTTTATCTATGACAATATGTTTCTATGTCATCTTTAAAGAAAACAAAGATACGTTAAGATGTTTTGCAATTTCAATAAGAGTGCTAGAACTATTCCATCTTGCGATTTAAATAGGATATTTTGGGATTCGGCTAGTACTTGAAATATCATACTTCAGAAGCGGATAAACTTGCACGCTATTTATAAACCTATAGGCTTTAGAATTTCTCTCAACAGATACTTATTTTTCTGCTTTCACTTCTCTCCCCACTATAGTACGTCCTACCAAGAAATGTTCTTTCAAAATAAAATACTATATCTAGCACTTTATCTTAATGACACTTGAGAAATATTAAGATTGTAAAGTACTTGATGACAGTGCGCTGTTTAATTCGCTGAAAGATCATACTACCAGTTCATCGACACTTCGGTTAAAGATAAAACTGGGGACTCGTCATGCAATTACAAACTGGTTAGGAGTTATTTTGAACGCTTGATTATGCTGTAAATAGGAACAACTGTGTGTATTAGGAGGTTTTGGAATCATCAAAATTATAACAAATTGACTGAATCTTGCTATAAATAATAAAAGCAATGAATAGCACTGGACACAAATGTTGGTACATGGGACTGCAAAAAACAAGTGACACGGATAACTGGTCCAAAGTTGTAAAATCTTTACCGTCACTTTTTCAAATACATGTATTAAAGCACTTCAAGAGCAATCAATTCCAAGTGACATATCTATTGTAATATTTTTCTTTATGGGAATAAAAGAGTGAGAGAATTCACAAAATAATTTCAGTTTTTAACAGAACTCAACCTTCTCTTTAAAAGTTAATATTTTTAAAGTGATAATTTCCCTTTCATGCTCAAATAGTGGAGCAATTGCCATCCAATATATTCACTAGATTGTTTTCATGAGGAAAATTTGCAAACCAATTAGAGGAAGTGTTAGGAAGGATTAATTGGAAGGTTAAATAAGTAATTCATGATCTATCTCATTTTTTAAATTCCCAGGTGCGAGTAAAAACATTATATCTACTTCGTAAACTTTGAGCGATTGCACTTAATATCCTTTCGTATCATAAACATAACAGTTTTATTTTTTTACCTGTCGTGAAACTGTTTATATTTACCGTACATTATACGTGACTATACAAGAGTTAGTTACCCGTATTATTTTAAAGCCGATCCCTAATGCTTGTGGAATCTAAATTGTTTTTGACGTAAATGTGGAATAAATAAACTTCAAACTTCAAACAATAGTTTATTAATGGTCACATGTACTGTAATCCTATAAGTACATAATTGTGCACAGACAATATTTGGCCACTTGCAATAACATGATACTGTAATTCTGTTATGATCTGATGTTCTAAAAATGCTAAAATATAATCTATAATATCATTCATAGAGCAAAAAACATTAAAAAAAACTTTTTAAAATAATCTGAAGATAGTTCCTGCATAAATGCTATATTTGCATTCCGAAATATATAATACCCTGTATGGACATTTGGACCTCGAGTACGATCAGTGTTCCAATCTCCTTCAGCTGATGTCAACAGACTGAAACTCCTCGTCGCTGTTTCATCTATATTTTCAAGAGGCGATAAACTTTTTCTGGATCTCTAGATGTTTTAATAAGTTACTCATTTTAGGAGCTAGTCGTCTGAATTGAAATAAATTAGTACGTTTAAGTACAAGTATTTGATCAATTTTGTTTACTTTTTCAGAGAAATTCTTGTAACATTAGAAGTAAGTTCACAAAAGACTGAAAACCCTGACTGAATCATAATCCATCCTTCCTCCAAAATTTTCAAGGTGAAGTGAATTAAACCTATCAATTAACAACGTAACATCAGGCTAATTTCCATATTTGTTAACATATATGTATCTCTCTTTTTCTCAAGATATTGATTATCAAGGAAAATATCAATAATAACACCAAAAAACAGGACAACAAAGAAGCAGCAAAAGTTATATCGCACTTTGACCGCGTTATAAAATGTAATTGTTAGATGATGTGCAGACAACTACCCCGCTCCCCTCCCACCCCCCCCCCCCCAAAAAAAAAATTCTATGGAGTACGATATGGTTAATCCGGCGAATGACGGGGGTCGGAACATTCCCCCCCCCCCCCCTTACAGTTTTTTTGGGGGGAGGGGGGAATTGTACCGCTTTTTTTTTTTCGCTCGATATCTTTTTATTTATTTGGTTTGTTTTGGGGGTTATTTAATATTTGGTGCTTCTCAAACTATTTTAGGAATTAGACAGCCGTTTTTTGTTTTTGTTTTTGTTTTTGTTTTTTTTTTTAAATTCTGGGTCCGGCCCTGTTATGTAATGATGTGCATGTAAGAAGACAGTCTGAGCGTCTTTAGCATAACCATGATAACCGAGTTAAGTTTTGCAACTTAACGTGCGTCAATTCTCGCAAGAAATTTCCCTTTTCAAGATGATACTTGATAAGAATCTGTTTCATTGTCTGATTTTATATCTGGGCTAGTGTACTGAAGTGGAGTTGTCAAAATATTTTTAAAGATAAGGTTTAGTTCTGGTCAAGCGATTTACATGGTGAAAGAAATTTTCTTGAAGTAATTGGGAAAGGTTGATCATGTCTACATAAGAATTGGTGATTACTGTAAGATTTCGAAAGCATAAGAAAGATTATACTTTGACCTAATCGCGTTGAAAAACACGTTCACTTTACACAGAAATGGGTGTATGGGACTGCACACATGCGTTTCTTGTCATATTTCGAATATGAGGGCATTTATAGAGCAGTCCTTTTCATGGGATAATTTTCTTCTGCGATACTCTTTCCAACTAACAAAGAAAGGATGAGAAAGCACACAAATTATTTTCACCTGTACCAGATCTCAACTTTCTCTTTAAACGTTCTTGATCGTGTAAGTGCAGCAATCAGAGTGGAAAACTCATGATTAAGTCTAATGACCTTTTGAGGGTTTTGAGCATTCATTACAAGCGCGATATTTTAAGCATCACCACTAACTCATAACACATCACATCCCAGGGGGGTGTTTCACGAAGTTGTTCGTAAGTTACGAACGACTTTACGCACGACTGGTGATATGTTCTTGTGCTAAATGAGATATCCCAGATTTTCCCTGATGTTTTAACATGTGGGACTGAATTTCCAATAACCCTTATCAATTTTGACAAATAATAAACTTTGCATTCGGAAGCTTGTTTAACAGCAAGAATTTTAATCCACAAAGATCGGATTTCAACTTTAGCTGATGGGAATCAAAATGAGTGAGAATCTGATTAGCACCCAAGAACAGGTACCAGTCGTGCGTAAAGTCGTTCGTAACTTTACGAACAGCTTTATGAAACACCTCCCAGATTTTGTGCGGAGTGCTTACACGACTGCCAGCCATTGTTTCAAAACAACGGCTATGAAATGAATAATTATCATCAAGATGCGTATTACTTTAATCCATCCACTTCAAATGATTTAAGTAGATAGGGTACTTGCACGTAAGAGCAAATAAACATGTCAAGGGAAAAACGGGTTGATTAATCGTTAATATGAATAGGCTCCAGATATAAATTTTACGTCTACAAAAATAAAGAAGGAAGAAAGAATGAACAAAAAGTGCAATATGATAAAGTGGCAATATCCCGTTTTTGAGAGCTGTAACGGCTTCGTATCGAGAGTTTGTTGAAATATATGGGACAATAAAAACAGCCTATTTGAAGTCGCAATAATAGCTCTGCAGAAGACAACTCGAGATTTCTGAAATAGGTCATACCAACAAAAATATTCGAACCTTGATGGATAATCATTATTTTGCCATAAACATATTTTGTTACAGTTAACACATATTTGTTTAACCTGAAAACCCAGCAGAAAAGTAAATGAGGTTTTTAAAAAAATGATAGGGTAAAAAGTCAAATATCATTTTGAATATAATTTACAAAATTATTATCAAAGATAATGCACGTAAGTGAATGTTATATGATATATACATGTATATGTATCCTACCTTGAGGGTAAGAGTAAGAGGGGGCGAGTTGGTGGTTCGGTTTGAAGTTCCATGCATGGCTTTTCATAAACGTGCAGTGAAATTTAGATCGTTTTGATTAATCGGTGTAAGTCTTCCAGACAATTAGTGTCACTCTAGCCGATAACCACTCGCGGATAATCATAACTTACAATTACTACTATGACAATTCTTCCTCGGAATTCACTATCCCCGGACAATTACTACCCGGACATTCGATCTAGCCTACTTACCTGATACCTAAAGTTGTCCGGGGTAATATACCGAATATACATCTTTCTTTCTTTGGGGGATGGGGGGGGGGGGGGGGGGGGGGGGGGGAGGTTAGAAGAATTTTTCTCTTACCTCGTCGTATGTTTCAGTGGATGCCGGTATCGTTCGAGCTACCGCCAGGCAGATATCGGAATCAGCAGCACGTGACCGGAACTCAGTCTGCGCACTCTTTCCATACGTGTCGTCTGAGTTGATAAAGGATACATACTTCCACTTGTACAGGAGAAGAATATCAACCATCGCTTTGACCTAAAAGAGAGAGAGAGAGAGAAAAAAAAGAGCAGAAAGACAAGAGAGTAATACATTGTGGGAAATTGCAGAATTTAAAGGTTAGAGGAATCTTTGCAACTTGAACATTGCAACCTGAACAAAACATATATCCCGCCTATCTAATCTAAAATACTACCCAAAAAAAGCTGATTTGAAAGTTTCAAAGTGCAATTATAGATGAACTGGCACAAATGAACCGGGGGAGTGATGGCTGTTGTCCTATATTGATTTTTTTTTCCAGTCTCTACATTCTGCGAGCGACCGAAGCAACCTGGCAAGATGACACTTAATTATATCGACAAAGCAATTTTGTCATCAAAGCGTTTTAAACAGGATATTGAAATATCCAGTAGACTTTCTTGCATTTCTCATATGAGATGTTAATAAGCCAGTTCGTAATTACAATTTACGCATGTGCAGATAAAGGTCATTTGTACCGAGTACAATTGACCTTTATATTTTGTGCGCACCAATATGCGCGCGCCAGTATGATTTTTACTTACCGGTTTTAAACAAGCCCCCTGTTCAGACACAAAACGTTAATACTGAAACTCGATAAAGAAACGTCGTATAAAATTTTCATCTGATAGCCTATACCGTTCAGACACATATATCTCGATCGATTAGAAAAACATCGTATAGATGCGCAGTTTTCCACTGCGCATGTTGTTATGGTCGCCGCCAGTCCCCGCCCCCTGAAAAGGACACCTTTCGCGCGCGCTCACGTTAAACCCCGCCCAGTTATACCGTTCTATAATACGTCTATGGTCGCCATACGTTCAGACACACACGGAAAGGTGATTCGTTATCGAGTTCTAGTTCGAAACGATGCTCTGACCCCAGTTTCGTTATACGACGTTTCGTTAGTTAGCGTTCAGACACATAAATCCACAAAAATTCATCGTATAGCTATACCGTTTCGGTATAGCTATTCCGTTTTGGTATAAATTTTTTGTGTCTGAACACCCTGAAGTAGTACGTCCATCAAAACAGATGCGCGTGCGCGTAGAAATAGGGATCACTTCAGGGTCATTTTGTACCATATACTAGTTAGGAACTGGCTTAATTTTGAAAATTGTTCAGAGGTTGGGGACAGGGGCTTATGTGAGTTGTACCCATTTTGAAATCAAATTTGACCTTTAAGTATGGTAAAATAATGCTTCGATATTTGTGTACTGAAACAACCCAGGCGATCTTGCTGTAATCGACAGAAGGACCCAATAGACATTATGTTCAGGTAAGCTAACATATAATCCTACCATAATGTGAATATCAATTCTTCAAAACTGTTCCTCTTTACCCTCTGAGGAAGCAAAACTTACGATTAAATATTTTGGCAGATCGTCAAGTGCAATGTACTTTACAGAACTGAATAAACCTTGAATTTTCTGCAAGCATGAATGCCTGTAATCGAACGAATTTCTAAGAACGATCGTTCACACTGTTACCATGGTTCCTCCAATTCCCGCAGAAAATTGACACATTGTTCAAGGACAAGTTTGTTTTCTTTTTCTCTCTCTCTCACTGTACGATACAAAATGCAACAGATTTCATTCTAATCGCACCTTTTTTTTGTCAATTTCAAATCCGTGCACCATGTTTCCAGTGATTACATTTGGATGAATACAAGGTATAAGGAAGCGGATAGAAATGGTCTTTAAAAAGCTAGAAATGCATGGTAACAATGTCCTATCAGGAGAACACTATGTTATTTGAATGGTCAGAAATCGTTCTTAAAATATAGGGGGATAACGATATTTATCAATTCATTAGAATTTGGACTACCTTTTTATTACAAATTCCCTGACATGATTTTGTTGTTTATTTCATGCGCTTTGAAAAGCCTACAAACAATGGGACGCGCAAGTTGGGTTTTTGCCATAATAAAACACGAAAAATCGTTGGCGACATTTGATATTGTGTCCCCTTTTCCGAATCGTGCGGAGTGTAGGGGGGGGGGGGCACGTCTCCCGTCCGTCCCGCAGGTTTTTCCTTCAGCGGTTAACTGTCTGAGGTCTTCTAAATCTCCTTACAGCGTACAGTCTATCTAATAAGGCTTGACTAGACATTTTAACTAAATTATATTAGCCTTAAGTTTATGAGTAACTTTTATATCCATCATAACATGGCTTTCTTAGAGGATATTTCCTTAAAAGGTCAAATAGCCAGAAGCCTTGTTTGTAATTTAAACTTTCTTGAGGTTATAAATCCAATTAATACATGTAATAGTGTGGATCTTATATCAGTGGCGGATTTAGGGGGCAATCCCAGCCCGTGCCCTCCCCCCTTATGAGGGAAAACAATGCATTGTGCCCCCCCCCTATTTGCGATTGTGCCCCCCCCCCCCCCCCCCCCCACTGAGCGACTTTTGGAGGGCTGGCGAGACCAAAAAAATATGGGTCTCCCTCCAAGCAGTTTCCCAAAGTTGACAATCCTGCATTTGTGTGCCCCCCCCCCCTTATACGAAATCCTGGATCCGCCCCTGGTTATATTACCCATTATTATAATGATAGCAACCCCTGAGATGTTATTCATTTCGATATTTTTTGCCCCAAAGCAAAAAACAGAAGCAACAAATCGAACTTCATGAACGTCTTTTAAGCTACAAGGTGTCAAGGAAAATAGTATTTGTATTAATGCAAATACCGTTTACAATGCATATCAGTAGCTCGGGAAATGCAGTTCCTGTTTCAGGTTTTGGCTACCTTAAAGTGATTTGGTAACTTTGTAGAGGCTTCATAAAATCTGAGCTGCATGGCCTTTCATGCTATCAGTGTATGTAATATGGTGCAAAAATGAAGCCCAGGCGGGAAAAGCACTTCAAAATCATCAATTGCTTCACATAAGTAAACATATGCAAGTGACCAGAAATGCCAGACTCATTTTCCCCCATAGACTCAGTGTTAGACTAAAGCGTATGGCCATACGAGTATTCAGTCATAGATATCTTAATAATAGCACTATATATTTGAAGACCTTTCTATGCCTGGCTATTTATTTATCCTTCAGAACATTATTATACAAGACAGATATCAAAATTCAACAGTTTATTAAATCAAGCCTCCACAAAGTTACCGAATCCCTTTGACGATGTTTAATTTGCCAATTGCCTTTCTCGTTCTATTTCCCCCTTCTCTCGCTAAAATTTACAAAAGACCTATTAGGACCGGGAATTGCTGTAGGGGAACTGTAGAATGTAGGCAATGTCCATTAATATGAAAATCAACAGTGATGAAAACAACACTGTATGTTTCATTTCCGTGTATTTATGCTACTTGCTGTAGATTTCTTTTCATCAAAAGGTATTGTGATCTGTGTTTTGGCCGCATTCTAATTTGTAAGATTATGATCATGGCGATTGACCTTCAAAAATATAGAGGACTTCTCACTAGAAAAAATTTGGTGATGTACATTCTATGTAATTAAAGGGGAAGTCCACCCTGATATCAAGATGGTTTTAAAGAAGCCGATAATTAAGAAAACAGATCAACGAAAGTTTGAACAAGATACGATAAGAAATAAGAAACTGAAAGTTATGAATTTTTCAAGTTGTAATCAATGTAATTGACAGCTCCGTGACTTATCTTGCTAGGTCCTCACTCATTTGCCTTATACTAAAAATATCATGAATTTACGTCACAGATACGTCACAGAGTTGCCAATTGATTGATTACAACTTTAAAAAAATCATTACTCTTACACTCTTAAAATGTTGGGTAAATTTAGTTGGGTAACTGCTGGTTGGTTAAAAATATTCCCAATTCTGGGCTATTATTAACCAACTGGACACTCAGGGGTGTAACCAATATTGGTCAAATTTTTACCTAAATATTGGGCACATATTTACCAACAGTATTTGGTAAGTATGGGTTGGGTACTTGTTGCCCTGTAGTTGTGCAATTTTGTCACATTCCCTTTGCCAGTTTAGTAAATTTTGTTGGGTAACTGATGGTTGGTTAGAAATTCGCATAGAAATTTACCAACAGCTATTTGGTAAATCAGGGTTGGGAAATTCTTACCCTGACATGCCTGATGTTGTGTAATTTTGTCACATTCCCTTAGCGTTGTTGGGTAAATTTTGTTTTCATTTACATTGAATATTATACATTGTGGGACATAGGGAGGGGGTATAGGGCGTACGTTAGTGTTTGTCAATATATTATTTACTTAGTGATTTCATTCCAACATTCTTCCATGCTTGTCTTGTGAATAATTTAACACTATATGGTATGAAAACGAAATGAAGATTTGTATTTGTTTGAAATTATTTACATTTATTTTATGTAATGATCTATTTTGAACGAAATCTCGAATAAAATATTTTGAAAAACAAAAAGTGTGTGTGTGTGGGTGGGTGTGTGCGCGGGTGTGTGTGTGTGTGTGTGTGTGTGTGTGTGTGTGTGTGTGTGTGTGAAGCGGATGGGGATTTTACCCAACAGGGGGAAAATTAGTTACACGTTGGAAAACATTAATGGGTAATGAATTGTTGGTTGTGATGGTGCCCAATCAAATATAAATATATTTCCACTACTTATTTATTTCATCATGTTATAACTAAATTGGTCAAATAAAATTCATTACACAACTAAAAGACATGCACTCTAAGAAATACTGGGTAAACTATGCTGGGTAAATTGAAATTGGGTAAATGTTGGGCAAATTTGTCCAAACTGTTTGCTACTGAACACGCTTTTGCCCAACGTGTGGTAAATATTTTTCACCCAATATTGGGGAAACCATATATGAATATTCATGAATTCTTAGTAGCGTATGGTTTGGGGTGGCCCGATTTACTAACTGTCACCAAAGGCATAAAAAAATGTAAGGGGTATATAAGCGCTTGCACTAACTGGGCGTTGTGGCGTGCGCCTGTAATCCAGCTAACAGTGGAAGTTATAAACTGATTCAGGGGACCCAGGTTCGAGACTGAGTCACGTCTTTCGGATGGTGACGTTAAAGGTCGGTCCCAGACGTAAATAATCATATCTGATTGATACACGTCTGTAAAAACCCAATTACACACACACACACACACACACACTGTACCAACCGGATAGGATAGGATTAGGATAGGATAGGTAAAGATATCGGATAGGATAACCTAAAGTAAGATTGATTAGGTCAAGACCCAGAAAGACATAACAAGCAGGTTTAATTTTACTGAACTACTTTTGTAGTGTGTGTGTGTGTGTGTGTGTGTGTGTGTATATATATATATATATATATATATATATATATATATGTGTGTGTGTGTGTGTGTGTGTGCGCGTGTGCGCGTGTGTGCGTGTGTGTGTATGTGTTACCGGTACATATCTCACCATTTAAATCAAATTCACAGAAAGTTGGTAATGATGTTGGTATTTTCCCATTTTCTTTCATGACAATACCTTTTTCAAAGAACAGCAATGGCAATGTTTCCAAAAACTAACTGAGGGGAAAAGCTACATCCTATATGTTTTTTCGTGGTATGAAACTAACCTAAAAATATTGGCAGCCTATGTCATGTTTGGAAGAGTATAATAACCTTTCCTTTTCGTTAAAAAGTTTCATGTGGAGAGCACATTATGAAACTGGTGAAGGTCAAAATTTCTATCCTGTAAATCAACTACATTCCTTGAAATATGAATTTAAAAAACTACATTCCTTGAAACGTAATAACTGTAAGCAGTGGCGTAGATTAGTCCAGCCATCTAGGGGGCACTGGCATCATAGGGTCACCGGTCTTACTCGGGAAAATTAAACGTGAATTAACGAGGCCACTGATTCGGGGGAGGGTGCCAGAAAGGGTCATATCGTCTTATTTTCTCGTTCTCTTCCCCTTCTCCTTTTCCTTTACTCTTTTTTTTTTTCTTCTTCTTCTTGTTTTGTTTTTCTTGTTTTCTGCCATTCGATTGGGGGAACGCGCCCCCGTGCCCCCTGTAGCTTTGCCACTGACTGTAAGCAATGGTGACAACGGGATTTTAAGGCGGGGAGGGGAGGGGGCGAACTGAAGGCAAGGGAAAGTGTTATGAGGAATATTTTCCTTCACCTGTTCATATGACTTTATTAGCCCTATATTAAACTCGCTAGAGGACTTTCTTTGAAAAACCTAAAGGCTTTAAACCAAAAAAAAAAATTAATATAATTTTTCAAACAGGAGCTGAAAGGGAGGGGTGAATTCCCCATGTAGGCCCCCCTAGTGCAGTCGCCGCTGCAGATGAAGATACATGTATACCCATATTAATTAATATAGCTAAACTAAACGGCTCTGAAGACCCTTCCTGTTTTCTTTCCTCTGCAGGTGTTACTTAATCAATCTCTCCTTCTATATCTGATTAATGTATTTGCCCCATCCCCCCTCAACTATCCCTGCAATAGTGAACTCCAATCATTTTTTTTTCTGCCCCACTACTTCATCAATCATTTTGAACAAAACCGAATAGAGTTTATTACATCAAGTTCGCTAAGTCCTCTAAAACGGTTATGAATATTTTTCCCCCGAGGTGAATGGGATTATTTTCAAGTTCAGTACATATCACCATACACCTCCCAACATATTGTTCTCTTTTCAGGCTCAATTTAACATAATTCCTCCGTCCAGTGTTGGGGCTGTAAGGACAGGGGAAGTACCTGCCCGGTCAAATGGCAAAAAAATGGGGAAAGGAAGAAAGAAAGAAATGGAGAGAAAATGGAAGGGAGAAGGGGAGGAAGAAAAAAAGAAGACGATAAGACCCCCCCCCCCCCGTATCCTCCCCAGTCAATGGCCTTGTAAATTCGCATTCATTACCAGTCAAAAATCAGTGCCCCTGCCTCAGGCGTATCTTTTTCGGTGGAATAGAAGGAAATCGAGGACAATTAGTGAAATGTTTTGGAAGTAACGCAAGAAGATGATCCATTACTGGTTTATGGTATCCTCAAGGGGAAATTGTTTTTACCTGATTGTATCCGGGAGCGGATAATGTTATCAATCAGAACTTCGATACATCAAAAAATGTGCAAGATACCTGTAACTGTGAGTATTGATGGTAAATGAAAACATTTCATTATTAAGTATATTACACGAATACTATGAAATAAAATAACTTTTCTTCCCAACACTTGTTTTCCTTCAATCCCAGGACATTTAAGATCTTGATTATGTTAAAAGGTTTATATCGTGTTCTCAAAGATATACTTAAAAGCCTTCTCGTTCCAGATTTCAAATTTTATTTGAAAACCGTTCTCTATCAAGGTGAATTCTACATTCATGCATTTTTGGAAAATTATTCTTCTGAATTCGGCCAGTACCGCGACCGTGTCGTGAAACGTGTATTTTGAAAATACACTTTATGTTGACGGCTTTACACAACATTAGAAATATACTAAAAAGATATCAAAATATACAATTACCCATTTATGAAAGCACTTTCATAAGAATTTGGCAACATTTCTGTATATTCTATTCACGATAATTAAAGTTTCATGTTAATATATTTTCATTTGAAAGATCAGATTCCACCACCACGATAACCTAACGAATCCCTTTTCTACGGCAACAATTATGCAAACGCAACCCCAGAGTAATTTGATTTGAGTAATGGTAAGCAGTATATTATTTTATTGCTTTATAATTCTGATGCACACCCCTAGATTCCATATTTTTTATTCTCCACTTGATATTCTCTTATTATAATGTGATACGATAATAAAAAAAACACTTTGATTTGATGCCATTTCTTGAGCCCCAATCTATTTGATAACAGGATAATATCAACATTTACTTGAAAACCATTCACAGCCCCGTTTTTTTTTTTTTTGGTTTTTTTTTGTTGTTGTTTCGTTTTGTTGTTTCTTTGGCAGTAGATGACCACAAATTAGGTCATACTGGACGCATTTAATGTCGATTTTACATTATGGAATGCATTCAAGCATTCTTTCCGGTACCTGTGTTTAATCAGCCTAAGACTTAACTGTACCACCAAGTGGCAAAGGACACAATTCAAGAAACAATCCTAATTCTCGAAAAGGAACATATTTAGGAAAACAATGTACAGCAAGCAAATCTCTTTTCAAAACAACAACTAAGGGTTTTCTTAGGTAAGATATCGTTTGCCCATCAAGACCATTTCATAATAGAGGTTCTAACTTCTGGCATGTCTGGGGAATTAGCATATTTTCTTTCATGGGGATACATAATAAACACCAAAGCGTTCGTTCATTTTTCTCTCCCCCTTTTTGTCTCTCCTCTTCTCTCCCCTCCCCTTCTTTCTCTCCCTCTCTCTTTCTCTCTCTTTTTCTTTTCTCTATCTACACTATCTTCCCGGGACTCTAATTCTCTAGCCCCTTTTATATCTGTTGTTATTTCTCTTTACCATTAGCTTGTACCTCTCCCTTCTCATCCTCTCGCAATGCTCACTCTCCTCGCTTACTCTTTCTTGCTCTATCTCTCTCTCTCTCCCTCTACACCCATTTCTCTTCCTCTTTTCGATTCCTCCTCTCTCTTTCTCTCTCTCTCTCTCTCTGTTTCCTTTCTCATTATACCGTCTTCATCCCTCTCTTATTCCTTTACAACCCACTTCACCTCTGTTTAATCATTTTCTTGATTTTCTCTCTCAATTACTTTTATTATAAAGCTTAAGATTTACTCTCTCATAAATTAACAAACTCTCTCTCTCTCTCTCTCTGTCTTTCTCCATCCCTCTGAAAGCGGTGTCTTTGTGGATATTAAAAATCTATTATAAAGCTTAAGATTTGCTCTCTCACAAATTAACACACACAAACACACACACACACTCTCTCTCTCTCTCTCTCTGTCTTTCTCCCTCTCTCTGAAAGCGGTGTCTTTGTGGATATTAAAAATAAATGGGAATTTGTTATATATTAAAATCTGGATTACTGAGCTCAGACTAGCACAAAAAAAGTAAAATATTCATGAACATGTATTTCACGAAAACAGGCGATTGAAGAAGAAAAAAACAATCACTGATACCTGAGTCACACGCCTAACCGACTCCAGCCCCGATTCCAAACCGACAGATTCTTGGACAGCGGGAGTAATTTAATTGTTTGTTTTGGTCTGCTTTCGGTCTGGTGGTGGTCTCGTTGATATGACGAGGGGTACTCGTTTTTCCGAAGGTTCATAATTCCGAAGGTTCGTAATTCCGAAACACAAATTTCCCATAGCAGGGGGTTCATAATTCCGAAAATGAAATAGGGTTCGTAATTCCGAAAATGAAAAAGGGTTCGTGATTCCGAAGGTTCGTAATTCCGAAAATGCAATAGAGCCCTACATAATATATCGGAATTACGAACCTTCGGAAATACGAACCTTCGGAAAAATCGAACCTTCGGAATTATGAACCTTCGGAAAAACGACATGTAACCGATGTGACTGGGGTAGGATGTTGATACGATCGGAACTGATCAAAGCTCGATTTCAATCCTGAGTTCTAATGAATTATGATCATAATGCTATATAGATACATATAGAAATGAATCTTGGAACACCATGCAGATCGGCTTGTCGGTGAATATCCCTGAAATCTATTATCCCCATTCGTTGCATGCAGTAATATAGAGTTTTCATTTCTCAAAGAGATAGAAAAGCAATAATTGCAAAGCCACCAATGAGAATCAAAATAAAACTTGTATTTCGGTATACTGGAATCTATAAATTTACAATCGTTTTACATCAAGTAGAATTTTAAGGTTAAAGAGCCTTCAGTGCAATGTCATTGCCCTAATTTCGAGTAATGTTTGCAAGACCAAAACACACTATATGGTCACAATCTTTTTTTTATTTATGTATATTGGTCGAAGATTTGCCATTTGCTGATCAATGAAGGATAATTGAAGTTATCTTCGGTTTAGGAATATTCTGAAACTTTATTTCCCCTGATGTGGTGCTTACACGCATTTAAAAAAAAATTTATTTTTTTTACGTATTTACATTATGCATCAGTAGCATAAATAGTCCTTGCCTCCATGAGAAGCGGGCGGGGCGGGGAGGGGGGTTAAGGTCATCTGAGCCAAATTGATCCAGGTATTTAGGAAGAAAAATTTCTTTTCCGGGCTCTTATTTGTGCGTCGGTGAGTGAGTGTGTGTGTGGGGGGGGGGGGGTGGTCAGGCGACGGACATTTATTCATTCCATCTCTTCCAAATACATATTTTAAATGATTTCTGATATCACTTGTAAAGCACGATGATTCAAACTATAAAGGAGCACTATTCAAATGTCAATATCGCATTTTGTTACAAGACGTGCAATGAAATAAGCAAGACAATAACGCAAATGATAAATTGCCATTCGATATATAGGGGACATGTCAGTTCCACGTTGCCCCCAGCAATTTTCTGAAAGAGAGACATGGATTATGTATTATTACGCCGCATTTTATTCCCTCGTCATACCTTGCATGCATGATGGCGACTTGAGTGGCGTTACATCTCCTTTCTCTCCATAGCAACAATAACCCCAAAAAAAATCATTCGTGAAGAAAATAGTTTCTGTTTGTTCGTTTTTTGTGTGTGTTTTTATATTTATATGTGCAGATGTGGTTCTCTCTTGTTTCAAGTTTTAAAATTTTATTTTTATCTTGACTGACAAAAAAATTCTCGCCTCAGTGCAGTTTGCGTTTTTGTCATGGGGATAAAAGGCGATAAGACAACTTAAGGCATTTTACGAGATTGTTGCAGTCGTTTCGAATAATAAATGCATCTCTCTCTATAATATTAGACAGATTGATACGAAGAAGCTATATCAAATTAAAAAAAAAAAAAATCAATGTATAATATCTGTCTTTTGATTCTTCCATTGACAAATTAGGCAGATTGGTTATAACTAGTTCAAGGGCATTTCTGTATTTCGCTAGTTAAAAAAAAGGGAGAAAAAACATATATATCCACAGCTTGAGTCTAAAGGGCGAACATACAAAGCGATGACTTAATTTGTTATTATCAGGCTCTTTGTCATTTTCAGTGCAGAACAAACCAAACAAAACAACAAAAAAAATCCAAGGTGCACTGGCACGATCATCTCTGACCATGGGGAGATTTTTGCTCCTCTATTGCCATGAAATTTGTCGAATATTCTGATGATAATAATCACTTTAAAATAGACAAAAGGTTGAAGACGAAAGGGGTGTATTTCACCTGAATCATCAAAGGTTAGATGCTCTTTTGCTTCTAAGACGTCATTCTAATTATAAACATAAAATCAACGACGGTATTGCATGTATGTAGCTGAATAGTAGTTCTCGAAATGATGCTAGTGTGTTTTGTCTTTAATAACTTCCAATCAAAGGGTTCAGAATCAAATATTTATACTAAAGGTTAAACCTTAACCCATCTTTATGGGCAGTTCCGAAGTATTTTGTGGCATACGTCAGCGACACGTCAACAGGGTTGAATACACCTGTCCGGTCATTGTAATAAGTTTATAGCCCTGCCTACCAGCAGGATCAGACTTAATATGAAGGAAATTTATAGATTTAGTTTGGTAGTATTTCAGAATACTTATTAACGTATGCAACACAATAACCACGGACTTACCCATACCACAGAGAGAGAGAGAGAGAGAGAGAGAGAGAGAGAGAGGGAGAAAAAGAGGGAGGGATCATTATTTTGTTCATGTAATGCCACATTTGAGTGCCCATTTTCATGTAATTTTCGTACAAAAAATGTGATTAAGGTGTAAATAAGGTTATTGAAAATAATGATGACAGCGTCGCCTGTCGCCATGCTGCATCTAATAAAGAATAAATATAATAAAAATTGTATAATAAAGAAATTTCTCCAGCCTCGGTATAACGCCGACAAGCAAGACACCGCCAATAAAATTTGATAGGATAGCACTTTCCATTGACTAGTGACGTCATTGGGTTCTTATAAGAGCACAATCGGCACATCCATCAACCGGCCTAATTTTCGCGCACTCATGAGGTTTTAGTATGTTTGCTTTCATGCTCCGTCGTCTTGTTTTCGTGAATGCGAAAGTGAAAAATATTAGCAGACAATATGACGAATTTATGATCGTTCATCATCCCAGTTATACATAAAAGCGTAAGCTCTATGAATAATAAATATGTCCATTATTAACATGATTAACTGGAAGAATGCAAAGCTTGAACAGTTGAACAGGGGAGCGTTTCATCAGGTGTTTTGTCAGCGATTTTTACCGAAAAACTTTCCTCTCAGCCAATCAGATGCAAGGATTTCAGTAGCTTATAACAGTTGTCGGTAAAAATAAATGACAAAACACTTCATGAAACGCTCCCCTGGATGGTTAAAGATAAGGTTGAGTTCTGGTAAAGGTGCAAAATTTTTTTGCTTTCTCATCATATCCCCCCCCCCCCCTATTATGCCTATGGAGAAAAGATGTAATAGTTATGATAGCAGCAGTGTCCAGTACAAATGATTTCTCTTGAATTGCCCAAATATTCGAATTATAACTATAGAAACAGGTTGAAGCTTTGGACCAAATTTTGATGTTACATGTGCACGTAGTCCTATTATGTACCCACATCTGGGTGCAATTTGCAGCAAGGCTGAAACAATACGTCATCATTTTGATGATTATAAAACATTACAATTCAAAATTATCCTTATCTACTAAAGGCCATCTTATCCAAATAGTTTCTTTTACAATTAATGCCCCGTAACGCACACACACACGCACGCACATGCACACGTACACACACATGCACACGCAACGCACACACATACACACAAATCCACACCAACCCACACAAAACAGTTAGCAGTTGATTGCTCTTATGCGATTGATCGCTATGTTATTGTATATGCAATTGATCGCAAAATATCAATCAGACAATGATTGATTGATTGATCGTATGATCAATAATTGCTAAGCCTTGCGTTACAGGGCCTATAACTCAACTTTATCTTTAAATAAGAAAATTGAACATGTTAAAATCACATTCTTTAGTCATCAGTATTACATTCAGGATCTGTGGGAGGAAAAAACATTAAAAAGAGGGTCAAATAATAAGAAATCTCTAAAGATGCATCGCCAAGGGTACGATTTGCGGCAAAAGTCTCGTTATATTTGCATTGCACTGACTCGGACATTCGAAGTAAACACGAACAGACGACATTTTGGTAAGATTATTTGTCAAATGACACCCTTTTTCGAGCTCTCAACTTTTGTCGTTATATTTCATTAAATTTTCAGTAAAAGTTAAGCAAGATTAAAGGACCTATTTAATTGTTCTTTCCCTTAAATTGGTTCTTCCCTTCAGGGATAGTCACTGAAGTATATTCAAGTTTAAATGTATATACACTTTAGTTTAGTCATGCACCTCATAATACATGAGGGGCCGCAACAGGGACGTTATGGGCATATGAAAAAAATAAAAATCTCTGAGAAGCAACAACAACAAAATTTCACTCATAACGGAAGCGTGATAATTAAAATAATTAAATTGACAAAACAACAAAAACAAATCCCCAAAACAAATAAAAAACAACAGGTTGCCAATATTTTTGCCACGTTCGAAAATGGGGGAATCGCCCCAGAACCCATCCCCCCCCCCCCCCCACCAAAAAAAAAACCAAAAAAAAAAAAACCCAACAACAACAAAACAAAATAAAACAAAACAAAATAACTTTACATCAAGATATCCATTTGAATAAATAGATGAATGGGACTGTATAATAAGCTTTCTGGAAAGCTTGATAAATTCGCCCCTCTTACAGGAGATTGATGGGAGCATGTTAGTACAGACAGAGGGACGTAGGGGCATAGATAAGCATATTCAGGTACTTCAAAAAGAGACATAGAGAGGGGATGGAGGAGAGAGAGGAAGACATACGGAGAGACAGAGATTTACTCACCTGGAATCGATCTGGCGGAACAGTCCTGAGAAAATACGGGTATCGATCATCATTGCTTAGTTCATCGCTCGTCGACAGATAGCTGACTTGGGGAATGGAGTACAAACCAAACAAAATGGCGGCCTGCAGACTTGACGCGCTTCGCTGTGCTCCAACCACACCGGCAATCATCGGCAGAGGCTCATCGGTCGCGTTGTTAAGGCACTGGGAGGTCTGGCGCTGAACTGGGATCATCTTCAGTGACTGTTGGAGGGCTATGGCATTGTAGGAGCACGTATCGTAAATCTCATAACCGAGAGTGATGTTGGGAAGGAGCGTTTCATTGTCGTTGATCCGTCGCACCATGTAGGCCATGGCTTCCACGCGTTTCAGCGCGTCCAGTCCCCGTAGCGCTCCGCAGTCCTGCACGCTCTCCTCGTAGAAGTGCACGGGGAAGAGCCCGCCGAGGTTGACATCTCCCCAGCGTTTGTAGGTAATGTCGGCGATCTCGGCGAAGGACGGCACGATTACGAGGAAGACCAGGACAGAGAGCATCAAAAAGCAGACAAGGACGGTAAGATTCATGGTGATCGACTGCGATGTGCTTCATTCGCACTTTGGACCAGTGACTAAAGAAAATGAGAACGAATAAAACATATTGTTAGGATCCAAATGTATTCTACGATCATACCAAACTGCAAAGCGAAGTAATAAGTTTTTAAATGAATGCGTGTATGACATCAAAACATGGATTGGAATATTGAGTATGCTGTGGCGAAATTTCCTCTCTACATTTGAAAAATATATGTAATGATCGAAGCATCGGAAATTAAGAGTGTGATGCCTGTGCGACTCTCACAAAACATCACTCTTTCTTGAACTGTTGAATAGCAGTGGCAGAAAAGGGGGGGGGGGAAACACCCTAAATTCTACGACACATCTAGCATATCTGACGACCTAAACACGTAGTGATCATTATTCTTGACTCAGTACGGTATCCATCATAATTCCGACGCAAACTGTCAACGAAATAGATTTTCCCAATCAGATTTCAGCTGCAATATGCGGCTCTGTCATCACCTATTGCTTCATTGACGGAAATAAAAAACGCCTCGAAACCGAATTACGACAGAAGGGTGTATGTCTGTATGAGTATTTTGCAAAAGGTCATTACCATTTAGAAGATAGATCGATCGTGAAAACAGTCAGTGTTGGTTTGCCTGATGCTCTAACCGTCGGTGACAAATATCATAGAAATCAAGTTTTATATTTCAGTGGAATTGTATCGCTTCATCTTCAACACCAGGTAAAGCTATGTTGATCCTTGGTAAATTGGAGGCAGCTAGCCCTCTCTTCCTCCGTACAATATTGGGAAGATTACGCAGTGCAGTGGCGTATCCAGAAATCCAGACAAATGATCCGGGGACGTTACGGGTTACTATACACATGGTCCCCGTCTTATAAGACTTGCGATTGATTGCAACTTCAGTTCATATTGATATCAATCGCAACTCTGTACTTAAGAGATAGGAGACTGTGAATTTGCGATTGGTCGGAGGACTTGCGATTGATTCGGATCAATTCGAGCGATCGCCAATAGGGTAAAAATGCCCGGATGTACCGTTTTTGGCGAATTCTCATTCAACTTCCGGGACCTGTGTACTTCCGGTGTATACGGATGCTAAGTTACAGTAACCGCGGTACACACTTCAGGAATTTTTCTTCAAACTTATCTAATAAAAGTTAAGGTAATCGTAGAATTGTCATGGCGAGCGTTTCTCAAGACTTCAAGAATATGACCGTTCTGCAGCTGAAAGCTTTTCTGACAGAAAGAGGCATTCCATGCAACGGAAAACGCAAACTCGAATTGGAATTGCTAGTACGGAGAGCCGCTGAATGTTACAGCGTTATTGAGCCTTGCGACCGGGAGGCGTCCGGCAGAAAGCGACGACGGGTGCCCGCTGCGGACGGCTCTGTTCGAGATTTAAATGACAAAGCCGTATCTTGGAAAGCTGATTTGAGAAGTTATGCACGGCCGCCGGGTCATTCACCGACCGGTCAGATTCCGGAAGTAACTAGGTCACAAAAGCTGTCCCACATTGCATAGCAAACGCACCCCGATACCTGCATCCGGGCATTTTTACCCTATTGGCGATCGCTCGAATTGCAAAGTCTTTATAAGACAGGACCTTGGGGCCTGTTTCATAAAACTTGTCATCAATGATAAGTTGCAGTAACTGTTATAAGCTACTGAAATCCTTGCATCTGATTGGCTGAGAGCAAAGTTGTCGGTAATAATCACTGACAAGACACTTGATGAAAGGCCCCCCTGGTTATTCATGCCGTAGCCAGATAGATTTTAAGCAAGCTTTATTGATTTTTATTCCTGGGCCTTTAAGTGGGCGGGGGAAGGGGCGTTGTACCGTATGCTGGATACGCCATCGCAGTGTATACGTCTGATGAATACTTCCTTGCTTTCCAAGATTCCAAAAATAGTTTGGCATCCTTCCACAGCAAGATGTCCTCTGTGCTACGCAATTAAGGAAGAGCTACCCAAGTAGCACTTGTGACATTCCAGTGTCAGAACATCTTTTTGTATAACCCCGCCTTTGACTACATACATCACACTATTGCGTCAACTGCCCATCAGGAACTTGTGAATAAACACCAGGAAGAAAAAAATAGTGATGGGTGCCTTGTCCCTACGATCGGTCGAGGGGGGAAGGGGGGGGGGGGTGGAGTGGAGGCCAGTTGCCTGTAGCTAAGATCAAACCTCACTATTGCCAGTCTTATTTTTTTCCTTTACGTTTAATCGCATGTAAAACAATGGACTGATTTAACTGAGCGGTTGCATTCTTCAACCATTCTTTTTAGTTGTACTTTTATTTCGAAGAAAACGTCTCTATTTTAAAGGGATTATCTTCTGCTAAAGTTGAGGTTTGTGGTTGAAAAAATAACACTTCTTTGTATCTATCTCTCTCCGTCTCTGTCTCTCACTTGCTTCATTAGTCTCGCAGCGTCAATTTGCCAATGTATGGATTTTTGGACGACTTGACCGGAAAGTTGTTTGTTCACTTTTTAGTGCAAAACGTAAACGCTTGAATTCTCCTGTTCATCAGAGATTCGTATCTCCATGATTTTGGCTTGTAAATGAATTTTGTTACACGTAGAAAAATCCTCTACGAATTTCGATGATGTTATGCATCGCTTCGTAAACAAAATGTTCTACTATGACATGAGACATACATTCTAGCCAAGTTCACACCCGAGCTGATACTGCTTAAAAGCTCGCTCTAGAGTTGAAAGACCGGCTCACTTGATGCGTCCTTGTGACTGCGTCAGTACCTACGCTTATTGAGCCTGTAAAGGCAATTAATGCATATGCCGGTTATTAAAAGTATTGTTTGCGCTTTCCATTTTTCAATCACTTTTTATACCATACCACTCTTTCAGGACGCGCAAAAGACCGTACCGGTCTCTGACGCTGTCCTAAAGTCAGCAAATGACGCCTCGTGTGGGCCGGACTTTGGGGGCGCCATTTCCTGACGTATAGGCCCGCGAAAGCGCTAATCAAACAGGCGCCTGTGTGCCAATAATTCATTGCACTGTTCATTTTACACTCTCTTTTTGCATGATGTCACATTCATTTCTTGTATACCATGACACTCTCACAGAGTAGAAAAAATTTGTCATTTATATAAATGGCATCGAGAATAAAGGAATAGGCATCTAAATGCGTCTCGCCAGGTAATGTGAGAAGCGCAAACAAAAATCTGCATAATGCATTGCAGGAAATAGGAGGGAAAGGGTTGTGGAAAGTGAACCAACATTTTTTGTTTAGTTCACACGTCTTTTTTATCTCTGAAAGCCATTCCGCTTGCTTGCTGAATCTCTTATGTGTGTTATCAGCTCAACCACGAAACCACGCCCATTTTTCCGTAGGCAATTGTATGAATAGTCTTTTGAGGTGTTATTGCAGTGTTTGACACCCCCCCCCCCTTGATTTTTTTGTCCAAAAAATTACTCATTTATTTTATTGGTGTTGTAAAAGACTTGTTTTTAGCACTTTCCGGTTCTGGCTGGAGACAAATTGCGGCCCCCCCCCCCCTTCCCGCAGTTCTTAAAATCCTGGTGCCAACACGGCATCTACACTTTCTCTCAGTGATACATGTATATTTACATGGAATTGAAAGGCAAGATAGTGGACACAAGATGGATATTATCTTTCATGCTCGAGTCACCAAGATATCTATCAGTTTGTGGACAGAGTCAGCCTATATCGTTTGACATGTACATTATACATGAACGTGAAAGGTTATGTTCACATCAATTCTACAGAAATAATAAGGCATTTAATTTGTGTACGTGTGTGTGGGTTAGTGAGTGTGGGTCGCGTGCGGGGTGTGTGGGCGTATGTGTGTATGGAACAAAACAGTGTTACTTTTGTTGTTGACAAATTTGATTTTGAATTTGATAAATTTTGAGAGAATTTTGATTTTTCATTATAATTTTTTTAATGCAATTTTCAAACCATTCTCAGTCATTATGTTGATATTTGGTGATGTTATTGTCCCCGCCGAAAGAAGTTCGCGAGGGGACTATGAAACGGTCTCCGTTCGTGTGTGCGTGTGTCTGTGTGTGTGTGTGTGCGCGTGTGTGTGTGTGTGTGTCCGTCCGTCTGTCCGTGTGTGCTCAAATGTTAGAAAATGCTACTTCTCCGTCATTTCTTGGCCGATTTTGATTCCGATTGTTTTATCTGATAGGGCTGGGTGGGGGCTTCCAAACTTCTACACAGAATTTTGAAATTCATTAATTATGCAAATTTATGCAAATTTATTCAAAATCGACGAAAAATGCTACTTCTCTATTTCACATCGGATTTTGATTCCGATTGTTTTATTTGGTAGGGCTGGGTGGGGGCTTCCAAACTTCTACACAGAATGTTGAAATTCATTAATTATGCAAATTTATGCAAATTTATTCAAAATTGACGAAAAATGCTACTTCTCTATTTCACATCGGATTTTGATTCCGATTGTTTTATCTGATAGGGCTGGGTGGGGGCTTCCAAACTTCTACACAGAATTTTGAAATTCATTAATTATGCAAATTTATGCAAATTTATTCAAAATTGACGAAAAATGCTACTTCTCCTCTATTTCACGTCGGATTTTGATTCCGATTGTTTTATCTGATAGGGCTGGGTGGGGGCTTCCAAACTTCTACACAGAATTTTGAAATTCATTAATTATGCAAATTATGCAAATTTATTCAAAATTGACGAAAAATGCTACTTCTCTATTTCACATCGGATTTTGATTCCGATTGTTTTATCTGATAGGGCTGGGTGGGGGCTTCCAAACTTCTACACAGAATTTTGAAATTCATTAATTATGCAAATTTATGCAAATTTATTCAAAATGGCTGAAGGTTCAGAATGTTTTCATGTTTTATATTTCAGTTGTATACATGCATTGTTGGTATTCTCTTCTTTTGCATGCAGTAACATTATTTTATTCACTAAAGTTTTTCACTGAAGTTTTAAGGTTCAGGCTAGTTAATTTCCACAGATCTGCACTTCCGGCGGGGACATTTATTACGCATTGCGTAATTTACTCATTCACTTGTTCATTATGTATGTTCTTTGTTCAAAGCAAAATTATTTTGTTATAAATTTCACTATTCTCTAATGTTCAATAATACAGTTAGGAGATTGCAATTGTTGTTCAGATAATGCTTTAAAATATAATGGCTTGTCAGAGGGTCCCAAAAAAATGTTGCTTTTGTTTTCTTTACAAAGAGCAGAACACAGGCTGAAATATTTGTTACTCAGAGAATGACTTTTTTGCAGGTTAAAAAAGAAATGTTACAGATCAGTCAGTTAATGCCATAAGCGTAGCTGCGGCAAAAGGGGGCAATGATTTTCCCTTCCGAAGCCGAGACGGAGACTTTATTTAGTTTAAGGAAAATGAAACCGAAAAAACGTTACCTGATAGCCTCATCAAAAAATCGGGGGGGGGGCATTTACATATCGTGAGCCATTTAAAAATATCTTGAAATTACTCCGATTTGATTACTTAGGAAAAGAAAGAACAGAAAACAATTTCTCCAAACTTTGTAGTTTTTTTTTGTTTTTTTTTTTTTTGGGGGGGGGGAGGGGTTTGTTTGTTTGTTTTTAACTGGGTTTTTTTTTTCGAGATGTCTCGAGCGGTTTTATCGAGACCTTGAGGTCCGAGATCGAGACTTCTAAATCTGAGACAGGGACCATATTAAAACGGGTCTCGAGACCATCTCCAGACCTACAACACTGATTAAGATATCTCACCTTTCCTTTGAAAGATCGAATCCTTCATTCACTCCACCACTTTGAAATATTATAGTAATAACAACAGCTGAAAGGCCTTACATTTTACTAAATGTGTTTGATTGTTGTTTCTTATAAAACTATTTTGCCATTGAAATCTGTTCCGAAAAGAATTCAATTTTGTCAATATATTTTTTCTTGTATTTAGAATGGCTAAGAATATAATTTTGAAGTTCTACATATATATATATATATATATATATATATATATATATATATATATATATATATATATCTCGCTTATTGTATGTTAGACTGCTTAATGAAAGAACCATGTGGAAGGGTTGAAATAACAGATGGCATTCGCAAGCTTGGGAGTGGGGGCTGTTAAATCAATGTGTTGATTTTCTTTGGACTGGCATGTGCAGGTAAGTCGTTGAATAATTCAAAGACCAACTGAATTTATATCTGCAAGACAAAAAGGAAATGGCACGCATAAGCTGTGATGCAGTTTTCCCTCATATTGAATTACAAAAAGAGGAATGTTATTCACTTAAAAATGCAAAGATTTTTTTTGTTTTGTTTTGTTTTGTTTTGTTTTGTTTTTGAGAAGGATGGGAACCATGTGTAGGCCTATTTTCAGTAATGTGGTAGGAAAATATGATAATGTTGTCGCCGCTTTACAAAAGAAAGGAAAACACTATTTCTTGGCCAACTCCCAGAATGCAAGTATTATAAAGCCCCCCCCCCCCCTTTCAAAATCAGGAATCCAACTCCAACGCCGAGGGAGAGAAGCAATAAGGGGGAGAGAAGCATGCCTAATGTAGAGGTTTCGTGGTCTGTAGACATGGAAGAGTAGTAGTAGTTGTAGTATAGTGGAAGACTTTATTCGATAACTTTTGTAGCACAAGGCCATAATCTGCGACAAGGTCCATTGCACAAAGAGGTGCTTTGGTCTAGTGGATAATTCCCCGGACTGTAAACCACAAGGTACAGGGTTCGAACGAGGGTGGCAGGACAAGACATTCATCTACATTTGCCACACCCGACCGAGGTGAGGTACATGGATACCTGGGTACCTGGGGAGCGTTTCATCAAGCGTTTTGTCAGTGATTTTTACCGACAAATTTGCTCTCAGCCAATCAAATGCAAGGATTTCAGTAGCTTATAACAATTGTTGGTAAAAATCACTGACAAAACGCTTGATGAAACGCTCCCCGGGGCCCCGTTTCATGAAACTTGCTTTCACTGACAATTTACAATAACTGTTAAAAGCTACTGAAATCCTTGCATCTGATTGGCTGAGAGCAAATTTGTCGGTAAAAATCACTGACAAGACACTTGATGAAACGCTCCCCAGGTAGGTTTATTCCTTGAATGCACTGAGCGCTACGGTTGTCGGAGCTAAAGCTTGGGTAATATCCAAAGCCCTTTGGAAGCGCATAGAGACGTTATATCATAATGTGATATGCGCTTTACATGAATGAATATTATTGATATGAATTTTTGTACACGTTCTTTCAAAATGCTAACACATTACCAGTACTAAAAATCATCTTTAATAATATAAAGATCCTCTGATCAAATACCCAGTCGTGATTAACCATCTTAACGATGTTTGGAAGCAATATAATTCTAAAGATATCTACAACTGTCTATCTATTAGGTTCCGGCACGCACAGCCGTGATGCCTGAGCAATGACAATAGTCTTCCTGCTCATAAAACAGAAATGTTATTATGAAAATTGTCTCACCGTGGCACAGAGCTGCATGGGTGGATGAGATAAAACCGGCACGTGAACCCGTTTGTGAGATACATCAAGTATCCAGCAAGAGAGAAAGGCCCCTTATTTGTGTATTTTTTCGGAATAGTGCCTCCCCCCCCCCCCCCCCGTTCTTTAAAATTGAATTAGATTGAATTTAAATTCAAGGGTGTTCGCCTCATTCTTTATAACGTACTTTCTTGATCCTTTTCTGTCAAATACATTGTTATTTTAGTCAGAAGGAAATAACTGGGAATTTCAATTTCATTTTTTTTTAACAGAATCCGCCCTTAGAGTGGAAGAGGTGAACGAGGACATCAATTTGCACTCAATCCTTGATATCAAGCAATTAACCCGTCGACTACCGACTACTGCATTCTCACATTCCGATCGGCTCACATACAGAGACAACTATGTTCCCGTATATAGGCAATGGATCAATTACTGCGATTAACTTGACGTAACTCGACGTAACGTAATAAGTATCCGCCAGTGAAAGCCGCGTATGTTTGCCGAAGTAATGAAGCAGGATAACTAATAATGATGTTTAATTGTCCATGTAAGGAAATTCGTCCTGTTTACATGCGTTACAGATAGAAATATACATACACGTAATAATCAACAAAAATACAGATACATAATACTATTCACTTGGGCTGTACCTAACCGTATCTTTTCCGACAATGCCAATATTAACAAGGGTCCAGTGCATACGACCCCCCCCCCCCCCCCCCCACCACAAACACCACCACTACCGCCGAAATATTGTTGTTTACTGAATAAGGGGATCGCTAGGCAGTGGCGCTGATCCAGCTCCTGAAGAGTGATAGTGAAAGGGTGCCGGCTGGAAAGTATGGGTTTGTGAGAAAGAAGGGTGGGTGGTAGGGAGGGGTGCATTATTAAACTATTATATCCATGTGATTCAAAGTGAATAAGTTGATTCAAAAATATTATTGGGACAACTTGTGCCCCCGCCCCCGGCAATAGTTGACACCCTCATAGATTTAACTTGGCTTTTTCTCTACAGACAATTTGATACAGCATGGAAAGCAAAATTATGTTAAATGTAAACTGTTTCTAAAAGCACGAATCCCTAACGCAAAGTCATATCGGTAGCAAAACAATTGTTTCAAAAGCGCTAGTAATTCCACACATTCAGACATTGTCATTATTGGTAAACCCTGCCTGAAAAAACACAGTGTACCACAGTGTGTTCACAGTGTGCTCACATAGTCCACTCTGTGAAGGTGTGATTCACAATGTTAAAACGCTCGAATTTAACAGTGTGGAGATGATTTCACACTGTGGACACCACCGTATGGATTACCACAGAGTGTCCACATAGTGATGTTCGATTTCACAGTTTGAATTTACTCGCTCACAATGTAAAGATGTGATTCACAATGTTAAAACGCTCGAATTTAACAGTGTGAAGATGATTTCACACTGTGTTTCATACTGTGTTTCACACTGTGAACACACTGTGGGACACTGTGTTCTTTCCGACAGGGTTTAAGACACGACTTGGTTCGAGAATTGAATTGAAATGCCGTCCAGACACCATTTTGTACACTGAAAGAAGGTAGGGTCGGATCAGAGACGAAAAGCATTGGAGTTGACCGGAAGTGACTAGGAAATTTTCTTTAATTAGAGGAGAAACATGAAAATTAAAAGAAAAAAGAAAAAAAGAAAGATACACATCGATGCAACATAAATGATATTTGCTATTTATTAAACAAAGGACGTGTATATCATATTCACTGATCAAAGTTAAATGATGTTCAGGTCAATCACTTGGTTCCTGAAGTTTGGGCAACTCACAGAAATTCACTTTCTAAAAATATGCGACTGTCAAGTGGATGCTCACAGGCTACGCAAGCAACTGTTGAAAAAAAAAAAACTCATGCAGTCCTATACAAGCCATTCACCTAGATTATACTCACTAAATCAACGTGATAACTCGACAGATATTAAAACAGCAAAAACTTCATAATGCTCAGCACCCTTACGATTTTTTTTTCCTGGAATTTCACAGCTGAGTGCACAGCTATCAAAAATTGTAGGAAACGATATACTGCAAATAAACTGCAGATAAACTCCAAAAACAGGCTATAAAATCCCAATTTTGCAGCATTCGTAATGTCCTATACAAGACATGCCCCGAAGACAAGTGTAAAAATAATCGTATTCCCGCTTTTGAACACCGATAGCGCCTAAACTAAAAATGATGCTTCGACAGTACAAATTTCAATCTTTAAGGAAAGAAATAACTTCGTGTAAACTTGTGTTTTAAAGTCAAGCATGAATTCAACTTGCCATGCTTACAGGACATTACAACGTTTACCTCTTTAGATTATCAAACGAAAGCAGCGGTAAACATCAAATTCAAGCCATGTGATGTGTCATTATAAACACTTAAATTTGAACGCGCAGACTAGTGATACAAACACGATAAATGACAATTAGAATAGAAATTTATGAGCTTACCATTATAACAACTCAATGTATTATTTACTTCGACTGTTATGCCTTCCAGTGTTTCCGACAGAAATATGACGCCGTATATACGCATCATCATGTTGTTACGATTACTATTTACAGTGTGAGTCAATAAAAAAGAAACCCATATTCAAGCCCAAATATCTTTAAAAACCAAGTGAAATCGCTGAAATGTATTATAAATGGTCCGATAGTTGATAATGTCTTCTTTGATCTGATAGGTAGCTCACGAAAATGCGATCATGCATGACCGAGGACTAGCCATTTTTAAAAATCATGTCAAAATCGTCTTTGCCCAAGTTTGGGCTGAATGATGTTCAGGAGTTACTTTCATTATCTTTGAGTGCATTCGACTGGAATGGAGGCCATTCAACCAACCCCCATCATGTTCATGGGTTGATCATCCATTTCACTCAAAACTTGGGCAGAGGCAAATTTGACATGAATTAGGAAAAATGTTACTGTTCAGCTGTCCATCGTCGGATGTTAGTGATCAAAGTGTCAAGAAAACATTATAGGCTACAATGCGAATATCTTTGCTTAAATCTGTCTGTGCTGATCTCAGCGATATTTAGGGTTGAATCTGGGTTTCCTTTTTATTGACTCACACTGTATAATAAAAAACATTTGGTGAACTATGGAACGAGTAACTGTTATCAAATTAATTACTCGTTCTTTGGCACCATTAATACTACTTGAGATGATGTATTGATGATAGCTATTAAACTTTGGTAATGAAACATTCAATCAACTAATTATTTTTTTCTCCAAATGCTATAATAGATTAGAGCCATAATAAATAAATAGAATACGTAAAGGCATGTGAAGGTGAATACGGAGAGAAATGCGAACTGAAAAGTAATTCTTCCAAAAGATGAACACAACACGAAGGTGAGGAAGAAGGAGGAGGAGGAGATAAAGAAGAAGACGAAGAAGAATAGGAGGAAGAAGAAGAAGGAGTAGGAGAAGTAGAAGAAGAAGAACGAGGAGAACAAGAACAAAGACAAGAACAGCAAACAAAGAAGATGAATAGGAAGAGGAAGGAGAAGAAGAGAACAAGGAGAAGAAGAGGATTTAGTATAATCAGAAGATGTAGTAAGATAGTAATTATGCAGATAGGATGAAAAAGAAACCAAGGGAAAGGAGGATAAAGAAAATGATGAAGTAGAAGAAGATTTTGCACGGTCACTCCGATACTTTGCATCATCATGATCATCGATGCGTCATCATCATCATCATGTCACTTCAAGCCATAGTATCTATGGTATCCAGCTGTTAATACCAAGAACAAACTCCCATCGTAAACTGTGGGGTCGCAACAAAAGGCTATTTTGTACTGCTTAAACGGTTACATGCATTATTGAAATGGAGATATATAGATCCAATGCCCCACTACCCCCAATCGTCTTAAAATATCCAATTTGGCATCATAATAATGTATATCCACTGTTAGGCGAGGTCACAGTGAATTGAACTGAATTGAACGTTTTATATCGTTTCGTCGCAGCCATTGGCTGAATTGCGAATGATTTACAATATTGATAAACACATACAAACAATGAATACTTACTTCAAAATTATAAAATTACTCATCAATTAGCAATACATATCAATTATCACAATGCGGCTAAGCAGGTGAATTTTTGACGGATATTTTCATATTTATCCTTTTTCATTAGCAATCTTGTAATTGTTGCCCTACAAATGAATTCATAAATTTTTTTTAATTGTTTTTTTTTCTAGGGGAAAGTTACCCCTCTTGCCCCTCCCCTTTTCGTACACGATGTGTCATCACTCTCTATCGGTGATTTCAAGGCATAGTATCCAAATGTTAATACCAAGAGCAAACTCCCATCGTAAACCTTCCATTCAAAGTCTTCGATCTTCGACGCGGTGGACAAATTGTCAATAGATCTTTGTGATGATATTTGCATTTGACACCATGTACACTATGGCGAATGTAGGGCAAGGAGATGAGTTTTTGATGTCCCTGATTATAATATTACATTGCTCTGTTACATACAGACGCAAAGCCGGATTTTCAGTATATACATAATATATATATATATATATATATATATATATATATATATACTGAATATTACCGAATGTGTCCCCCTGCCTAATACTGCTGCTACCATGACGGGCAAGCATACTTTTAGAAACATTTGTTACTCTATCCTTAAAATCAACTACAACTTATTTAAAAGTGATAATAGTGATGATACTTATACGAATCATAATAGTTGTATAATAGAAACAATAGCAGTATTAACAAAATGATATTGATATCGCTTGCTACATCCATATTGCTTAATATAGATAATGGCCCGAATTCACGAAAGAGGACACGCGCGTACTCCGCTTATTGGATGTTTGAACCATGATTTAAAGCTCATAGACAGTCTCGGTAGCAAAAATCATACTGGCAAGAAACTTATCTAACATAGTCACATACTACTCTCCTTTTATCATAAGACACACATGTACGAGATTATTTAACATTCCATTCACGATTTCGAACAAATTTTAGTGTAAATATCTGTAAGAATCGCTTGGTAACGGCTTTTCACTGCCTCACGCTAAGACCATATCCACCCGAATGTTCCCCGCACAATAAACCCAGCGCTTCGCACTATGTGTAGCGTATTCTATACACACAGCAATCCTAATTTGAGTAGTGTGTGTGGCCGTTGTTTGAATTTACATCCCCTCTTTTTTAGGCCAGGGATTTTTATTACTTTTCACCTCTCATTCAGTAAATATTTCACTTGAGGAGGAAAAAACTTCACAGCATCTTAGTTATGTTAGTGCCCTGCTTTTTATTAAGTAAAATCAAAGAAATCTCACGAAAAGTTTTTGAGGGCCTCCCAAAACTATCTGTCACCTTTAAAATAAACCTCTTTCATGAATTCGGTCCATTATTTTCACGATCACACAATGTGTGCACAATCTCCAGTCCCTGGGGAACATTCCAGCCAGGCGCCATTCGCAATGCTAAACAAACCACAATGTGTTCGCATCCTTCAGATAACAAATTTAACACCCTGTATGGAGAGAAGTGATGTAGATAAAATACCTTGCTTATGAACATAAATTAAATACTGTTGCAGGATCGAACCCAGGACCTTCACATCTCTAGTCAAGGGTTTTGACTACTAAATAATTTTTGTTTAATGTCAGTATAAACATACAATTCCTTTTCTTTTCTTTTCATTGCAGACGATATATGGAGTACGTTTTTATTGCTAATTGTTACCCTGGAATCGACTATGCTTCTTAATTACCTAGGTATGTATTTGATTAATTATTGAGGTAGCTGGTTCTATACAGTTGCTAGGCAACATGTGCTTCGTGCCTGGAACAGCAGTCCTTAGTCTTCTCCTCGGTGTTAATGTAATATACTGAAATTGTTTTTTGGTGGTATCTATCATTACCATCATAATGTTTCATAATGTCTTGCTAAAAACAAACACTAATCACGAAACTACCGAATACCTGCTTTCATTAGTGTAAAGGCAGTATAAAAACAATAATTGAAAATGATGAGTATAATGACTGCAATTAATAGAATGATTATCATGCATATAACCTATAATGATAATAAGTATCGTGCATAAGTAATGCGCACAGCATCAATCAACTTCAAAGAAACCACGGATGGAAAAATTATATGAAAATTCTTCTCCCGAACCAAACTGACTGCTCTCTGATCTCTCGTTTGCTTGTAGGCTGGACTAATTAGAGAAAAGCTCGAATGATTGTGATCAGGCATTAAAAAAAATTAACGGGATGATTATAAAAGGTAATGTTTAGAGAAAAGGGCCTGGCTATTCATTCTCTCTTTTTTCCTGAGCGATATTTTAAGGATATATTTATACATAATTAGCTCGTTTGGGTGAAGATATGACACAATTATGCGCTTTTGTATAAATAATACAGAAAGGTTAGAATGCAGAGACGTAAGGCTAATCTTCCCTCACCCCCCCCCCCCCTCTCTCTCTCTCTCTCTCTCTCTTTCTCTCTCCGTCTCTCCCTCTCTCTTCACAATGACCAAAATATCAATTTTGAGGACGATGTCCTATTTCTTTTCAGTCATTCACCTCTCGTTTTTAATATGGTCAAGACAGAAACTTATTCCAAGGTGCTTATGCCTTCATTAAGGTTCTGTAGACTCCGAGGTCATGCATGTTTCTCCATAAATGCAGTGCTTCTAAATGTGGAAGAATAAATGAAAGTCAACAGTCAAGTCGGTCAAGTTGGTCAGGTTGGAAGCGTAAGGATGAACGAACTGCTTGAGACGGAGGAGGAGAAAAAGACAACTGAACATCTTTTGGTCAATCCACATCTACCAGAACCATGTATTCCTGAAGATCCGGACGCAGTGGTTAGCGTGGGTCCAGCTTTTTATTATGGAGGGGCACCGGGCTTACTTGGTGGAGGAAATGCGAATTATAAACAAGCAGGACACTGATAAGGGGAAGGGTAGAAAGGGACCGATTGTAATAGGGCCCTACATTACTTTTCGGAATTATATATATCCCTATATATTTCATTTTCGGAATTATGAATCCTTTTTCATTTTCGGAAATATGAACCCTACTCCATTTTCGGAATTACAAACTCTATTTTTTCGGAATTATGAACCTTCGGAGTAATGCAATAAATGTGCCGAATTATGAATCCTGTTCCATTTTCGGAATATTATGAACCCCCTGGTATGGCAATTTTGTATTTCGGAAGCATGAACCTTCGCCGGGAATTACGAACCTTCGGAAAAAACTAGTACCCGCCCCCCCCCCCACCCCCCCCCCCCCCCCCAAAAAAAAATTCCAGTTCCGTTCATCTTCTTTTCACGTTATCTCCCCCCCCCCTTCCCCTTTTCTTCGTCCATTTCTATTTTTGTTTCTTTTCTTTCTTTTGTTCGCCATTCGATTGGGGACAATTTGTTCCCCATGCCTCCCTTTAGCAGCACCACTGGTTTGAAGGGTTCAACCACAGGGCTATAGATCCTGCGTCTTGTACTGGATGAGTGTATTGTATTGACCCGAGATGAAGAAGTTGGAATTCATCCAGATGTCTAGATAAGTTCATTTGGTTAACCTAAATGTTGAGATTCTAGATATCCTTGTTCTCCAATCCTTGTCCTGAAGATCGATCGGAGCTTGTAGCGAGTTGATTCAGATGGCAGACAGAATGGTTAACAGAATCAAAGGCCCGGAATTGACCAGAGGTTCACTGTCTGATACATCCCTGGAACACAGGGGCGTCACTAGCGGGGTTAGATACCCCCCCCCCCCCCACACACACCTTATCTCCATATCCCCCGTTCTACAACAAATTTCAAACGCGACAAGGCAACATTATCGTTGCAACCTTAATTTGCATATACAATACAGTCAACCCCCATCCCCATTTTGACAATATCATAGCAACGCTCATGTACAGGCATGCGTAGTGGGGTTTAACACAACGCTGTATAAAACGACACTGTATTTCAGTAATCTACTGCCCAGAAAATGTTCATACGGTGGAAACTGTTTTTAAAAAACCGCTCAAAGGAAGCAAGAAATTGTTATTTCAAACAGGGGGTCTAAATATTTTCAGTAGTTTCAACATAATTTATGAGCATTTTGATTAACGAAACGTGTACTGAAATAAACTCTCTATTATCGATGCAAGTGAAGTGTCGATTTGAAGCCGTGCTCAGTAATTTATCAAAATTTTGAAACGAAGTCTTGAAACACAAGTGGTTTGTTTTCAAGTGGCTTTTAATAGTGTGATTTATATACACGAGTGTCCTCTTGAAATTTGTAGCTCGTATTCATAGATCCATGTTTCTTTAACTGTTCGTGTTGTACCTTAATATTCAGACAATTGAAATTTCCACCAAAATCCAAAGTTTAATTAGGTTAAGACTATTCCACCCTCATCGATTATTTGCCAAACATGGTGCTTTTGGTTTGCTGATGTAATGCTTTTCAAATATTTGATCCCGGCATGTTGTCACTTAACGCCACATGACGACTAGTTTTTGTTTTTGTTTTCAGCTTTCTTTTAAAACATTAGGACATTTCTTTCGATTTTGTTTTGTGCATTTTTTCCTTCATCCAGGGTATAAGTCACAATAGATGCAATTGTAACCATGAACATAATGCTCATGGTTTTTTAAATATATGATTTCAGCATGTTTCACGTAATAACATATGACGCTTGATTTTTTTTTTTTCATTTGTCTTGTTTAAAGCAATTGTCAACTTCTTTCGATTTTTCCCCATTTTGTGCAATCTGGTCTGTAAGCTGAAACAGAAGCAATTTATCTAATTTGTAACTCGGTATACAGACCTTCAATGGTACTGAATCCCTTGTGCAGGCCAAAAATATAGAAATGTATGTAATAATACAATGATATACATGTATAAAATAACATACCGTTCAAGAACTCCCCTCCGAGGAAAGTGACTTTCTGGTGAATAATCGACATAGTGGGACTTCGACTGAAATTTTAGGCGGGTAATTAAATTATGTTTGGCCGTGGGGATCCAAGTGTGACACTTGGTGAAATGCTACGCTAAGAACATAATCTTCACAGATTTTCACTGTTTCCTGACTTTTTCGCAACCTCACATTCTCCCAGACACAAACTGGCAAAGCGAGTAACATGACGTCACATACTAACGGGCTCATTTTCACATTCACCGCCGATGAAATTGACTTTTAAATGGTTCAGCACTAACCACTTTGCGATGCAATACTCACAGAAGCAGCAATTAGTTCTATTCAGTCACCAGATGCAATGAGATCGAAACCATTTCCTCTGAACTATTATTTTCAATCATTTATGAATTGAAGACTGTGACCTTTTACAAAATAAGCCTACTTTTTAGGAACAGAATTTCATCACATAGCATTACTTTCGCACCGCTGGTTCATAATTAGGAAAATGTCAGTATAGCCAGAGCAATTAAGTTCCATTTAAATGTGTGAATACAAAGGATTAATTGAATAAACATAATGAATAAGGGGAAAAATAATAATAATGAATATTGCCAGGCATGACAGGAAGCAGGATTTAATCATAACCAGAAAACATGAATACACGTGATATTCTAATATGTATTACGTACATTAATCGATTCATGAGTGACATTCCAACTGCAATATATTAATTTATAGAATGTGATATATTTTATATATACGAGCACTAGTACTCGTATCCACCGTGAAAGGTGCTGAAGGTGCTCCAGTATTATCCCCGGCTCTATAACAGGCTGCCGATTTCGGTGCTCAAAGCATTGAAGCAGTGGCGTAGCCAGGATTTTTCAATAGGGGGAGGGGCAGACGTGAAGGATCCAACCGCGTAGCCAGGATTTCATTTTAGGGGGAGGGGCGGTTGTGAAGCGTGCTCCCCAGGGGGTGTGTCCATGGAGGGTGGAGTTTCCCCCCTCCCGCGCAAAGCGCGAAAGCTCTGATGTTTTATAGCAAATTTGAGAGAAAGATAACGGCTCGTAGCATCCGGACTGCTTTTCAATTATTTGGACGCAATACTGCACTGTATGTAACAGGGGTGGGTGCAGGGAGTCTGGGAAGCCCTGATGTTTTATAGCAAATTTGAGAGAAACATAACGGACTCGTGGCAAACTTTTTTAGATGGAAAGTTATAGTTCGACACCCGGACTGCTTATCAATTATTTGGACGCAATAGCGCACTGTAGCAGGGGTGGGTGCAGGGAGTCTGGGAAGCCCTGATGTTTTATAGCAAATTTGAGAGAAACATTACGGACTCGTAGCACCCTTTTTTAGATGGAAAGTTATAGTTCGACACCCGGACTGCTTATCTATTATTTGGACGCAATAGCGCACTGTATGTAACAGGGGTGGGTGCAGGGAGAGGGAGTTATTTCCCCCTTTCCGCGCGAAGCGCGAAAACTTCGACGTTTTAGCAAATTTTGAGAGAAAGATAACGGCTCGTAGCGCCTTTTTGGGCCTTTTTTTTCTCTCTCACTTCCCCCGATTTTTCGCTCTCGCTTTTTTCTTTTTTTAAGGGGCTGAATAGGGGGCATGACCCCCTTGTGTCCCCCTGTCTACGCCAGTGCATTCAAGGAATTGCTTCTTACCTCTAACCATTCAACACCTGGGTATAGAGTGGCAAATGTAGATTAATGTCTTGCTAAAGGACACTATTATCGCGCCGGGGCTCGAACCCACGACCTTGGCATCTCTGGTCAAGTGTTAAACCACTCGACTACGACACCTGCGTATGAATTTCTATTATTTTTGAAATAAAAATTATGCGTTCTGTGCATTTTTCTTAGTAAATTTTCTCTGCTGCTTCATAAATAGCAGCTAGTTATCATGGGGGTTTGAGTTAATCGAGTTAATTGTTTCCATAAACACAATCATTGTAGTTACTGTGGTAATGTTCGCTGTTCAGCTGAGGCAATTTGTGTACGCATTAAGCATACAGCCGTGGAACATCAATATAGCCGCTTATAACAGCGTACCGAAAATGCAATTTAGGAAGATAAAAGTGGTAATTACTTCTCACCATGTAATTATATTCGACAAAAACAAAAACAAAAACAAAAACCCCGATAATCCCTAAGTGATGAAACGGTAATGGTTGACGAAACTAGTGATTAATATATCATGGAGAGTTAGGCCGAAAGGCCCCTCCTCCTAATTTTATGTATATACGTTTGCCTTCAAGTAAAAAGCTGCTCTTTCATGGTTGTTTTTTAAAAGCCACTCTCTATCGTTCACTAAAGTCTGAATTAAGATTGCGTAGAATTTGATAAGAGATTTTCTGTTTCAAGTTGTGAAGGTGTATTATTATACGTTAATATAAATAACATTTGTAGATGTCGAGTTTATGATGACAGATGATAGAATATGATGACAGATGATAACTTTGTCGCACCCTTTAACAATTCAATCAATAAAAACTGCCTTTGCGAGATAGTGAAAATATGGATACATTTGAAATTTGTTCCTAAAAATGAGATAGAAAGGGGCTCTAATCACCATTAAATTGTTCATATTACATCAACGAAAATTTTCACATTTGAAATAGTATGATGGAAAACGGACAGACGGGGATATGCGTGGGACTACACCATGTGACTTAAACATTTTGGTCAAAGGGATAATCTATTACTATTTTCATAAGTAGAGCATTTCAAGAGCTGTCGTTTTTCATGTTACATTTCAACTAATGTTCTTCCGCATTGAATGAAGTAAATGAGATCACAAATTATCTTTGACTTTGCATGATTTTTTTTTAATGAAAGTGGTGAATAAATTCAATTCGATTTGATCTTTGAGTTTTACCGTTGCCGGCGTTACCTGACAACTTGAGTGTCATCGTATAACCATGTGCGACGAAACAGATTGACACGATTTCCCTTGTACATCCTCTTATACCAATAAACTTTAATTGTATGAATATATTGTGATGTATCTAGGATCGGACTAATAGATCTAACTGAGACAAGTATCACTTCTGAGAGACATGGTGCGCTGTAGAAGGAGAAGAATTGTGGTCTAGTGGATAGGTGACCGGAACGTGGACAACTGGGTACAAGGTTAACTCCAGGTGACATGCTCACAGCACTAAGGTCCTTTGGCAAGACATTAATCTATACTTGCCACACTCGACCCAGGTGAGGTAAATGGGTAGAAATTAATTCCATGAATACCCCCAGCCCTTTATGGGGCTACGAAGGCCCGTGCTGGTGTAATGTAGTTAATACGCTTATCAAACATGATAAAAGGGCATATGGCGCAATATAAGGGCAACATGTCACGAATCGTCATTATCAAAATCATACGATGAATATTTAGTAAGTTGGCTCTTTAACTCCAGCGACAACGTCATCTGGAGGATGGCGTTGAGCTTTAACAACAGCTTTAACAACAAAAAGCTCAAAATACTAGAATATTCAGATTAGAATTAAACCTATTCAACATTTTCAAAGGACTTACAAACTCACAAGGTAATTAATCATATTGATTAAAAGTTGATTCCACAAGCTCTATAAGATGTATTTAGAGAGAACGTTGCCTTCGTGCGTCCTACTGTTGACCAAGTCTAATGACAATCGATCAATGTCATTATTGGAACAGATTTCGTTTTCACCAATGCCAATACTATCTGTGGTTATTTATTCAATCGTGGATCAAAAGATCGATCGCAAATCTAGGAAAGTTATGGAATATCGTGTAATCTGAGTTGTCTATACGTGTACAGAAGGACTTTTGTATTTTAGAGACTACTGTATCGTTCTCCGAGGAGACTTCATATGTCGACGACGACCATTAATTAAGTTGAAATGAGGTTAACCTCTGTGTAAGTTCCATGCTTCACATAAATGACCATGGGATTGCCAAAAGTGGGGGTAAACAAATCCAGATATCCGTCAGTTCAAAATCTTGTCGGTTCAAAAGTTTGTCAATTTGAGAAAATTCCTGTCATTCTTCTTTTTTTTTTTTGATCTTGTAAAAAGAATTTTTGTTAATTTTGATTGCCACTTACTCTCAAAAAATGTGATCCATGCTTGTTAAAAAAAGGGGGTGGGGCAAAATTATTTGAATAATCGCAAAAGTTCAGGCAACCCTGGTGAGCGCAGCGTATTGCATCTATACATGTATAACTTTTGGTTTGAAAGGCTAGGGATGGTTCGCAGTTCCCCCCCCCCCCCCGTGTGGATCAGGGGGCTCAGCCCACGCCGCCCATTCACAAAGTTCAAAATGTTCCAACTACGCCCCTGCCAGAAGCATTATGTAGCGAATCCAATCGAGCAGGAGGGCAGACGCTTTTAACAGAGTATCGCTGGATGAAATGCGGTCGTTTGTGACATGTAATAGGAAAATCTAGATTGATTGGTCGATCGAATGAATGTTGGCCTGATTAACGAATGACCGCAGTCCCCATCGTCAAGAGTTGCCAATTTAATCCCGACGGAATTCACAATATAGATGGATGCTATTAGTAGTGCTTATCACATTAAATCGAAATTGGTTTATTGGCTAAATTCACTTTCACCAATAGAAGAATGTCTTTTTTATGCTGATTGCACATCTCTTTTATGCGCAAAATGTTGAAGGTTTCGAGCGCATTAACGTCCTGACGGGTGCCTGCACTTTACGCAAGTATAGCTGATAACAGAGTCAGATTCAATCTGCATCTTATCGCCTATGATTATTAACATTATGAAAATTGCATTCTCTTTTTGAACTTTCCTTAAGTGGAAACTGAATGGGGAAAGCCATCACCCTCCCCCCCCCCCCCCGAAAAAAAAATCGTATATAAGTTGGAAAATAAAGATACGACAACTGGTTCCAAGATTGTAACAAATAGATATTAATAACTAAATATCTCGTATTTATAAAGCTCCATTTACATTACGCAAAAAGCACAAGGCGCTGGAAAAGGTAAATGAACAATATGATTTAGAATAATGAAGGGTATATAAAAAATAAGGGGAAATAAGAATTAGTGAGGGGAAAATGGATTGATTAGCGAATCAGGAAACAATTTTTTTGTAGTCTCAATTTTTCGAAATATCAACTCGCTTTTGCACTATGAGAAAGGAAAACATAATGGAAGTGTTGCTATCAGGCTCGCATCTAAAGGAAGAGAAAAAAAAGTGCAAAGTGCAGGGCCCAAAATCCGAATGAAACGTGAGCTGGGTAGAAGACGGAAACTCGATATATTTTTCTGAATAAATGGATCGAAGTGGCCCCCCTCATATCGGGAATCCCTTTCAAAATCATTCCCTGATTAATTTAGGTGATGAAAAGGGGGAGGTGAGGCGATGAAGAAAGGAAATTATAACGAAGTGAAACTCCTATGACGCCGAACTGCTATTCGTAAGTTCCGAGCTGGCTCATACGGTCGGGTATTGCTTTATTTTTGTTGTTGCTAATATACTAAGATGATCTCAGATAATGACGATACTGGAATGACTATATAGGGTTAGACGATAAGGAAAAATGAATAATAAAATCAACTAATTTTCAAGGAAAAAGGGGGATTCAGACCGAAAAAAAAGTTTTCCTTGTTAACCTGCATATTCAGGGGCGGATCCAGGATTTTGCATAAGAGGGGGGGGGGGGCACACAAATGCAGGATTGTCAACTTTGGGAAACTGCTTGGAGGGAGACCCGTATTTTTTTTGTCTCGCCAGCCTTCCAAATGTCGCTCGGGGGGGGGGGGGGGTGTCGGCGACCAAAACAATTCTTTTTTTGCTGGCCATCCAAAAGTCGCTCGGGGGGGGGGGGTATGCGGTCCAGTTTCCATCCATAATTCTCTGAGAAGCAAAAAAAAAAAAAAAAAAAAAAGGTTTTCCGTTCTAAAAGGGGGGCACAATGCATTGTTTTCTTTCAAAAGGGGGGGGGGGCGGGCACGGGCCGGGATTGCCCCCCCTAAATCCGCCACTGTGCATATTACTCAATATATAAGGATAACATGAATGACAGACTGGTGATGATGATAACAATAATAATAATAATTATAATAATTATAATAATGATGATGATGATGATCATCATCATCCTCATCATCATAACAATAATAACAATAATAATAATGATAATGATGATGATAATAATTATAATAATAAAAATGATTATAATAATGACGATGATATGATAGTAATGATAATAATAAATGCCAATGATATTACTTTGAATATTTTCTAAATTCATAACTGCGCATAACATGATATGTCCTTAAGAGTGTTTTACAAATATTACATGACCCCGATAATATTATTACATATATATATATATATATATATATATATATATATACATATACACCTCTTGTCAGGACATTATGGTGAGTTAGTAGGTACACGGATATCAATTGGTACACGCATAATTTTCTCTTTGCCCATCTTGTCGGTATATATTTTTCTTGCACGTATATATATATTGTTTGTCGTATAAGCATCCTCCGACGAAGGAAAGCTAGCTATACTGGTATAAGATCATAATATAAGTTTATCAAGTGTTACTCAGATAACTAACAGTGTGCGCGTAAGCACTCAATAAATACGTCGACATATAAAACTTCTTCCAGTAGATTTAAGGTAAAGAAAAATGAATACATACCATCAATAAGTCAATAAAGTACAGTAACAATCACCATTCGATACGAAAACAGGATTACCAAATAGACAAAGTGTGGTGTTGCGGCTAGAGTATATTACGGCTAGGAAGTGACTCTGTATACAGTGACCATCAAACTCCGTGTGTGCCGAGATGAACGCAATTTAGTGTCTTCATGAACTGTTTCAAACAATCAGGCGAGTCCTTCTTTCCTTGGAGAAATGGATAGTTGATAAACGTGTACAACAACGCAATCAAATATCCCGACACAATCCAAAACAATTACGGTTTCAAAGGACCTGCTTTTAATCGTCATTCTTGGCAAATGTAGCTTGTCAACATCTTCCAGAAATACGACATAACGATGCAAACAATGATTATCGATAATATTCACTGAACACGAAATTCCCCAGTGAATATTGTTGATATGCTTTTTTTGTGTTTTTATTCTCCTGTGGAAATATGACAGATAATAATCCAATTAGATAAATATTTCCACCCTTTTCACAGAACCTGGGTTTGGAGAACGATACAACCTTTAGCAATTAGGTATAGTCCATTCTGAATTATTTACACGAAATAAACAAAAATCTCTTTTGTATCCGTGGCAATTAAATACCAATGATCTGTTTCGTTTTGTGATAATTTCTTCCACGAAATAATAGCTGTCACTTCAACGAAATAAATTCTGTATTTCCCCTCATGTTTTCGTGTATTTTTTTTAAGTGCTCGCTTTAAAGTGGAAGGACCTTCACAAAGGACCTTGAGCAACAAAACGAGATAGCGCTCATCCGAATTATAATTATGCAAACTTAAGCATAATGATCAGAACAGAACTGTCACGATATGTACATTACAATATCTCTTACAAACTCAACCACTGTTTTGTAAGTTCTCGAGTACTGTCACATCGCCTCACGCAATGTCAACCTGAACCTACTGGAAACCAGCAAACCATGGTATATTTCACTTGAAGATCGAAAGTAATCAATCGCGTCCGATATCGATATGAAAGTACATATTACCTTTATGAAATGATATTTCATTCCTGTTTACGGTATACAATCAGGAAGTTTACGAACGATTTTCATTACCACCTTGAGTCCTTGAGTCTCTCAAGGCTACAAAATGTTCGGGTTTCAATTCTCACTTATTCAAACGAACTTGTTTTCCTTATTATTCTGTTTTGGGTTCCCTTTCTCTCTCTCTCTCTCTCTCTCTCTCTCTCTCTCTCTCTCTCTCTCACTTTTCCTTTCTCCTGTCTTTCCCATCTCCTTTTATCTCTCTCTCTCTCTCTCTTCCCCTCACTCTTTCACATTTCGTTATTAGAGAAATACATTACACTGCAGTGACTCTAAAAGGATGGAATACACTCTTTTAAATGTATCTTCATGTAGGTGAAGAAAAACACCACTTGTTAAACATTCTTTTTCATTATCCAAGGCTACTTTCAGAGCTAACCTAATCAAAATCAAGCTTTGATAAATTCACTTTACATGCAGCTTTTAGATAAAGTGCTTCAGATGAATTTTGCGAGTCCATGCAGTTGCCATGGTTATTGTCGGTGAAAGGGAGAAGGTGTTGTTTTATTTCATTCAGTATCTCGGATGCTTTGATTTTATCAAATATCGCAAAAGGCCAAGTATATCAACTCCCATTTTCTCTTCCTATTTACCATTTTTTTACGCCTTTAAAATTTAAAGCAACTGCGAAAGGAATGGAGAATACACGATGATTAATTAAAAAAGTGAGAATTGTCCGACATTTTATTACGCCGATAAATGCGAAAATGCAATCATCCAATTTACGAAGTGGTCGACAACAGTAATAGATTTCGGGGGGGGGGGGTAGAGGCACTCGGAGCAGGGGGAGGTTATATATGCCCCTTCATCCCTCTTCAAGCGATGTCTCTGCTTGTCACCGCTTTATATCTTATCCATCACTGGCCTATTATGTCTAAAAGCCACCATCATCCTTCTTTAGCAAGACGACTTCATCACCTCTCCGTAACACCACTCATCAGTTACTTAGTGTAGCTACGAAGGGAGGCATGGGGAATACCCCCAATTGAATAGGGAAAAAAACAATAATAATGAAGGAAGAGAGAGAAAGAAAGAAAGGGAGTGGGAAAAGGCAATCATGAATGATGATGATACGACCCCCTCCCACACCCTCCCCATAATTATGCGATGGCCTTCTTCTCTCGCGTTCCTTCCACCTAGGAAAACCGGTGCTCCTTTCTCATGAGACAATGCCCCCTCCAAGGCTGGACCCACCCAGCGCCACTGCCGCTCTTATACTTACGATCCGTATACATGTATTAGAAACTCTCAAACTCCAGTTCTTTGGATGCAGTTTCCCAAAAAAGGAGAGGAATTGAAAAATGACTTTGACTGCAAAAATAGAGAGAGAAAAAAATGTTCGATACCCACTCATGAATATTATTGTATCGACCAGTGAGTTTGAGAAAGTGTCAAGCCCCGGCAGACGTGGCGTTATATGCTGACGTTAGGACCGCGTTAGTGACTTGTATGGTCTTGCGCGCTTCAAGACAAAGTGATATCGTTGCAACATGAACATCGCAAAAAATACTATTGATAACTGGCTTATGGGTTCATTGCCTTCGTAGACTCAATTAGCGCATGTATTGACGCAGTTGAAATGACGCTTACTGTCATGACAGTGAGCCGGGCTTTGCATGGACATCGAAATGAAGGAATTGGGAGGGGAAAAAAACTTACCTGGAAAGACAGAGGCATGAGAGGGGAAACAATTCTGTACGCACTCACTGAATTGTGTATACTAGTGGTTTTTAAGGAATTGAATAACGTTGACGCCGATTTTCGGGCAAATCCGAATCCTTGCGTCAGGCCATCCGTTTCCTGCGTCAAGAAATATCCTGGGCCTGTCATAATATGTACTTGTATGCCTGAATGCAGTGGAAGTGATTCCTTGACTTGAGTGCCACGGGCAGAAATGATACGCTGAATTCACTGCAATTCCAAATGCGTAACGGATGCTTTCGTGCATATTTTTAAACCGACCATCATCATGTCGACGATGCAAATTGCAGGTTTGTTTTGTTTATCACGGAGGTTTTTCCCCCTCTGCTTCTGGATCCATTTATGGTAATCCAGCATCGATGTGCGCATTCATCGGAAGATCATCGCATGAGTGATAGTACTAGCTGATGAAGACAGCATACGCCAATCGACATCAGCATGGTTGATAGACACTACATAGTACACAGTACAAACAGAGGTTGGGGTAGGAATGGGAGAGGCACTCATCTTCAAATAGAAAAGGAGACGATAGTATATATTGAGAGAGTCGACAGAGAGAGAGGGGGGGGGGGCAGGGAGATCGAGGGAGGGGAAAAAGATTTTGTCTTCTTAAAGAAAAGGTGAAAATAGCACACACAAGAGAGAGAGAGAGAGAGAGAGAGAGAGAGAGAGGGCGGACAAAGAGACAAAGACAATGACAGACAGAGATAGAGAAAGAGAGAGGGGGGAGGAGCAGAGATGGGGAGAAGAAAATCGTCTTTTAAATAAGTAAAAAGAGACAAACGAAGTAAGAAGAATTGGCAAAACGAGCATAAAACCGAGATGAGAATGGAGTGATGCAGGAATGATCGTGACGAAGATAAAAAGCCGTCAAGACATCTCAGAGGCATGTCTTGGAGATGATACCTGTCTGACACCCTTCAGGCAACATGACTGATCACTCATTGCCCCTCGAGTCAAACAGACGCTAAACATACCATGACATGTCATCACATTCTCTCTCTCTCTCTCTCTCTCTCTCTCTCTTTCTCTCTCACCTCTCTTCCCAGTCTCTACACTCTTCGATCGTGTGCCTCGGTTCGTGTTTACCTTTCCACAACATGGCCCGCTTATCATCCTTGCCTGCCCTTCTGAGCTTGTGGGCGTATCCAGGGATGGAAAGGGGAGGGGGGGGGGGGGGGGTCTTGGGCCTTTACCCTTTAAAGGGTACCAATCACCAAAAACAATTTTGCTCTGTATGTTAGAGGTTGCATGTCATTATACTTATTCAAAATAAGGGCTTCAAAAATTAATTCTATAAAGAGATGTTGCAATTTTAATTACGCTCTCTATAAGCGTAAAAGCGACTCGTGAGTAGATTACTCGACGCACCCGTACGCGCTCGTCAAGGTAAAGGCTCGCGCGGAACCCAACTCTGAGTTCGGTTCGGTTCCGCGCGAGCATTTTCATGTTATCCTTTATTTCCTTCATACTCATTAACTGTTGACCTATAGAATACCAGACAAAGTTCTTTGAGTTTGAATTTATACTTTCTAGCTGTACACAAATTATTTTTTCAGGTGATTGGTACATTAATACTGTCTGAACTCCTCTATCTTAGCCAAGCTAATGTTATATCTGGTGAAAAAGCCTATCATTTGAGTCGAATCTCAATTCTGTTACCAGCGATTATGTACCTAACAAGAATTTACATCTTGACTAAACCACTTGCTTTTTTTTTAAATCGAGCAAGAGACTCCACTTCATTGTGGGAGAGAGAGAGGGGGAGGGGATGGGTAAAAGGGACAAAAATTAATGGAAAGAGGGAAGAGAGGTGTAGAGAGACAGAGAGACAGAGAGAAAGAGAGAGGGAAGAAAGAGAGGAAAGAGAGACTGAAAGACAGAGAATGGAGAGAGATTCCAAAGGAGTTTGGGAAATGAGAAATAGGGAAATACAGGGAGACCTCGTGACAACGAAAATACGAGACGTCTGGGAGGGGTTGTCTTGTAATTAGCCCCATGCCCCCTATAGGAACAGAGACAATCATGACAATGCGTACATCAAGATCATAATAGCAACATGCAGTCCTGCTTTAGGAAAATGAAAACGGAAAGATAACACTTAGCTAATGATCAAGGCGAAGATGACAATGACCTAGATTGATCAAGGACGAGAGACGTGTACGCTACTGTGCCTTCACGGAGATCCACGTCTTAGTGACCACTCATTTATCATGTATGTGACCATCAAATAAAGACTCTTTTGGAAGATAGAAATATCTTAAAGTCTAAAGATAATATGAAGTCTTGAGCGAATAGGAACTTAGGGAATGAAACTTTGCGACTATGTCGTCATATTGTCCCACTTACAGTGTCGAGAGATACGGCTGCCAGATAGTTATTTTGATGTATGATTTCCGGTGAATTTCGGTTAAAACCTTTGAAAGGAACTAAAAAAAATAGAGGCTATCGATCATCTCTGTCAGCGCCAGTATATAAAGCTCACTGAACAGCAATATTGTACAGAGTTCGTACATACAGAACTGGCCGTTGATTCAGATGCCAGTCGCAAGCATGGCAAGTGGGAATTTGCAGCCTCAAATTTAACAGAAGCTTAAAATCTTTTACAGCTACAACTACCATTTCTACTACTTCTGCTACTACTACTCAGGGGCGTCGATCCGTTTTGCGGATGGGGGGGGGGGGGAAGACAGCCTAACGTAACGATGTTCATTTTGCACATGATTTTTTAAAACATAATTTAGCATCATCTTCTTCCTTTTCATTGTGGTTCTGCATGGACACTTCTTCAGCTTCTCCAATTCTCTGTGTGTAATGGTCTAATGATTCATGTGCGATCGAGCGAAGCAAGGGAGCAAAATTTTCAGACTTCTTTTTAATTGCTGAAGTCCTTTGCTTGTGCATTATTTGCAGCGATGTAATGAAAATGACAACAGAAAATTAATTCTGGAACCATTTCTCAACAGGTTATCCTCTGGGTATTGCTAAGGATAATGTTCTTCCCAATATTGAATTTGTCACGTGATACCCTTTCCCCCGAGTTTTTTTCCGAGCTGAAGCCGTGGTAAGGTGAGTAGTCGGTGTCATAGATCATGTTGATATTGACTGCTAGGGGTCTGTTAGCACACACATTCCCATACACCTTTGTTGAGTGGTAGAAATCCATATTTACTTACGAACCTCACAATACATGCACGCGGCAGCTAAATACATACTGTGTTTGGATACCATTCACCATGTTCACCACATTTCCTTCTTTGGGATATTTTACACGTTTAGAGCAAACGGATTAAAATTTAGTGAATCGATAGAGCAAAATACAACAAATGTCGGTCTGGTATAGATTTATTTTTTTAAGTGACTCACTTCAGTGGTGTAGTCAATTATAGGTAAAGCCGGAGTACCCCCCCCCCCCCCTCCTCCCCATTAAAACTGAAAAATCATTAAAAATTGCAGTTGGTTTATAGAAAGAGGGGCTGCCCAAATACATCACTCATCGCTCCATCCCCCCTCCCCCTCCCTCGGTCGGAGGACAATAAGCCATATAATGACAATAATTCAATTTATTCAAGAAGCAATATTTTTTTTCTATCCCTGCGTTCAGCCCATAGCTGCGTCTTCAGTTTCGTCTTCAAAGTTGTATCATATTGTCACCACTACGTATATCGCGTCCTCTCCCTCGTTATTTTTCCTTCCTTTTCCTGCATACGTCTTTTCATCCTTCTCACTCCCTCCCCCATATATATTCTCTTTGACGGCTCGTTATTTATATCTGCTATTGTCTCCTCTCTCTCTCTCTTTCTCTCTCTTCCCTTCCTCTTATTCTCTGTCTCCCCCTCTCTTTCTCTTTCTCGGAGGCGCGATGGCTCAGTGGTAGAGCAGTGGCCTCGTAACTGGGAGGACCCGGGTTCGAAACCAACGGTGGGTGCACTAGTGCCCTTTAGTAAAGCATTAATCCTCATTATCAAGTCCCTTACTTACAATCATGCACATGCTTTCTTATAGCAGGTAAAATAAAAAACATCAAACCATCTTTCTTTGTAATATCTATCTCTGACCTTCACTCACTCTGTCCCACTCTCTCTCTCTCTATCTCTCTCTCTCCCTCTCCCTCTCCCCTCTCTCTCCCCTCTCTCTCTCTCTCTCTCTCTCTCTCCCTCTCTCTCTCTCTCTCTCTTCCTCTGCCTCTCTCTCTCTCTCTCTCACTCTCTCTCCCCATTATCTCTCCCTCATTATATATACTCTCTGTAATCTGCACTACGGCAAGAGTTTTCCTAGTCAGCATGCTTCACAAAATCCATTAAAAGTCAGGAAATATGTGACTACCTACTACTAATAACTTATGCAACAACAAAGACAACAAACCATCCATCCACCGTCTACGGTCGTTACATATTCCATTTGTGCCAAAGTACAACTAAATCCTTGCTGTTCAATCAATTCCACGCAAATATTTATCTCCTTCCGTGTTACATAAACATATATGCTATGAAGGAGGCGTTGCCCATGAAAAGAAAATTAAATAATGTATCATTTGGTGCCTGGTTCAAACATAGTATTAAACAAATTGAAAAACAAAAATACGAAGTATTCGTATAGATGAATATCATGTAAATTTAGAAAGGAAATAGGGGGAAAATAAGAGAAAAAGAAGAAAGAGAGAGACAGAGGAAGTCATGAAAAAGTGACTAGATATAGAGAGGTGGAGTGAGATAGAGAGAGAGAAAGAGAGAGAGAGAAAGAAAGAAAGAAAGAAAGAAAGAATGGGAGAAAAAGAGAGATGGTATGGGAGAGACTGGGAGAGACAGGGAGAGACACAAACATTTTCGACAAGGGGAGAGACAGAGGGGGACAGAGAATTTTTATTTTTTTAAAGAGGAAGAAAGGGAGAAGGGGAACGAGAAAGAAAGATCCACACAGAGAGGGGTGAAGAGAGGAAAAGATAGAAAAGAAATAAAAGAGAAAATAGAGAAAAGATGGAGGATACATCAACACAGACGTTTAAAACATGATGACAAGCCGAATACCGTCTTCAACAACATTTTTCTGGAGAGGGTATCTCTCGAACTTGCAATATCGTCGTCATCATTATCTCAAACTGTCAAATTTCATTTGTTATCTTCAACTTCTATCCAGCTGTTTTTGCATTATATTGCTTCCCATCTGTACATTTGATACTCCTAGCAATAAGCTTTCATTACCGCTAGCAAAATACCAAGGACAACCCATATGAAAATCTATGAACAACTTTACGAGTTTTGAAACAATATTCCAAAATCTCATTGAATGAAAAGCACGCTGAAACAGTGATGGCTGTGAAATTAAAAATGTAATATAGATTGCAGATCTCATGTGCAGGTTGTTTATCTATTCTTGCTCTTTGGCTCGTCAATTCGCCTTAACCGGTTATTACCCATATCGCATATTGACATCTGATTTCCCTTCCCTTCTTGTCTCTTATACGTACAGATTAATACGCGAAATATGAAAAAAAAATAAACCGGAAAGACGAATGCAAATTTTGCTTCTCCGTTTTGACTCCGAATGATGCAATATCAAAGGGTGTTTTGGGGGAATAGAATGAATTGCACGGACACGAAAAATGGATGTAAAAATTATGTAGATACGTAAACGTGGTAGAAAAATGGCACTGAAAATTGGAAAGGAAAGAGGGATTATTGATAATAATTTTAGAACAGTTTGGTCTTATTTACACAGGGGTGCCTCATCAACGTAAATACTGCCTCTTCCCGCTGGCACTGCAATTATTATTTCTTCAGTAATATGGACAACTGTGGGCAAACACCTTGTCCAAGGACGTAAGTACCGAGCAAGGATCAAACCCGGGACTTCTCGTAGTGACAGTCAAGAGCCTTCACCACTGTACCAAATGAAAAGATGGAGGGTGAGGTGAGAGACCAAACAAGAAAGGGAGAAGGGTAGAGGGAGAAGGGTAGAGATAGAAAGAAGAAGAAGAAAGAGATAAACGTAAGTATATTGGAAAAAATGCACAAAGATAAGTGCAAGGCTAGTTAGAACTTACAGAAGCAAAATAAAGCGACAGAGGAGACATAAGCATGATAAGTTTGATCATGGTTTGTGCTTTGATTAAAACAGGGGGGGGCGTTTCATCAGTGACTTGTCGGTGATTTTTACCGACAAATTTGCTCTCAGCCAATCAGATTCATGGATTTCAGTAGCTTATAACAGTTATTGCAACTTGTCATTGATTACAAGTTTTATGAAACAGGGCCAAGGACAAGCATCCGTCTTCATAAAACCAATTCATTCAATATTCATTTCATATCTATCTTGCTTGATTAATTTGAAATAAGATATTCGACGTTAAGATGAAAACAGGTGGGACGAAAGAAAAGCAATGATCCCTGAACGGTCGGAAAACAAAAAAAGTGATATGATATGACATCTTGTTAGAGACGGGGGACCTGAAGCTTTAAAGAAAATCAAAAGGTCGAAATATAATGAATTCCGTGGTCAAGTTCAAAGTACGTGAATTGATCTCTGCTAAGAATGTATTCTGCAAGTAAACAACGAATTTGTAAGAGTGGACAGAAATGTGTCATTTTACCTCCGGGCTAGTTTGAGGAGTGAATCGAATTACAAATTAACTTTGACGTACGATATCTTGCCAACCTGTAACATGGCTCCCGTTGTATTGTCAGTGGTGGCCTGCTTACAAATTTGTTTTCTGAAAATGATGAAAGAAGCGCGCATATAGACGGGAATATTTAATAGAAAGAAGGAGATGTACGGTGTTAATATGAGAAGAGAAGAACGAGAACGAGAGAGAGAGAGAGAGAGAGTGTTTGAGTGTGTGGGAGGGTGTGTGTTTGCAGGTGTGAGTGTGAAAATAAGACAGGGAGGGGAAATAGAGAGAGAAAAGGAGAGAACGTGTGGTACAGAATGGTTCAAAAGAGACACGGACAGAGGGGGAGAGATATAAAGAGAGAGAGAGAGATGCAGAATAGATATGAACAGAGAAAGAGAGTAAGAGAGGATAGGTTCGCAGAGACAGTAGTAGTAGTAGTAGTAGTAGTAGTAGTAGTAGTAGTAGTAGTAGTAGTAGTAGTAGTAGAAG
>CM046837.1:23724987-24084987 GCA_025618425.1 Heliocidaris tuberculata | reverse complement strand
TAAATGTGGTTCGGAGACCATTCTGCCAGAGTGTACACAATCCCTTCTCTACAGTATTTAAACCGAAGATCAGTGGTGTGAACTTGCTAAACATTGTTCGGAAACCATTCTCAGAAAGGGATTTGTGTTTTATATCCTTGGTAACAGAGTAAGGGTATCGTGATTGTGGTAAAAAGAAGGTTGAGGTCTGATAAAGAAGAAAGGTGATTTTTGTGAAAGTTTTTTTTTTCTTACTTTCTTTTTATAGGCCTAATTATCACAGTTCCAATGTCACGTGAATAGAATTGTCCGGCTCTTGTCCGGCTCTTGCTCTTGAAATGTCCGGCCTCATTCTAACTTTAACTCGACGTGATTTTAAACTTACGAACAAAATTTGATGCCGCATGTGTGTGTGTTTAGTCATGAGCCAATACCCATATCTCTGTGTGCGGTTTGTATGTGATTTTCAGAACGATTCAGTCAATTTGTCATTACTTTGATGATTCCAAAACTTCATAATGCACGATTATTCTTATGTATTATATCATAGTCAACTTTTTCCCATTTACGGTTCTCTCTTTTTCCCCCCTCATTTATATTCGCTTGTGCTCACCTTTAGCTATATTCCACTGGTGCAAAGGCAACTTGAAAACGACACCTCTGTGATTATGATGAAAATCCCGTTTATATTACACAATCACCCCCCCCCCCCCCCGCCAATCTTGAATTGAACTAATATTGACGTAATGAAATCATATACGAAGTAAGCATGTCAGCTGTTGACGAGGTAAACTTCATCCAATGCTGACAAGTTGTGGACATACATGCTTCGTATTATCGGGTGTGAAATTTTATGTTACTTTTTCATCAATCATGTGATACGGACGCAATAATAACGGTTGATAGTTAGTCAGCAACATAATGCATAAACGGGGTATACAACAATGACATTACAGTCTTTCGAAAGGACAACCGTAAAATCAAACCTTTCCAAATTTGGTAAATTATGATTATGAAGATCTTGATGATGACGATGACGACAACGACAATGATGATGATGGTGATGACGATGGAGGTGGTGATGATCATAGATGATTTATGGATGAAGACTAATGATGATGATGATAACGATAAAGATAACGATGACGAATAGAATGTTGATGTTGTTGTTGCTGATGATGATGATGGCGGTGATTATATTGATTAAGATGATGAGGATGATAATGAGAAGGGTGATGATGATGATGATGATAAAAATTGGAACAACCGAGCTCTTGGTGATCGGTGAATATAGAGGGGAAATATTTTCATATTTTTTTAATAATATGACATTTTCTTATCTGTCTTTTAATTAATGAGATATTTATCACGTATGAAATATATTTATGTTTGTTTGTGTAATCAATGATAGTTATGCGATATGATAAATCATTAACCAGGATAAGATTACAATATTTAGATCACAATTTGACTTGGTGTAAACCATATAAGGTATATACGCTGAAATATCCATAATCGTTGCTGCACGCTAGTCAAAGTAATAATCTGAACGGAATATAATAATTTTAAAAAGGGGAACTTTTCTATTCATTATTTCATAAAAGTAATATTTTATCTCCTGGCACTGAATTAAAGTCAGACGGATGTAATTTGACCACTATACGATCTGCCACAGATATCAGAGCGGCATACACTTAAAATAAAGTTTCGACCTTAGAAAAATGAGAAAATGTCTATTTATAAAATCAACCGCACATGTAACCACTCTACTCCACAACTTATGCAGTATGATAAACCACCAGGTCAGTGGTTTTAGTGTTAGAGGGCACAATATTGACTTTGTAAATGCAACATGCATACTCATTTTGTAAAAAAAAAAATGTATATAAGTCTACCTAAAAGTAAACGATATCAAAGCAAACACTGAGCTGACGCCAGATATAGCATTTTGAAAGGAATCGAATATTGTCTGGGAATCTTGGAAACAAAATCCACGTTTAAGAACCTACCTATAACCAGATATCATGAAGATATCCCGAGTGAGTTAGCTATATTGAGCCACAGGTTCAAAGTCTGAATACTGCACTTGTATTCTCGTCGACGAGTTTAAATTCCAATCCATGATAAGTCTACATCCCGTTGGAACACCGCACGCTAATAAGCACTGTACTTGTTTTGGGTCACCTATTCACACACACACACACACACACACACACGCGCGCTCTCACACACTCTCTCTCTCTCTCTCTCTCTCTCTCTCTCTCTCTCTCTCTCTCTCTCTCTCTCTCGACTTTAGGACAGTCATTGCGTGCAGTACATGTATTTGGTGTTTTTTTTTTAAAGAAAAAGTTAGAATAGGGATTGATTTTTGAAACTTCTAATTATCTTTTTATTGATGACTTAAAATAAATGTCCATGGCTTATCGAAAGATGTTAAAATCCCGAATGTTTATACATCCATCCAGTTCTGGCTTAATGACTGAAAATGAAATTCCAACGTATATATAATTAAAAAAAAAACAAAAAAACTTACAATGAATGTTTAGGGCTGCAACTAAACGATGTGTGGTACAATGTTTAATAAAGTTGAGTATAACGATCGAAGAAAAATAGAGATATCCGGTTACTAGTGGCACTAGAAATGAATTAGGCTAGTCTCAATGGGCAATTAAGAGCTGTGCTTTTCAATGGATTTGATTTTCAGCACATTTCCGTGAGTTGGTTTTATGTTTTGCTGGGTTAAACAACCCATCCATTGCCCGATCAACGTGAGTTTCCCCTTAATGCAACTCCATTTCCAAAAACGCAAAGCCCGGCTCATGCACAAGGGGCGTCATTTGATTCCGTCACGACCTGCGCTAATCGAGCCTGTTATGTGAAGGCAGTTAGATACGCCATTCATTAACCCTTTCAAGACAATTGACCACATTTTGTGGTTTGGCTTAATAAGTTTTGATTCAGAGCTCTAAAAAATATACCAGATGTATGAGTAGAAAGAGCAAAAATTTCTGCACATGCTATGTCCATTTTTGTCACATGACCATATTGCGTTTGATGTCAGGAATTTTAAAAACGAGAATAATCTTCAAAATCCTTAAATTGGCAACACATTGAGAGATTCAAAATCATTGTTTTTCATCAAAATTGGCAATTTTCTCAACGTATCGATAAAATCACTAACCATGTTTATTGTTCTAAAAGACATTACACCTATTAGAACCATCTAGCACTAAAAGAAAAATATTATTGTTGCCAATTTGAAGAACGAAATGTGATCAATTTAGCCCTTGAATAATTCCTATAAAAGTATTGTTTGCACTGTTCATTTTGCGATCACATTTCAAACGATATCATGCACTCTTTCACGACGTGCAAAAGACCGTACAAGTCACTGACGCAGTCCTAACGTCAGCAAATGACGCCTTGTGCAGTCGTGTGAGCCGCGCTCAAGATGAACTTTAAGCATATCTCAACAATACCGCAAAGCAATATGGAACATTACAATTCAACACTAAATATATTTCGGAAAAATATATTGTCCTTAATATGTGAGTGGATTAGCTTTGTGTAATACACATGGTCCATGTATTCTGTGATACAATTAGGTTAATATTATAACTGAACCTACTTAAAAACACATTTCAAAACAAAAAAGAAGAATGAATGGGAGAGAGTTAGCTCAGAGGGAAAGGAAAAAAGAAAATTTCAAGAGAAGGAGGAATGATGAGTGCATTTAGATAAACTCGCTATCCCTTATAGGGCTGACGAAATGGATAGTACAATGTCTTGTTGCAAAATAATTCAGTATGCAATGATATATATACATCGTGTTTCTATTTAGTACGTCTATTCAATATTCCAACAACGCCACGCATAATCAAATCAACTCTGACTTATATCTTCCTTGTATCTAGAACAAGAATCTAAAACAAACAGAGTGGGAGGAAAAGAACTGGGTTTGATGGTTTAAATGAAGGTATACAAACAGAGAGAAATTACGCGAGGTGTATAATAACATATGTATATGTATACATCTTAACGTTTTGCAAAAATATTTTCTTACCTAATACATACATGTATTATGGTTACAGTGTCACTATATCTCGAAATGTATTAAGTTTGTATATGATATTTTCTTGTCATTTAAAAGTTCTATCACAAGGGAAGTTCAAGATATTTTGTCCCATATATACGTTACCAATTATATCTACGATTTCAGTATATCCGGTGATGATAGCCCTACTACAACTTGAATCACACCAATTATCAGGTAAAATGAGAATTTTTAGGTCAGTTTAGGTTCCTAAAAACAATTGGCAATGTAAAGGACACCAAATAAAATAAATACCATGGACTTATACCCCTCAATATTCAGTGGCGGATCTAGGATTTTGAAGAGTGACGAAAAATGGAGGGGGCGGGGGCGGGGGCTATAGCTACGGCACGCAAAACCTGATAAATGTTTATGGGGTGACACAAATATACAAGGGATACCTGCGCCCCCACCCCATCCCCTCCTTTGAATCTACTACTTCAATATTATTTTGTGTAAAATTATTTCAGAAAGTAATGAATGACTTATTTTACATGACTCATGTACTTTGTCTTGTGCTAGAGTAGTGTTGGTGAGAGAGAGAGAGAGGGGGGGGGGGGGAGGGAGAGAAACGGTGACGGACGGTTAAATTGAAAGAGAGACGGGGAGGGATATGAAGCAGAGAGAGAGAGAGAGAGAGAGAGGGGGAGGGAGGGGGGAGGAGGGAGAGAGGGGGGGGGGGAGAGAAACGGTGAAAGAGGTTAAATTAAAAGAGAGAGGGGGAGGGAGACAGATCGAGAGGGAAGACAGTGAAAGAGGGAGCCTGAGAGGGAGAGAAAAAAGAGTGGGGAGAGAGAGAGGGGGGGGGGGGAGACAGTAGGAGCCTTAACCTTATGCACGCCAAGACACGATTTACAGAGCATAGGTATACTGTACATACATCATGATTGCTTAACACTACAAGTCAAGTATTAGCAATCGAACAACAAAGGTCATTACAAAATAGGGCTATCTTCCGAACAAAGTCCTATTGTGATGTAACACCTACTAAATAAACTGTGTGTAACAGAATGAACGAGGCCGATAATTATAGTTCACGTTGGCAAAAAGTCACGTATATTCCAGAAGAAACAAGCGACATTTTAAACCTACACATAGACGACTCCACACAAAATAGAATTCCAATTTCAAATTTTGGAATTAACCTAGATAAATGTAATGTAGTTTAAGGGTGGCGACAAAAAAAATTCGCTAGCCCTCCAAAAGTCGCTCAGTGCGGGAGGGGGGGGGGGGTGATGGGGTCCAGTTTCCCTCCATAATTCTCTGACGCCAGCAAAAAAAAAAAGGGTTTTCCGTTTTAAAAGGGGGAGGGTACAACAAAAAAGGGGGGCACAATGCATAGTTTTCTTTCAAGGGGGGGGGGGGGCACGGGCCGGGATTACCCCCACCCCCCTAAATCCGCCACTGTGCGGATGTAGATCAAATTGCTATTACGTAAATCCGACACAGCCCCGAGCGGAATAACCATCATTGCTCCCATTCTAGGACAATGCCCTCACCACACGAGACGGCATTTGTGATTGCGGTAATATTAATACCTGCACTAATCATTCTAATTGAGCCTGTGAAGGCAATTAGCACATTTAGTAATTTAGGGGAGTGTTTGAATTGTTCACTTTGCATTCACTTTGGTTACTATTTAACTCTCACATGGGCTTAAGGCCCGGCTCACAGGAAGCGTCATTTCGGTTGCGTCAGTACCTGCGCTAATCGACCCGGTAAAGCTAATTGATTCATGCGCTAGTCATTAAAATAATAGTGTTTGCAATGTGTATTTTGCAATCGCTTTTAAACGATATCACTCTTTCATGAAGCGCAAAAGACCCCACCTGTACCAGTCACTGACGCGGTCCTAACATCAGCAAATGACGCATCGTGTGAGCCGAACTGAAGCCGGGCTTTAAAGACCGCGCCAGTGGCTGACGCAGTCCTATGTCAACAAAAGTGACGCCTTTTATGTGTGCAACAGGCCTATTGTACTTATAATAACGCACCATGAGAATAGCTATTGAAGCCTCTACAACACCTTCCTTTAATTCACGTTTCAATGAGGAACACTAATCCAGGGAAAGGAAAATTGTGGCCGCCAAAGGGGGTCTGACTGTACCACAGCGAACAGGTGAAATCTCCTTTACTTATAAAGAGTGGAAAATATGCATTTTGATAAAGAAATATGATTCCCTATGATGTTGATATTGTCTGTGTAATATCAACTGTGGAAGTTGATAGAATGAGATTACAGAGTAAATTTACATGAATGGGCATTTTTTTTTTGGGGGGGGGGGTTAATCTCTATCATGTTTTGATAATTTTGATAATAACAATAAATGATAATAATAATATTCCGTTCTTGTATAGCGTATATCACATTTAGATATAATGTCTCTAAGCGCTTCCAAAGGACTTTGATTTTATATACCTTATAGCTTTCTTTTAATGCTCTCTAAAAAAATTTGAAGAAATAGATGAATAAATAATACTGCCCAGTACTGATATAATAATAACTGTTTTATAGCACCTTTCCAATTAAGAACTGATCAAAGCGCTTTACAGTGTATCATTTACCCCCGGTCATTGGATTCAATTACGATGATTACGATTCTGCACCATACCGTGCACACTCTCAACTCCACTTGGGAGCATTCCAGCTTGGCGCACATGATGCTATTCCAGCCACAGTGACGTCCGCTTCCTTGCGGATACCCACTGAACACCTGGGTGGGGAGGAGCAATGCAAATAAAATGCCTGGCTCAAGGACATAAGTGCCGTGCAGGGGTTAGAACCCATGGCCTTTTCAATCCCCTGTCAAGTGATTAAACCATTCGATTACGACAACTCTACATTCGCCACTATTCCCCACTATCAATAAAAATATAAAAGGTTTTTTTGGGTTTTTTTAAAGCGAAGCTATCATTAATGTGAAAATAGCAACGGGAACATTGCCAGGGACTGTAAAAACAAAAAAAAAATAAAAATAAAAAACAAAAACAAAACAACAAAAAACTGACATATTCTTCTCCATAAAATTAATTTCATGAAGGCACTTCAGGGGAGCGTTTCATCAAGAGTTTTCTCAGTGATTTTTACTGAACAAATTTGCTCTCAGCCAATCAGATGCAAGGATTTCAGTAGCTTATAACAGTTGTCGGTAAAAAAAATCACTGACAAAACGCTTGATGAAACGCTCCCCAGCTCATTCACTTCAAGCTATTGTTATTTTGTACTTGGCGAGAGAAGTTCCTCATACTTCCTTGAGATCTAAAAATGGGGAAAATCATATCGTTACGATTTATATCCTGATTACTGATTTCCTTTTCATGATATAATTATGTCCGGATTGGAATGTATCCAAATCGAAACTGTTACGATTTGCTTTTGTCACTTCGAAAGTAGTTAGTATTTTCCTTAAATACGTTTTCCGAAGAAACTGTTAAGATTTTCTTTGTCTCTTCGAAAGTAGTCAGTGTTGATTTTAATTTTGTTTTATTTTCATTTGATTTATTTCTTTTTCTTCAAACATATTTTACAAACTGATTACAACATAACATAATATCGTACCCGCTACAAGCATCTGGCTTATTGGGACTGCGCCTTCTTCCCTATGTAACTTGTTCTTGATTGTACTGATATTACTTTATATGCATGTAAATTGTACTATTTGAACAAATTTTGAATGTTGCAAAATCAATGGAAGAAAATAAATGTTAATTTGAATTGAATTTAATAAATATTAATATATTATAAAAGTATACAGTATTTACAATGTATAGTAAGTTAATCATAAAGAAGGGTCGTCAAATAAGCAGAGCTTGATTGAGTGACAATCCTTTACAAGAGATAGGAAATACTTTTTTAAAGGGGTATTTTTAAAAAAAATGACCACTGGACATAAACATAAGTTGAGATGTATATTTTTTATGGATTTATTTATACAAGTTTATTATCATGTTTCTACACCGGTCCTCGAATTCCATCATTCCTACTGAGCATTCCAGCTCGCTCCTATTTTACAGACGCCCACTAAACCAAATTATAATGACTTTTGCATTCTGTCGGGTACCCAATTATACCCATGGGTGAAGAGAAGCAATGAAGATTAGATGCCTTGCTTACCTTCAAGTACCTTTGCACTCCACATTGAGAGTCAAGTGTTCAAACCGCTCGGCTATACGATATCATTTTTTTTAAATCCTCCTCTAATTATTATATGGTATATTGTGTGTTACATTCTCAGGATATCTTGAGTATTATTGAATTCGAAGAAATCTGTAATAAATTGTAGGTAAATGTTTTGCATGTACTTTAAAGTTTTATCTTAACTAACATTATTTTCTTCGAATGTCTTGAGTAGATCAATCTCTCTCTAAAAAAAAATTGCATTTTCACTCTTTTTCACTCCTTCGTGAGTCACGTCAGGGACCACTTGTTTAGGAGTGAATATCGAGTTAGTTTAGAGTGCTTCCTATTAAAATTCACTCTGCTTTCACTATAATTTCATTTCCCGAGGAGTCACTTCAGTGATTACTCGAATGTATTCTTAGAGAGCAGATTAAAAGAAAAGAGACTAATCTAACAGAATGAATATGATGTGGTTTGTGTATATGTCGAGTCTCATGATTATTACGCAGTTGGCCTCGTTGTGGCCGTCATGAGAAGACTCTTCCTCGTTTCCTTGAAGCCACATCTTCAAGAGACTAGACTATATTTTTAAGACAACATAGAAGGATGTACATGTAGGCAGCTTTTGTAAGTGCTGATGAAAACTTCCCGCTTTTTGAACACGAATCAAATCCTTCGTCCATATATATACAGTAAGATAAAAATTGGACACCCGTCGTGTTGGTGCTCGGACTTTTGTTCCTGTGACAGTTGATAGCTCCAGGCTTTATTTCGTCAAAGGTGTTGGGTTAGGGTTAGGTTGCAATTGGGTTTTAGGTTAGGTTTAGGTTTAGGGTTAGAGTTAGATATAGTGGGTTTTTTTTAATGAGTTTAGTTAAAAATTCGGTTAATGTTGGATATACCGACCGCGGAGCAATGTTGTCGTACAACCGTCGTGTCCTGTCAAGATTTATCTTTATTTATTTATTTATTTATTTCCGTTTTATTTACAGAGGGTAGCCCTTTCAGTTGTGAAACTGATTTACAAAGGGGCCCTGCGTTTAGTGAGTTTTTTTTTTTTCGTAACGATTCTCCAATAGTTAGAATAAACTAAACCACTTTTGTTTGGGTCATAATAACATACTCGCTTCAGGGTTTGCATTAAAAAGCAGTTTAAATTCTAAATTTCAAACTAATCTAGGGTACATATAAGTTTGAATTGAACATAACGTACGAAGCATTCTTCCACGTCATTGTACACGTAATAATATTTGTGGGAAACAATTGTTTTATATATATATATATATATATATATATATATATATATATATATATATATATATATATATATATATATGAATATATATATATATATATATATATATATATATATATATATATATATGAATATATATATATATATATATATATATATATATATATATATATATAATTGTAAAGGCTGACTGGATCGAAAGTCAAAAGGAGGATATACTAAAAGCAAGTCTTGTATCATTGCTGCATTGTGTATGTTATAATCTTTAACTATAATATTGTTATGCAGTTTCTACTTGTATTTTCACTTGTTTTAACATTTCATTCCTCTAAAAAGTGTTTGTTGATCAAACTAGAATGCAGTTATTTTTGCCACTTAGTTCAAAAACTCCAAACAAAAAAGGAGTAATAGGAAGTGATATTATTATTATCATCATCATTATTATTATTTTTTTTCCAATAACAGTTCCCATGTAGAAATAACTGCTAGAGCGAAATTTAAGCACTTAGAAATTTTCAAAAAAATTAAGTTATTTTACTTACTCGGTTTTTACAGCTTAGGAGCGTTCTCATCCTGACAAACATGTAGCATAACTTTCACTTTGTGATGCAGTAAAATCGTGTGGTTTCCCATCTATATAGTATATATCCGTTTAGTTCTACCTCAAAGCATCGAGCATCTATTAACGCTATCATCTCTCATCCATTCCACATGTCGAACTGCACGCCGGCACGACCACTCGCATAACTGACGGGCTTCGGTAGAATACTAACTTCGTCGCCAAAACGAACTTTGCTCGCATCATCATCATCATGCATGCAGCGAGCATTGCTTTATCATTCCGCGAATCTCTGTGATCATTGGCTGTCTAATGGTGATACTATGCATATAGAAATCGATATTAGTATCTGAATTTGAGTGATGGATTCAAGTGGAATCGAATTTTTGAACGAGTCATTCAGTTGGGCAATTTCTTTTTTTCGTCGGATGTTTTCTTTGTGCGTGATATACTAGTAGTTTGTGTTAATCCCGAGGACTTGACGTTCAAAGTCCAGGGTGGTTTAATGTTTGCAGAGACATCGCTGTTTATCCGTGTGTCATCGGGAGGGCCGTTCCCTGAGCCTAGAGGGGGGGGGGGGGGGGGGGGGGGGGGTGATGGGGATAACGGTGGCAATAGAGGTGCAAAAACTGCACCCAAAAAAATTGTGGTGCCGAATTCGTTACATTAGGGTCAGTCTATAATTCGACTAAAATTGCTAAAATTATGTCGTCATGGTCGTCATGGTCTGGGAAGGGCGTAGAGGTGTTTGGAGATGGTGGTGATGGTGATGCTGATAGTGATAATGATGATGGTGATGATAGAGTGGGGTGGATACGGTGTTGCTTTGGGGGTGCTGAATTTATTGTGAATCAAGTTCTATAAATGCACTCAAAACCAAGGAGAAGCTCCTTGCTGAAGCTGTGTTATGCGAAGGTCGTTACTCGAAGAAAACATGCAAGATCACTGAGATGATGGTGTTGAGGGTGGAGGTGGTGTTGTAAATGGTGATGGTGCTGGCGCCGTTGTTGGTGCATGGTGGTAATAGTGCTGCTGGTAATGTTGGTAGTGTTGGTAGTGGTAGTAGTAGTGGTGTTGTCGGTGGTGGTGGTGGTGATATTGGTGATGGTGTTGTGGGTACCTTTGAATGTCGCATGGTTTGTAAAATCTTTTTAGAAATATTATCCTATCGTGGAAGAAGCTTTGAACTCGTCACAAAAATACGGTGCATTAGACATTACTTAATTTCTAATACTGTGTTAATTAGTACACACGAGATTCGATATTACTTTTCTCCTGGCAGATTTAGGGGCGAAAATTCCCTGTGCCCCCTTTAAAACAAAATTGGCATATTAAGTACACCATCCCCCCAAAAAATGTGCCCATTCCCACTTCAAAAGTTTCGACAAAAAATGCACTCGAAAATGTAATAACTTTTCTTTTTTTTTCCTTCACTCAACAGAATTTTTTGCAGAAGTGTGCAACCCCCTCCTTTTTTTTTTAATACAAAATCCTGTATCAGTCTCTGGAGTGAGAAGATCTATACTACAAATTTATTCTTCGTGAGCATTAAAAACAATGTCTAATGCTATGGGAACTCGAAGATGCGATATTTAATATAGCGTTCCCACTGCCAGTCTTTTACTGACATGGTTTGTAGAGATGGTTGAGACAAAATAACTTTTAATCGAAGGCCATGAATCTTGGGAACCATGCCAGACGTGAAGAACATGAAAATATAGAAACTAAGATTAAAGGCTGGTCTCATGCGAAATAATAACCTTTAAGCCAGGATACATGTTGCTGTTGTTGTTGTTGGTTGGTTGGTTGGTTGGTTTTAGTGGCAACCATTCAAATTCTGACTATGATTGCCAATCACTGTTACAATTCCTTTTTAAAATAATATTTATTGGTTTAGTGGGTTTTTTTAAAACTAACAGTGTGAGATAAATGATATCATGCCAGATTACCACAGTCCTGTCCTCTTTTTAAGCGCTATCCTGACAAACCTGCTCGAGGTATCTTACGAAGACTGGATGATTTATCTGGAAGATATACCCCGTGATTCATAGTATGTAAAACAGTTACTTTTCTGCAGAATCGTGTTTTTCGTTTATTTATTCAATTTAAAAATGAGTGGTCTGTATAACCCCTGACCCACGCTATAAGATGACTTTTATATAACTGTCTTTTCGAACTTTAAAGGAGATTGTCGATTGTATATTCATGATTTTCAACGGGGAACATGGCTTGATGTTCACAAAGTGCAATTCACTCCGACAAAAACCTCTGAAGGTTTGTTTTATCCGGAACAATTCAACCGCAATGCGGACTTCCGATGTTCTAGCTCTTTGCTGAACGCGAAATGAATAATAATTGGTCCTTTAATGCTTGCTGGTAAGCAATTAAGATTCATGTCATTATCTGAGGGGTGTGATCTCGTGGGTTAGGACTTTGTTATTGTTTACTTAGTAAGGTTTATCGGATAGGAGTCGCGGGGTATACGTATGCGGTCCTGTAACCTTACTTTAACTGATAACACACAATGAGACAAATTTATGTTCATTTTCTAACTCTAAAAGTGTCCCCATGGGCAGCACCTTAAGGGGTGTAGAATTTAATCTGATAGGGTGTATGTCTACACACGTTTTCACCCTTAGAGAAACGCTATTGAACCTTTAAGATCCGCTGTCTAAACTTAAAGATTCGCTTGTGGTACTTAAAAAACAAAAAACAAAAACAAAATAACAATCAAAACTCTGCTGACCCTTTCATAACCGATGTTGAACCTTTTAGATCTACTGCTGAACCTTATAGATTTAGTATTGAACCGTAAAGATCCGCAGCTATTTAACTTCAGTTTTTGGAAATTAAGATCCGCTGTTAAACCTTATACAGAAAATCGAAACCTCTGTCTCACTCAAAAGGTTTAATAGTGCAGATTGAACGGTACCAAAGACCTATTAATACATTAATATCATGTTCAATATTAACCCAAGGATTAACGGTGCATGTTGCTTTGGGGATTATTAGATTAATTTGTTTTTAATTTTTCTCTTGTTTTTTAAATGTCTATGATCTTCATAGTTGAATAGTTATTTCATATTGTACATACTTAATGTAGTTGGGGCGATGCGGAAAGACCTAATTCTTATAATAAAGAACTTAATTAAACACCTGCATATTTAATGAGCACATTCAGCGGCGAATGTTTGTACTGTAATGCAGAACCATTACAACTCATGTATTGATTATTACACTTCATTTAGCCTCCCTGAGGGTTTTTTTTTTTTTGATTGGGCAGGCCATAAAATTTGGCTCAAAACATTGGTATGAAAAAATAAAGTATTGATTAGCTTCTGTTTTGCCAATTTGATTACCCTCAGGATAATTACCCCTGGTTAATTAACCTCAGAACGATTACCCCCAAGACAATTACCCCTGGTCAATTACTGGTCGGGGTAAATTCCTTAGGGGTAATCCTGGAGGTAATTATCCTGGGGAGTAATTGTCCTGAGGGTAATCGTCCGAGGGGGGTAATTGTTCTGGGGGGTAATCGTCCGAGGGGATAATTGTCCTTGGAGTAATTGTCCAGGGGGGTAATAATTGTCCGGATACAGCGGTGGAATAGGAGATATCAACATGACCAAGGTGGACAAGTTCACGAACTATTCTCAGGGGCCTAAAAATATTACTGATCGATAGTTCCAAAGTTCCATTTTTACAAAGCAATAAATGAAACCATTTAAAAAAAAAATGACATGTTACTGTTATGATGAGTATTATAAAAGATTGTTTGAGTACGCGAGCAACCAAATATCACTGTGTTCCTAGGGGAGTGGCTAAAGCATTTTCAAAGGGGGTCCATGTGCCCCACATTGCCGACAACAAAAAGTTCGCTGACTAGCAAAAAAAAAAAAAAGAAAAAAGAAACAGTCACTTTTGAATTTGCTGAGAGATTTTTTTCTTTCTTTTCAATAAGCTCAAGAGCAAAGAATTAACATTTTTCTTTTCGATTTGCTGACGCGTGTCACACTTTGCACATCCCTTTAGTGACTCCCCTCTCCATATGAAAGGTCGATGTTTATGATTATGGCAGTCCTATAAACTAGACAGGCCTTCTGATATCAATTTTATTATCTACATCGAAATTTGTATTAGAACATTAGGGTCAAATGTGCAGGCTTGACGATTAGTACACAGTTTAAATGATGATGCCCGGTTATACCAAGTTGAAAGATATAAGAAACTATATAGCAACAGTCTCGTTATACTCATGAATTTTGATATGAAAGCTTGCCGGCATACAATCTTACTAGTATAAACTCATCGATGCAAAAAAAAAAATTACCCTTTTTTTTTTTTTTTTTTGGCTTGTCAGAGAATCATGGAGCAAAACGTTTGATAACCCCCCCCCCCCCCTCCCCCACTGAGCGACTTTTTCAGGGCTGGAGAAAAAAAAATTGTCGCCCCAATGTTACTTCTGAGAAATAAGGGTTTAAAGTGTGCAGTCCATTGAAGCACTTTGACTTGCAAGGTGTTATGCTAAGTGACAAAAGGAGGATTAGAACTCATTGAAAATTTCTATGAAGGGATTATCATATCGTCCTAAAACTCGGCATACTTATTAGGCATATCCTGTCTATTATAGTTCACAAGTATCAATGCAAGAATTTACTCCGTTTAAAAGTAATGGGAGATCAAAATGAGACAAGTTTTCAGGGTCGTAAAAAAGAAAAGTAATACAACAAAATCCAGAGAAGACACACATAAGTTCAATAAAAAAAAACTGTCGAAAAATAACACTTTCAGATTGTTTGGTGCCTCCAAATTTTTAGATTACTTAGAAAAAAGTATACTCTTTCAGGAAATACCCAAAACTAAAATTTGACCATGCCAACCCAAAACACATTGACTGAGCTCTAACTGAAAATCACACAGTGCGACTTTTTGGTGGTTTTGTGGTGCCTGGTCACATATAGGCTCTCTCCATTTTGTTCTCTCTCTCTCTCTCCCCCCCCCCCCCCCCCTCTCTCTCTCTGTCTTTTTTCTATCTTGCACAATCTCGCCCTCGTTTTCAAGGAATGCAGAAACCAAGTGGAAATTTTTTCTAAAATGATCCGTCTCTGTTCTACAACAGGATCAGTTTTCCCGAATAATCCACTTTTCTCAACTACAAAGTCAAAGATGTGCTATGTATTTTATAATAATAATAATAATAATAATATTGGATATTTATATAGCGCTCATATCCACCATGAATGGTGCTTAAGGCGCTCCAATATTACCCCGGCTCTAGCTAGGCTACCGATTTCGGCGCTCACAGCATTCAAAGAATTCATTCCTGCCGGTACCCATTTTAACACCAATTTTATCATATCGAACGGCGAAACTCGACGTTTATTGCAAGCATCCATTGCGAAATATCCATTATTGGTTTAAAAACAAATCACTGTACATTATTATATTTGCCCGAATACCCAAAGCTCAATGCTTTATTTGCAACGATCTGGACGAGTTGTGCCTTCTTGACAAGAGATGGCGTTCTTTCTCCGGAAAATTTGTTTTATGTTTGACTCGGCTGAATACGCAAAGTGATTTCATTTTGTTTGGATCCTCATTTGAACTAATACCCCCGATTTTCCTTCAATTTTATTTTATGAATCCTCCCTTCTTCAAGTTCTTCATCATTTCAAAAGTCTTCTTCTCTTCACGATTTTGAAAAATTTTGTTTCTACCCTGTCATTTTTTTCTTCGATTTCTTCGCCATTTTTATTCTTATCATCGCCATTTCCTCTTTTTTCCTTTTCGTTTATAATATTCTCCACCATTTTCGTTTGTTCAGCATTGTGAGTGTCTGTACCGTAAAAAAAAAGGGCACCTGGCTGGAATCTCCCACGGGAGTGGAGAAGGTGCATGCATTATGTGCGGGCAAGCCTTGAATCCGATGACCGGGTTATGTTATAATACTAGGCGATATATAAATCCAGATTATTATCATTATTATTATTATTATTATTATTATTATTATTATTATTATTATTATTATTATTATTATTATTATTATTATTATTATTATTATTATTATTATTATTATTATTATTATTACTACTACTACTACTACTACTACTACTACTACTACTACTACTACTACTACTACTACTACTACTACTACTACTACTATTATTATTATTATTATTATTATTATCATCATCATCATCATCATCATCACCATCATCATCATCATTATTATTATTATTATTATTATTATTATAAGAGGCAAAAGAATCAAACGTTTTAACAGGCACAACGGAGGGTGCATTAAGACCCTCAGTCCTATAAAACAGGTATGAAAAACTGCGAAAATTTTTGATAACTATAAATTATGTCGTAGAGATTTTATATTTTACACCCTTGTATCTTTCTCTCTTTCGCTTACTTTGAAAAACTGTAAAATAAATCTGAGGAGGAAATTGCTGATTTTGTATTCTACAAAGAAATCTTTGAAAAAAAACCCCATCATTTTGAGCCTCTCCACCCCCCCCCCCCCCCCCCCCGCCTATATAATCTAGAGGGTGAGAGACGCAGTGCACATTTCCTTCGATGGTATACCAATACAGTAATCTGATTATATGTATAGAAAGTTAAAGAGTGAAATGATCCAACGGATTTCCTTTTTTATAACAATTACTGAAAGTGAAGAAAAGCACATTATGGTTAAAAGAGGAAGCGAATCAAAATATTGCAATTAGGTTACCGGTGTCATGGCCCTGGTGCATTTCATCGTTTCTTTACTATGGTATGAACTCAATATAATAGTATTAACTTACTCTCTCTCTCTCTCTCTCTCTCTCGCTCATATAGCTTTGAAGTCATAAATTTTGGAAATTTCCCAGTGTTCGCTTTTTGGTTCATCCGGGTAGATCTCTTACACAGGATGCATGAGCACTTGGGTTTATGACATATTTCATTTTTGATATTTTTAATAATTTGTCATGATTGATTGGAATTTGGAAAGTGACTGGTGCACACAGGGAGTTGGCTTGGTGTAGAGTAAATAATTCTCTGGACTATGAATACCACATTTTCCGGGGTTCGAATCCCTGACATAACAATAATGTCCTTTAGCAAGACATTAATCAATCTACATTTGCCACTTTCCACCCAAGTGAAGTAAATGGGCACGAGATGAGAAGAAATTCCGTGAATGCTTTAGCGCGGATGTATGACATTTGCTTCTGCGACAATTGCTCCGGTCTAACTTTGCCATGCTAATCCTAAACCTAAACGTGAACCTAACCCTAACCCTAACCCTAACCCTAACCCTAATCCTAATCTTCACATTGTCCTGAACAAAAACAAACAAACAAACAAACAAACAAAAATCAAGACCTTGACTTTAACCTTTGACCTTTCGAGATATGGACTGTGGAGCAAATGTCGCAGGAGCAAATGTCGGCGCCCCTTTAGCGCATATCATGGTAGTTTAACTAATAAAAGTAGTTTCCAAACCCTGTGTATCCTTTAGAAGAAAAAGCTTTATATTATATATATATAGATTATCATCTACTCGTACATATAATTATGAATAAACATGAAAAAAGAACATTTAGATAAAGACATGTATTGTTCGAGCGATTGGCAGACTCCCTCCTTCCCTCCTTCACTTCTTCCTCCCTTCCCTCTGTCCTTCCCTTCATCCCTTCTTGCTTAAAGTTTGAAGATGTGTGAGTATGCGATAAATTAGAAAAGAATTATAATTAGATAACTTGTGCGGATGTGAAAAGGATTATAATTTGCTTTTAATTAAGTAATTACAACAATTTGGTAACACTACATTTAACGACTCGAAAAAAAAAACAGCGTAATTTTACAGTACAGTAAAAATTATGTTTTACCGTTACTACTACATGTACTTTTTGAATAGCTCCCTCTGCGACAAAAGCAAGATTTTCATTTCTTACAAAGGGGCTATAGAACTTGTGTAAGTCTGCAAAAAGTACCTTTAATCTATCAGTGGAAACATGTTAAGATTTCATGTCAATAATAAGCAGCTAGGTTAGATTGAGCTCAATATATGTTGGAAAAAAACAATCTTGCTGGTACTTGAATATGCCGGTACAATATGAATTTATCTTACAAAGCTATATCGTGTTACAAGGAAGACTGTGTGTATGGTATGAGAGCAAAGTACTTTTCTGGGATATCATTGGAGTGTTACCCCGAAAAAAAATGAACCTTGATGTTATCCTCCAAATTAAACAAAAATGTAGGGGAAAAATAAGTAAAAGAAAATCTGGGTTAATTACATGACATTGATTAGGAAAATAACATGGTACAGAAAATACTATAACTCTCATTCCAAACGAGGAAGTACCGTGGATTGCCACGGTTGATCGAAATACTTGTTATGAATAGAAAGACGAAACCACAAAATTAATATTCATCATTCTAATATCAAAATGAAAATAATTTTCTAATATTAGCTCCTCTGTGCATATTGGTCTTGAAGCTTCGTGACTCAGTTGCCATCTTCAGCATATTCATCTAGATTTTTTAGACCGTAATTGTGCCTTTACATCTTTTTCCAAAAAAAGAAAGAAAAAAGCTTACTCCCTCAGGGATCGAGAGAAATGAATATATAACTTTGCGACAACAATCATCAGTGGCATAGCGTGAGACCGGTATCATGAGGGGGCACCGGTCTTACATGGTAAAGAAATGCAAAATTCGAAGGCTATCGATCATTGGAGGGTGCGTGAGGGGTACAATCATCTTCCCCTATCGTCTTCCCCTCTCTATCTTTCTTTATCTCTCTATTTATTTTTTAGTTATATATTTTTTTTTCTTTTCTTTTTCTCCTTTTTTCGGCATTCGATTTGGAACACGTGCCCCAGTGCCCCTACGCTACGCCACTAACAATAGAGGAAATGATAATCACACGAAAACAAGACAGAACCTCCCCCCCCCCCCCCCCCACACAGGAATATGATTTGGTTATACTAAATCAGGCCGAAAAGAGCCCCAGACTTGTTTGAGATGAACACAATAATAACTCATAAAGTAAACAGAGAGGTGACACAGTGTCTGAAATCGAGAGCCCCCCCCCCCCCCGCCCCCTTGAAATCTGGCATCCACGAAAGAACAATAAACGACACAAAACTCTGATTCCTTAAGGCTTATAAATATCAGTGATGTACCTGATACAGAAACACAAATTAATTACAACAAAGTCATAATAATTGCTAAATCAGTAATAAACCGATAGAAATAGAACAAAATTGATTACATCTCGGTATAGTAAAATTATTAGCTTGGATACATAAACTGCCCGGTTTCAAGGACCCTGTCAGTTTCATTTTCAGATTCATTTTCATATTTTACATCTTTTCAAATCACAAAATGATAATAATAATGTGGTACTTTCAACAAGATGATTTATTATTTGCAATATGCTTTTTTTCGTTTTGTTAAAGCATTGACGAAATACACAATTACTGTACAGCATTTAAAACCGTGGCGGATTAAGCGGGGCAATTCCGGCCCGTGCCCACCCCCCTCTTGAGAGAAAAGTATACATTGTGCCTCCCCCTTTAGATTCGATAACTTTTTTTTTTTTTTGCTTTTCAGAAAATTTTCGGGCATATGTGTACCCCCCCCCCTTTTTTACAAAATCCTGGATCCGCCCAGAAACAATCGCAGGTTGTGCTACAACCCCCCACCCCCCCCCCCCAAATAAAAAATAAAAATAAAAAATAAATAAAAAAATAAATATAAAATAAAATAAATAAATAAATAAATTGATATATAGATTTTAAAAAATAATAAAATAAATAAATGAATAAATTTTTAAAAATTAATTAATTTTTTTTTAAGTTTAAAAAAAAATTAAAAATTAAACAAAATCTGTCAGTTTTAAATTAATTCGTCTTATACTTTAAATTTATCAGTTTATGTTTATGACATGGGTGTCGATCCCCGGGGAGGATGGGGGTATATATCCCAAAAAAAATTTAGGTGGGAGGATGGCCTGTATTATCACCCCCCCCCCCAATATTTTTTGATAAAATAAGAATTATGATACATTAACGTAAAACTAATAATTATCCATACTCATTATGTTTGATCTTGAAATACCATCACATTCTTTAATGATTAGAAGTAAAGAAATAAGAAATGCCATAATTTCAAAGCGAAAATATCGAAGAAAATTCGTTCGATCGCATTGTTATTCTCAATTAAGGGGTTCCGTCCATCGGCGTATAGATCCGTGCATTTCTTCTTTTCATTAAAAACCATTTTGGGATGCTCTAAAATACAAGTTTTATAGACAGATTTTTGAAAAAGTCCCTGGTGTGGGAGGGGTATCCCCCTCCCACATCCTCCCCCCCCCCCCCCCACTCGGTCGCTTCGCTCAGTGGCAGGGGGGCACGTGCCCCGGGTGGCACTTGGAGGGAGAGCAAAAAAAGCAAAAGGAGAGAAAGAAAAAAAAAGGGGGGAAATGAAGGAAAGTCTTAATCCTAACGGATTATGCGCCCCCAAATCCGCAGGGTATTAGAAATCTAGTCGGAAGGTTTGAAATGAGAAAACTTTCCAAAGCTCGGTCGCTTTGCTCCCTCGCATAATTATTTTCTTTCGGGATCTCCCAATATCACGCCCTAGGTATATAGTCCTTAAATAGCTTAAAGGGTTCAAAATTAAAAAAAAAATAAAGATGTAATTGCTTTGCTCGCTATATCATGTAGCCTAAGTTTCATATGACTCCTGCTAAATATTGCACCCCCAATATAGGATAAAGTGTATAAAACAGCATGTGCAAAGGTTCAACTTTTGAAAGAAATCTCAACTTCAGGTAGCCTTGCTGAATTTCTCGACTCTTTCTCAAGCCTATAGAGTTTTTGTTAGTTTTGCTCCCGATTGTAGAAGCGGGTGAATAGAAAACCGTTTATCAATATATGAAATTCGAGCTTCTCTATACCGCTCAACCTTTGCGGTGGTCAATTGCAAAATTTCCTGGGTAAAATGCACAAGAAATTGCGTTTTTAGGGTTAAAAATTGAAAAAAAGTGACAATCGGTCGCTTTGCTCCCTCACTTGTACAATAACGTAGGTAAGTTTGGGCACTCGGGGGGGGGGGGGGGGGGGGGGGGAGTAACATTGTTTGCCCCGGGCGCGCCATAATCCCTAGATACGTCAACGGCTTCACTCCCTCGCCAGTCACCCTCCCCCAATCATGAACACGGATCGACACCCCTGGTTTATGACTACCTCACATGTATCATTCTCTATGTTTACCATTATTGTACCTCGTAGCCACGATGGAGCACCAACCTGGGAGTGGTTTTTTTTTTCCCCCACTGGGGGTCGGTGTTGAGGGTAGAAATTATGCCCATATCCCAAAATCTCTGATAAGCAAGCAAGTAAGCAAAAAGAAATAATAAAATTTGTAAAAAATAACATTTTCCTGTTTCCTCTTTTCACTGCAAAATTATCTAACAAGCCAAAGTAAAGAAAACTGTCGTGGGGGCGGGCGGGTGCCCTTTTACTCAAATTTTGCTGACGTGCACTCCTTTCTGCACCCCCCCCCCCACCCTGCGGTATCCCCTTCATTATCGGTCATTTGGGTCAGGGGTGGATTCAGGATTTTGTATAAGGGGGGGGGGCAACAAATGCAGGATTGTCAACTTTGGGAAAGTGGGGGGGGGGGGGTATGGGGTCCAGTTTTCCCATCATAATTCTCTGACAATCAACAAAAAAACAAAACAAAACAAAACATAAAAAGGGTTTTCGTTCTAAAAGGGGGCACAATATAAAAAAGGGGCACAATGCATTGTTTTATTTCAAAAGGGGGTCACGGGCCGGGATTCCCCCCCCCCCTAAATCCGCCACTGCTTTGGGTGAAAGGGTGAAGGGGGCTTGAAAAGAAAAAAATGCCACGACGCTCTTCGACACCCCCTCCTAATAGAAAGCCTCGTTAATTTGCAGTTCATCTACCGAGTAATTAAGATGGCCCCTCCCCAACCCATGATGCCAGTCACTTTTCAATGTCTGGGCCCAGTCCCTTACGCCACTGATTACTTTTCCTGTTCATTGGATTTAATTTTGTACCAATCATTACCGCCTCAACATTTTGTTGTAATAAATTGCTATTACGGCGAGGTATTCATCCCACCTCTCTATATATACCATAACTGATTTTAACGTGCAACAGCAAGTCTTACCTCGAACAATAATTTCAATAGCACAGTCAGCTGCGTCTGTGTATATCCTTTCCACGGTCTGTTATCAGTTTTCAATATTCAGTATCCTTCTTTTGCAGTGCTTCTGCACGTTTACCAAGTAGAGATGTAAAAGAGTCTGACTGGAATGCAAAGGTTATCCTTCAATTTTCGTGCTCTTTGTGCTTCGCAAATTTAACATGAAATGAGACTGCCGTGAAACTAGTCCTATCCCTCATAAATACGAAACCTATAGCCCCAAATTTGTCAGAGCTTGGATGTTTTTAGCGCATGCCTCGTTAGTTTTGGGGGGAATTCCAGTATATTTTGCTTTTCTGTTCTTTTCATATTCTACATGAATGGGTGATTACATTATATACCGGGCCATTGACATAGTCCTCGATCATGTCGATCGGTATGTTTCGGGCTCATCTCTCGTAGTTTGCAGGCACAGACCCTTGTATGTCGTAACGCCTAATAGACGGTCTGACCTGGTAGACTATGTAGACCGCTCTCCATAGACCCTGTATTGTAGCTGCTCCTTATAGTAGCCAGAGAGTGGCAAGGTCAGGCATTCTCATCGTTTTAATGCTGAAGTGCCAAATAGAGTCTGTATCTTCAGACTGCAACCCACGATTGAATTCGTTTATGAATTGATCGTTGCTGACGGTAGATGGGTTAATTGGGAAATGATTTGAAGTATTATGAAAATCCAATCGTACAAGCACAAAGAGGGCTTTATAAAATTACATTGATATCTATCATTGGTCCCACTGATTAATTTTTGTGACTTCCCTTTTCACTCCTTTTGATGCTAACCTTACAAAAGATACTTTAGAAAACTTATTGAAAAGAAAGATCTTTAAAATTCATTTACGGATTTTTTTTTTTTTACCATGACATCAAAAGGCATACGTGATGTCATTTTTATTCAATTTGTTTACTGTAAAAAGCATCTACATTTCCCATTATCTTTTTAGCGGAAGTTTTATGGGTGCGGGAGTCGAGTCAAATTCATGTTCGTGGTTTTCAATCTGTGTATGAGTATGATACGAAGTGCGATACGGAGTTTCAGTCACCTGTGAAAACAAATTGTTCGAAAAATTAATCAAGCAGGGGCGGCGCCAGGGTATTTAAATAGGGAGGGGGGGGGGGGCAAAATGACGCGTATAGCAACGTCGCACGTCGAGGGTCTTGAAATAACAAATAGGACTATAACAGTTTTGTCATAATTGCATGGCCTAGCCTTCTCTTCTCCATTTCCCCTTCTCTTTCTCCTCCCCCCCCCCCCCTTCTTCCTCTTTTTTTTTTTTTTTTTTTTTTTTTTGCTCGCTTGAAAAATATTGCAGACAAACCAGTGTTCCTGTGTTGTTGGCATTTGCATAAATAACCAGTGCAGGTGCTACTTATCACTTTTTTTTTAATACAAGTTTTTTAATATAGTTTTTCAAATGGAGGTTTTAACTGGTTTCAACTGGTACCAATTGGTAGGCTATTATACCAGTTGCTTCTTTGCCAATTTAGTTTTTATCTGGTAAACTAACTGGTTTCAACTGGAAATTTGAATTGGTATTTCCACCTTGTAATTTTAACTGGTAATTCCAGCGGGTTACCGGTCGACTTTGGTGTCAACTTAACTGGTTATTCCACCAGGGCCCAGTAACATAAAGCTTGAAATTGATCTTACGATTGATTTGTACAATTGATTGTATGTTGTAGTCAGTGGGATTGATCGTAAAAATCAATCGTACGATCAATTAAAAGCTTTGTGTTAAACGGCACTGGTCCAGATAAATCAAAACTGGTCAAGTAGGGTTACAATTCAACTTGTCTGGATCAACTGGACCAGCTCTCCCATTTCAATTTTCACCGTTACCAGATGGCGTTTACTGGTTTCAAGTGGACCAGTTGCTTCTGGTTTTTCCACCTGGGAATTCAAATTAAATTCATGTTCAAGGTTTTCAATCTATGTTTGAATATGGTACTAGGTATGATAGAGTTTCAGTCATCTGTTAAAACAAATTGTTCACAAGAACATAGATAGCTATGGAAACAAATACATGCATCATAGATCATGGGGGCCACAGGCGTAGCCACGATTTTTCAATAGGGGGGGGGGGGCAGACGTGAAGGATCCAACCGCATAGCCAGGATTTCATTTAAGGGGGCGGTTTTGAGCACGCGAAGCATGCTCCCCCTCCCGCGCGAAGCGCGAAAGCTCTGACGTTTTATAGCAAATTTGAGAGAAAGATAACGGCTCGTAGCACCCTTTTTCAGGCGGAAAGTTATTTCGACGTCAGGACTGCTTTTCAATTATTTGGACGCAATACTGCACTGTAACAGGGATGGGTGCAGGGAGGAGGGAGTTTTCCCCCTCCCGCGCTAAGCGCGAAAGCTCTTACGTTTTATAGCAAATTTGAGAGAAAGATAACGACTCGTAGCAAACACTTTTTTTAGGCGGAAAGTTAGTTCGACGCCCTGGCTGCTTTTCAGTTATTTGGACGCAGTACTGCTCTGTATATAACAGGGGTGCGTGCAGGGAGGAGGGAGTTTCCCCCTTCCCGCGCGAAGCGCGAAAGCTCTGACGTTTTATAGCAAATTTGAGAGAAAGATAACGACTCGTAGCAAACACTTTTTTTAGGCGGAAAGTTAGTTCGACGCCCTGGCTGCTTTTCAGTTATTTGGTACTGCTCTGTATATAACAGGGGTGCGTGCAGGGAGGGGGAGTTATTTCCCTCTTTCCGCCCGAAGCGCGAAAACTTTGACTTTTTAGCAAATTTTGAGAGAAAGATAACGGCTTGTAGCGCCTTTTGGGGCCTTTTTCTCTCACTTCCCCCGCTTTTTCGCTCTCGTTTTTTTGTTTTGCTTTTTTGTTTTTTGTTTTTGTTTTTGTGGCGGAATGGGGGGGGGGGGCAGTGCCCCCTGGCCCCCCTATCTGCGGTTTGTTACGTGTAAATATCTATCTGAATTTCATCCCTTAATTTTCATCACCCCCCCCCCTCCCCCTTCTCTCTCTCGTTTCTCCCCATCTCCATCACTCTCTCTCTCTAGCTCTCTCCCTCTCACTCTATATAGCTCTCTCTCTCTCTCTCTCCCGTCTCCCTCACATCTCTGTATCTCCCATCCTTCTTTCGACCGCTTCCACCCCTCTCTCTCTCTCTTTCAATTTTCAACCATTTTCAACCCCTTTATTCATCTCTTTCTCTCTCCCTTTCCAACCCTTCTCTCTGTCCCTCTCTCCAAATCTTTTTCTCTCTCTCCCTCTCTCTCTGTTCTCTCTTTCTCTCCTACATATGTTGTGCTCGGCACATAATATTCTCTTTCTGTATCTATTCACTTACTTTATACATAAGCACAGCCATAACATTTGATGAGCCTCAAATTCCAGGATTTTTACTGTCTTATGATATATAAAGATGATATATCACGCAACTTTCACAACAGAAAATAGTATATGCAGTCAAATCAAAACATTCATTAACAAAGCAATGAACAGTTTAAGGGCCTCTCAAAATAATTTCTTTGCAAGGTGTAAAACGAAATAATACTGCATGAAGAATCGATCATTTTTCTAGCGAGAATGAAAAACACCCGAAGTACATATCCGAAACAGGAAGACTGCTAAGAGCTAAAAGGGCACTATTTATATATATATTATGTTTAGTTTAATGCCCTTCTGCCTCTAAGCAGATTTACATTATTGCCTTAGAACGTGGGAATAATGTGTGAAAGATGTGTTCCAAATCGGGCCTAATGACTATTAGTAAAGGGAAGCGAAATTAAATTAAATGTATACCTGTCATCCTCCTCAAGCAAAAAAATAGACATTTTTGTATGTTTTAAAGATAAAGGTGGGTTCTGGTCATGCAATTACATTGTGAAAGAAACTCTGTCAAAGCAATTGGGAAAGGTCGATCGTGTCAACATAATAATTGGTGTATACTGTGAGGTTTGGAATCATCAAAATAAGAAATTGACCAGTTTCTCTGAAAAGCATATGCACCGCACACAGAAATGGGTATATGGAACTGCACACACGCGTGGCATGAATGTTCGGCCCAAACATTTTAGCTATATGTTAATACGAAATAAATATGATTGCATTTGAAGAACAATCCTTTTCAGGGGACATTTCTACTATGATGTTCACCCAAACTGACACAAAAGGGATGAGAAAGCTCACAAATCATTTTTCACCTTTCCCAGAACTTAATCTTCTCATTTTAACACATCAAAATCCAGAAAAAAGAGATGAATCTCAGGTTCATAAAATTAGTCTGAATGTCAAAAATATGAACAGGAATTGTTGAAAGGTATGGAAACAGTTCATAGTATCTATTTTGTGAAAATCATATTTAAAAAATTAGTTTATGATAATTTAAAGTTGAATAGGCATGGTACAAATATGTAAATCTTGAAAATGATGGCAAATCAAATGCAAGTCCTACAATAAACCACTCATTCAAGAAGTTTGATATTCAACTTATGCTCGTTTGCAACTTTCAAAGCCAAAGGCCTCTGGTAGAAGCATTACTTTCGTAACTGCATAAAACATAACAAAACTATGAAGTTACTTCACACATTAAAAATATCCTACTTCACAGATGGCCATCAATCATCTTTAGAAATACATACCCTAAAAGAATAAGATATTCTCATTTGACCACACAGAAATATGTGAGCCTTGCTCTCAGCAATTCAAACACAAAAGGAAAGTGAATTTTGTTCAATGAAACTTACAGGAGACAAAACATGAGTGAATATATTTTTTTAAAGCGTTTGTTTTAAAAGATATTCCGTTCATTAAATTACAGATAAAATTTTTGGGGGGTCCAGTTTAAAGGATTTCTAGAAAATATTTTGGTGAAAAGATGCAAAATGTAAACCACAACAGTAGTTAATCAATAACAAAACACAAATATATTACTCTCACTACACAAAATAAGGCTTCAAATATTAATAATTTGAAAAATAAAGCCTTCCTTCAAGAAACTAATCAGATTAGCCCATGAAAACATATTCTTATTTGTGAATCAGAAAAAATATATAAATCACCAAGATGTTCACAATTAATTGGAATGTTGAGTACTGGTGGAAGAATTGTATTTTGAAATTAGCTTTTTAGATTGGTATTCCGAAAGGTTATGTAGGACAAAAGAATAAAATGTATTACTCTTTGTATGAAAGGTTTTTACTGACAAATGATTAAATTTGGAAAAATTATGAAATTTCATAAAATCAATAATAGTGATATTGAATGGCTTTCTTTTATATGAGACATAGACATACATGTAGCTCAATCACTGAAATTATTTCATCTATTTCAAGGCTTATATTTGTAATAATCAAACATTCATTTTTAAAACAGATTCATACGTATTTCAATCAAAAGCTAATTTAAAATAAGGAGTAATAAACAAAGAGTTTGACAATTAAAATGCTGGCAAGAGCATGCACAAATTACAATAAAATTTATTGTTGGATTTGTAACAAAACAAAACTTAGAATTTGTTGTGCAAAATATTCAAATAAATAAATCCAATTTCATCAATTTCATTCTACTCTTTATCAATACATCTCAATCAATATATACAATTATTCATTACATAATATACATGTATATACAGAACATATCTTACACATAAATATTATCATTTAATATATGGTACATTACGTACATGTAAAACGGACGGAATTAAAATTACTCCACATTACTCAATAATTTGTTCATTTTTTTAAAATCATATTATATACCCCAAAGAAATTAAACATTTGAAAACAATAGTTTGGCAATGAAATTTTTAGGGTGAACACATTTAATAATATTATGTTAATTAGTGTAAACAATCAACACCTAAAAATAATCAACAACAAAAATTGGAAGTTCATCGAAATGCCCCACGCAAATCCTAAAGTTTTTCCACACCTTATCAGAATTTTAAAAATACAAGGGTTTAACTTCATAAATTTGTACTGTGCATCTGCATCATGAAGATTGTTTTTAAAAGAATGGTCAAAAACACTGCACACGTTAAATTGATATCATTTGCTTATCATATTCATTCTTTAAAAGTCTCTTTTTTTTTACCCACTTTGATATTGTCAGCTTAGAACCACAAAGTACAAGCTCAATTTGGCGTCGAGAGAGGCAAGTGTAGATTAATATCTTGCCTAAGAATATTTGTACTGTGTCGGGGCTTGAACCCACAACCTTTACATCCCTAGTCAGGGCCCTGTTTCATAAACTTGTTATCAAGAACAAGTCACAATGACTGTTATAAGCTACTGAAATCAGAGCATTTGATTGGCTGAGGGCAAATTGGTCATAGATCTGTTGCAAGTGTTATTGATAACAAGTTTTATGAAACAGGGCCAAGTGTTCCATCCACTTGACTATAACACTTCTTACAATACAGAAAATACATCAAATACAGTGGAGCCTAAGCTATAATAAACGCTTTACCATTCTTGTTTTTTCTAATGTTTTTAGCCCTGATAATGACAAGGTTGCGATACAACAAAGTAATTTCCTTGGTTCCATGAAGATTGTTATAGGAAGGGTCCACGTAACCAACAAGCATTCAAACATCTCAGGGTTTTGCTACTACGATTCTACCACACTCCTTGTTCTTAATTGCTCAGTGGATTTGCACAAAGGCACTTTTCCTGACAACAGACATTCTCCTCTCATCCTAACAAAAAGGCCATCGTGAACAATGGATATTGGCGGATTAGTTCAATATTCAGCATTACATTAAGAAAACGACAAACAAGTACTGATTGGTACAGCATGGGAGCAAATGAGTTACAGAGTCAAGTCGACTACATCTATCTACCCACAAACAAACACATCTACTTTAAGAGTTTTGCAAATGCACATGGAGATTTTTGCTTACTTCTGTCAAATTCAATTTCTTTATGAAATATTTCTTCACTCAGTTTTGATTTTCCTGAATTATCCTACCATCGTAAAATTGTACTTGATTGATTTTACATCATGTCATTTGAAGTACTATTTTTATGTTTCAAATAATAATAAATAATAATCACATTCCATTCTCGTGTAGCGCATGATGTAACATCCCCATGTGCTTCCAAAGAGATTTGGAAATTATTATCTTGTGTGGAAGATGTCTAGAAGGTCAATAATGACCACGTTCAGCCTCTATAAAACTCCCTGATTTCCTTGGGGGGAGACACTGAGGCAGTCAAAGCTATCCATTATTAGAGGCACAATAACCATCTCATCTCCTACTGACTGAACTACACCTGAGAGGGTCATGTCCATTCTTAGAGCCTCAATGATGACTTTATATTTTTTGACTGATCTACACTTGAGGTGGTCAATGATGTTCATTCTTAGTCCCTATAAATGATAAAGACCTTAAATCCTCCCTGGTCACAGGATTTCTTTGAGGATGACATCCGGTGGGTCAACGATGTCCATTCTGAAAGCATCAATGACTACCTCACTTCCTGTTGAATGATATTGAGTTGATCAATGATGTTCCTTCTGAGGACATCATTAACCACTTCAATTCCTATGTAACGACATTGAAGTGAACACCGTGGTGGTCAATGATGACCATTTCTTATTCCCTATAAGATGATACATGCCTTGGAGCCTCCCTGGTCACCTGGTTTCTTCGTTGACGACGTTGAGGTGGTTGATGCTGTTGGGGAAGCGGTAGATGTGGCAGGCGAGTCAGGTCTCTTCTTCTTCTTCCAAAACTGCCAAGACTGTTCGGAAGTGAACAGTTATAAAAGTAAACTAGTATTTTCGTGGGCATAACTAAAATTCTGCTTCATCAGACCAGTGTCTAAAGAAATATTTTCACAAATTTCAGTAAGAATGTATGAGTTATCCATTAAACAAAACAAGTCCTGTCATTTTAAAGAGAAGGGAATATGAAATACCATTCCAGATTGACATACAGAGATACCAAATGATATGTAAGTAACTCCCTCTTTCTTTCTTTCTTTTCTACAACTATTTAATCCAACATGTGTACATCACAGAAAGTGAATGAACATCACGGAGCAAAACCAGATCACAAAATGCAGTAAACACAATCAAACCCCAGAGATACATGGCAAACGAAAAACAGAGCAATCGCACAACAAAGACGAGAAAAAATACTTATCACTCATGAAATCTAACCATTAGATGAGTTTATCACTTACTTCACATCATGTCACTAGAAAAAGTATTCCCGATGTTTCCTTAATCTATTATTATAACTCTTTTTTTTTTCTAAAATAGGACAGGAGATAAATGAAGCTCATTAAAAAAAGATATAACTAAAAAAAAAAAAAGATTTCAAACTTGTGGACTACTTGGTGACACAGAGAAAGAAAGAGAAAGAAAGAGAAGAGAGAGCGAGAAAGAGATAGAGATAGGGGAGAAAAAAAGAGAGAAGCAAGACACGTGGAAAGAGAGAGTGAGTGAGAGATAGAATGAGAGATAGAGACAGAGATAGAGAGATATTGATAGAGTGAGCGATAGATAGAGAGTGCACGAAAAGACAGGTAAGCTAATGAACAGGACAAGAATATCCCCCTGAACCAGTTCTATGATCAAACATTTACAAAACTTAATATTCCAGTTCCAATCTAACTCCATCACTCTACGAATACAAAATCATGTGCAGGGAGAGTGATCCAATCTACATCTATTGTGTAACTCCATTGATCTTGCCATGCAATACACATGCACATCAGAATCAAAGCATCAATGCACTTCTACCCATCCTAAAAAGCAGCTTGGAAAATGGCGACACTGAAGGCAACGCAATGTTGAACTTACAAGAGTACAAGTGGTTTAAAGATTATCACATTTTTCAGCAAAAGTGAGCATTTCATCGGCGAGTGTGTCCAGCCGTGTAAAAACATAAATGTTGTCATTGTTTTAAGGTAGCAAAATAAATGTAAATGAAAGTGGCAGAGAAACAAAAGTGATATCATACAAGCTGAGATTTATTTCTCTTTGCTTCATGAGGTCAATACGAACAAATATGTGTGTTAACTATGTGAAGGACTCAGATTTAAATCCTGCTAGGCAGATTATTGGAGAGTTATGTGCTGACAGAAAAAAAAAACTGTGATATTACACAAGATATTACACATTGACAACTTTGAATGAAAATTTTAGCTATTATTATCTGTAAAAAAAAATCATCAAATAAATCATCATTTAGTACGGTAAAAGAGAAATGTGAATCCAATGTGTTTCTTGATTTTCTAAGTGTTTCATCAACAAATAAAATGCCAAAATCACTAAAAAAAATTCTGCAGATGACCATTCATTCAATGTTCATGTCAATGTTACCTTGAATGGGTACTTTGCCGTAGACCCAACATGTCAGAAAGTACCTTCAATAATGGAACTGGACCTTGTCTTACAAATGGTCACGATTGATTCAACTCGATCGCAACTTAATATCAATCACAACTCTATACTAAAGAATTTGAAAGTTTGCAATCGATTGGACTCGCAATCAATCAGGGTCAATCTCAGTTTTTTATAAGACAGGGCCCTGGGGTGCCCAATTTCAAATCCACACCTATGGAGAAAAACAAAAAATCGAGAGATGGTGTTCATTATGACTAACCTTCGGTTCCGGATCTTCTTGTCCAGATTTATTTTCTGCTGTCTTAGACTGGTCCTCTTTCTTGTCTTTGCTGTCATCGTCATCTTCATCGTCATCATCGTCATCATCGTCATCCTCCTCATCCTCCTCATCATCCTTCTTCTTGCTTGTTCCTGGCTTGGCTTTGACGTCCTCTTTCTGTGTATCTGTGATTTATCAAGGTAATATGATGGTAAATGCTTTATTGCTATTATAAGAGAAAGGGCAACTCTAGATGTATAAAAAAATTGCTTTTAATAAAAGCACAGAAATTAGTAAAATCATGTTGGCAAAGTTACAACAATAATAAGTAAATCAAGAGGAAATTACATCACAGCATCTTATCACTTGTCTAATTTTTCTCAGACCTTTCTATTTTATGTATCTCCGATTTTCTGCTTCCACTGGAAGTTTTTCTCTACTTTTTTTTTTTTGGGGGGGGAGGGGTAAGAGTCCTTCTTTAATGCTGAAGACAATGTTATAAAGCCCAAAATCAATTTTGTCAAATTGGCAAAATTTTATATTACATCCAGCAACATACAAACAACTTGATATAATTGCTCTCTTCTCTTCTTTATTCAGTATGTAATTTTAAAAGCAAATAAAGAGATGAACAAAATTGTGACACCTTACATGTTGGCTATTATTTTCTGTTACATTGATAGCCCAAGTTACATCTTTAAACATTTCAGGTCAAGTAAAATAATTCATATAAGTTCTCTGTATTCATCAAAGAGAAGAACGGGATAACATTGCACTTCCATCTTATTGTGACACTTGCTATTACTGTATACACATATGGCCTTTAATTTAAGAAATGTTACTATACAACAATTATTACCTTTAACTTTGGCTGCATTTTTCTCTTCTTCTTCTTCTTCTTCCGATTCATCCTCTTCTTCCTCCTCCTCCTCCTTTTCCTTCTTAGTCTTCTTTCCCATATCCCTCTTGACTGGAATTGGAGGTTTACTTGTCTTTGTCTGAGCCTTCTGATTGCCGATCTCCTCCTCCTCCTCTGTCCCATCTGAGTTGTCTTCTTCCTCTTCAACAGTCCTCTTCGGTTTTGTTTTGTTTGAGTTTGATTTGGGCGAAGCCATCATTGAAAGGGTCATTTTGCCTGTACAATGTTGGATATAGATTGATAGAAAGATTTCAGATTTAGTGGGTGGACTGAGATTAGGATCAGCTAATATCATCTAAAATCTAAAATAACCAGTTTTATCTTAAATGATTTCAATCAGTAGGAATGTCTGCTAAAGTATAAATTTACACTGGATAATCCTATTCTTTTGTTCACTGACAGTTGACTACCTTGTAAATAATATTGCAGAAGAAAAACATATTCATAATTTCATCTACATTCTTGGTTTAGGTGTGTAGCAATCAGACAAGGCTTAACAGAAGCATTCTGATCTAGTACTTTACAACAGAGTAAGCTCTTGCCATGATACTGAGATATGATGATGATGATGAATAAAATGTTGTTAACATGTGTGGCAAAGTCTTGGACAATCTAATAATCCCTTCATAGAAAGTTTCAGAGAGTTCTGATCATCATTTTGTCTTATTGCACAGTACCTCACAAGTCAGAATACTTCATTAGACACCAAACTTTCATTACCCTTTCATCAACAGCAAAATTCTTTGGGGTTGTACATTCTTTCTCTTATTTCCGTGGTAACGAACATCCAATTCTGACAAGTTATACATCATCCCAAAGCTGAAAATCTTCTCTACTGGCTCGACGACTACTGAATTCTCTCACTCCTATAGCCTTAGTACAGGGACCACCCGGTTCCCATAGGCAAAGGGTTAACTATTTGAAAAATAATTTCCGGAAATTTTTTGTTGGTTTTGTGTATAGAGTATATAGCTTCAACAGTATTTTCTTCAAAAATTGACAAACCTTTCTTTGGTTGTGTTTTTTCTTCTTCTTCTTCCTCCTCACTCTCAGACTCCTCTTCTTCTTCATCTTCATCTTCCTCTTCTCCGTCCTCCTCTTCCTCACTTTCTTCTTCCTTTTCAGGCTTTTTCCTTCTGTCAAGCGGTGCAACTTCTATCAATTTGGGTTTGTCTGCCTGCTAAGGAACAAAAAGGATAATATCACCTTGTACTGTAAGGAATATATGGCTTGTATTAGGTTTAGGTTTAACCTGCTTTAATTCAGTCCACTTATTTGTGGAGCATAAATTGTGAATCTTTACCCTTTACAAGTTGCTGTCATTCTGTAACAAAACAAATAAATAAATACTTTCATGAAGTAGAAACATGGAATTAATTTCATATTGACATGATTTTTGTCTGTGTATTTAGTTACAGAATTATAGTAACTGGTGTGGGATGCAGAGGACGTTGACGCTTTGCGGTCGGTAAAGCAGCGGACTAACTCTATCTACCCACTTTAAACCGGGACTAAACTAAGTACGCTTTTAGTCTTCAAACAAAATATATAAATAGATGAAAAGGTACCATGGAAACACTGAAAACCATGCTTACTACATTAGAGTGATGCTGAAAGAATGGTATTTTATTATTTTTATTATTTTATTTTAAAAATTCATTGACACCGACATCAATATTTTGTTAGTAATAGTAATAGAATGTTAGTAATCAGTGATCGGGGGGCCCTGTCTTATAAAACTTGTTATCAATGACAAATTGCAGTAACTGACATACACGTAAGCTTCAGAAATCTTTGCATGTGATTGGCTGTGAACATTTTTGCATGTGATTGGCTGTGAACATTATTGCATAGAATTGGGCCAGTCGATATTGATATCAATTTTTAAGAAAACAGGGGACAGGCAGTACTTCTCACTTCAAAAGTAGGAAAAAGATCAATCTGCAAGACAACTTAACGTTAACACACTGCCAGCTAAGGATAGACGCATGGCACAACAGTTGATATGAAATATCATAGGTAAATTTAGGAAAAGGAAACATACTGCCCTAAGTGGAACAGAATAAACTTTTCTTCATAAATATGCTAAAAAAAAACTGTGCAAACAAGGTTAGAAGAACATTTAAGAGGATTGATTGCTCAAAGGGCAGGTTTCTCCACGTGGCAGAAGAAGAAGGAGGAGAAGAGAGGCAAGAAGAAAGAAAGAAAAAAAAAATATCCCTAAAGCATATTTTGTATTTTATTTTCTCCACTCTGCTGCTAAAGGATGAACATAAAAAGGGTTTAGGATGGATCTATAGTGGATCTTCAATGGATCTAAACTAGACATTGTTCAGGTTTGACCCTACATCCCTCACCATGGTACTTTCACCAAAAGTAACATTGCTCTCTCTCTCTCACTCACTCACTCTCGCTCACTCTCTCACTCGCTCTCTCACTCTCTCTCACTCTCTCGCTCGCTCTCTCACTCTCTCCCTCCTTCTCTCTCTCTCTCTCCTCTCTCTCCTATGTGCCTCTCCCTCCCCCCTCTCTCTCTCTCTCTCTCTCCCTCTTCCTCTCTCCCTCTCTTTCTTTCTCTCTCTCTCTCTCTTTACATTCTATGCAATTTCTAAAACTGATTTGTTGAAATTTTGTATCAAGAATTACTAAATAGACACACTTCATCTAAATGAACTCCCACTCGTACAGGTAGCACATATGATGATGATTGGAAAAGGGGTAATGATATGAAGAAAATGGTTAAAAACAAGGCTGAATTCAAGCAAAAACACACGCAAAACACTTTAACAGACAGAAAAAAGCTTTGTACCTCTTTTGGGGGCAGCTTCTTGGAACGAGCCATGATTAAGGGTTTCATTCCTTCTTTAGTCCCACTCTTAGAAAAATGTGTCTGGAGAAAGCAAAGCGTGAGAGCAAGGTTTCATGGACATTATCAAGAGGCGATTGGTTGGAAAGGAGAGTAGCACTATGGCGAATGCTTCCCCTGTAGAATACATCATAGACCCTTGCCAGAATTAACTCAGGCTTACTATTATATCATAATGGTTAACTAGCTAGCCTACGTTTAACCCTTTCAGGACAGGAATTATTTAAGGGCTAAATTTATCACATTTTGTTCTTCAAATTGGCAACAATAATATTTTCCTTTTAATGCTACATGGTTCTAATACGATGTAATGTCTTTGAAAACAATATACATGGTTAGGAACTTTGTCAAAAGTTGAAAAAATTGCCAATTTCGATCAAAAAGCAATGATTTTGAACCTCTCAATATGATGCCAATTTAAGGATTTTAAAGCTTATTCTCGTTTATTCCTAACATCAAATTTAATATGGCCATGCAACAAAAATGGATGTGGTGTGTGCAGAAAATTTTTCTCTTTTTGCTTATGCAAATGGTATATTTTTTAGAGATCTGAATTAAAAGTTATTGAGCCAAACCACAAAATGTGGTCAATTGTCTTGAAAGGGTTAACCTTTTCAGTGCCTCAGGCAATTAAGCCACCAAAGTTCCAATGTTCCATCTCATAATTTGGATCATGAAAGGCTTGCCATTCATTTTGAATTTTTTTTTTAAATTCATAAATTGTGAATTTGATAACATGGACAACAACTTGTATCAAGATAAAAATTGGAAATAGGAACTGTAATTTAAAAATTGTCTCTTGAAATCAGAGTTGAGATGTATCATTTCAACTTGGCAGTACAGTAAGGATTACATCAAAACATGTATGGAATGTTTACTCTTTGTAGGCTCTCTTTGTAGGCTTTGACAAAACTTAGTCTGAAATGTTACAGGATGCTAAAACAACCAACATACACAAACACCAGATTTAAAAAAAAAAAAAATTATCAGAAAGATAGTATTTGTAAATAATTGCAGCACTTCCATGCATCGCATCTGCCAAGTAAACAAAAAATACAGGAACAAAAGCAGTTTTCTCTTTTCTAAAGTAAATGACAATAATTATGAATTTTTCAAAGATGCTTTATTTTCCAACACATCAAGTAAGATTTGCGTACCATTTTATCACAGCGAGAGAAGGTAAAAACTGTTAAATACATGAAGTTGTGAGGAGATTAAAACAATCATGCAATTAACAAGATGAATATTTGAAGGAATAAGGATGTTTTTGCACTTGGTGTACATATGAAGTTAATTTCTCAACATATTTAGCATGAAATACCTTTCACAAAATCATACTGAACAAAACAACACTATTTCAAAAAAATGTGAGACCAAATATGGGCATGATATGTATGGACTTAATATGCAACTAAAACACTTACTTGAAGAATAGTTCGACATTAAAGTATTCACTTAGGGAGCTTTTTAAAATCACAAATAGAATTAGAAATTTACAAACAACTGATCATCAAATAGAAATGTAAATTCATGTCTGATATTGATACTAGTGACAGTTTTATTAATAAAAAGAGAATAATTTATATCAAGAAAATAATACATAACATGAAAGAGAGATAAAATAAAAATTGCACACACATAAATAACAAATAATTTTTTAAAAGGGAGAATTACAGATAAAGAAAAGTCAAAGGAGTAAAACCAAGATCGAAAGAGAAAGAAAAGAGAAACGAAACAAAAAATATGAGACTCACTAGAACATGGGGGAAACTGGAAGAATAAAAGCAAATACAACTTGAGACCAGACATATATAACGCAATGAAAGAAGGTGGACTTACAGTTGCAAATGGATCTTGGTCTTTAGGCACTTCTCTTTCCTCCCCCTCTTCGTCACTCCCTTCATCATCTTCCATAGCGCTGTCATCATCACTCTGTTTCTTAGGCTTCCCAAAGTCTGGTTCATCACCACCACCTCTTGGTCCATCAGCCTCATCATCTAACAGACAAAGTATGGAATAGTAACTCATTGATGAAATGATTTTTTTCCAGGGCAAAATCAATTACTTTTTCTTTTTTAATTAGGGAAAGACGCAATTTTTCTTCATCTTAAAAATTAAAAGTCATGTATCTGAATGGATTTATTCATAGAAGAAACTGTCTTAAGTTCAAAATTGTCAAATTGCAAGGAATAACAATTATTCTAAAATTTCAAAAAATTGCCAGTTTAAGGATTTTAATGCTTACTTTCCTTTAAAACTTCTCTACATCTATTGGCAAATGGCTATGCAACAAACATGGGCACAGTGCGTACAGTAATCATTTTACTCTTTTACTCATTCACTCTTTCAAGGCTCTGAATTGAAAGTCACTGTGTCAAACCACAAAATGTTGGCAATTGCCATGAATGGAATAAAGTCCTCACAGAATGAATATTCTACACGTTCAATTTTATAGCACTAACTCCCCAATCTTTCCAATTCTCAAAAAAAGATAAACAGACTGAACAGTGTGCATTGATCTTATCTTCTTCTCTGCATAGTAAGCTCTGTTAAAGTCGAGAGTTTAAAACTCATTTGTTGAGAACCAGAAGGGTGTTAACTTTTATGTCAAATGATAAGAGTAAATGCCCCTCTAGCTCTCAACAGAGAATTGTGATACCACAGTCACACCATCAATCTGACTCCAAACCAACTGACAAATTGGCCATTCAGGTAATTGTTCTGTTAGGTCTGCTGTCAGTCTGGGTCCTGTTTCATAAAACTTGTCATCAATGACAAATTGCAATAACTGTTATAAGCTACTGAAATCCTTGCATCTGATTGGCTGAGAGCAAATTTGTCGGTAAAATTCGCTGACAAGTCACTTGATGAAACGCCCCCATGGTGTCCATCTTGTCAGTGTGCCTAAGGTGATCCTGTCAGGGACACTCACCACCGTTACGTAGTTTCATCTTTGGTATATTGTGGTCGTTGAGCGGCTTCAGGGTCATTGGCGGGAGGGTACGAGACTTGGGAGTCGATGCTGCCAGTGGGGGAAGGGTCCTGCTGAGCGGTGGAAGAGGCGAGGGCTGAAAGGACAATCAGAGAAGGGGGGAAAAGAGAAAAAAGACCATTGCAGGCGGGGGCAGACTTTTAGCAAGCTTCTACTTTTACTGTAACCATCATTAAATCTTTGCAATGGATCAGCAATATACCACAGTATCAAATATATGAATTCTCACAGTTACAGGTTCTTTACTTTTTTCATATTTTTTTAAAACAAAAAAGACAACAACAAAATTGTCCTGTGAATAATACAGTTAAATGTATGTATCAATATTTGATAATCCCGAAAAATTCAATTTTAGACAGTTGATATGATTCAACAAAATGACAATTTCTGATTCCCAATTTCTAAGAGGAGTTCAGATAACATTTTGTTCTACAATTCACATTCTAATATTTATACGACTACTGTATTTTCGGAGCAATTTCAAAAGTACCTCTCTCTGTCTCCTTCGTATCCTTGCGGTACCTCCGAGGGATCCGTTCAGATCGACGTTGTTTGCCAGCTTCATGAGATTGGCCCCCATCACTGGGTCCTTGAACTTTGGCTCGGCCTCCTCGGGTTCCGAATCCGAGGCCGGGTCGCTGGGCGGGTTTCTTCTCCTGGCTCGGACGAGGGTGTGGCAACCGCCGCAAGACACCTGGTTTGAGAGGATAGCAAGATTCATACCAATCACACATACGGAGCTCTGACATTTGCCATGGCGACAATATTGCCGGACGTTATTTCGTCATAAGAACAGGATTAGAAAAGGGTTGCGAATGGGTCTTAGGTTAGGTGTAGGATTATGCTCAGGATTTGGTTTAGGGTTAGGATTAGATTTAGGGTTAGGTTTAGGATTAGGACTATGGTTAGGTATAGTTTTTGGTCCAGGGTTGCAGTAAAGAATTTGGTGAGTGTGGGAGCAACTGTTTCCAGAGCATATGTCATACAACCGAATCACGCATACACCTACTCAAATTAATTCCTACCACACATCAAAAATCAAGATATGTGTCTTAGAACTATGAATGTAGTACTTACAGGTGCAATGCATTGGGAACTGCTTATAAGTTCCTCTGCATTACTGATCTAAGTCAAATAAAAGGCAATGTGTGCCTGAATGTAATATTACACAACATAACCATTTTACTTTGAAAACATTCTAGAAAAGAGATTTTTTTTTTCAATCATGTTTGTGTGCAAAATGAAAGCTAAGGAACAAAATGTGAGTGATGCCTTCAATCAAGACAATACAGTTTCATTATTGAGCTCCCAATTGGCCTCCCTTGACTTGATGTTCTTCATAAATGAACACCAATAATTCTCTGATTATGTGTATTGTTTTTGCAAACTTTATTCAACTTGCTCTTACCCTCATTTTTCAGTTCATAATTTTCACTTATACTGAATTTCAGGCCATAATTGCCTTCCAACACACTTACCTCCCAACACACTTACCTCTTCTACGAGGAAGCCATTGAAGCGATGGACCTTGGACGGGATGAATACATTGGAGAAGCTCTCCTCTCCTTGAGCTAGTTTGCCATGGCGACCGTCTCCAAACGTGTAAAGGCATCCTTTAGCTGGAGGGGAAAAACAGGATAAGAGGATACATATAGAATTGGGTCATATAGTCCATATTGAGGGGACTTTTTATTACAACCGAATGGTGTACAAGATTAAACATTCTTCTTTTCAGCAACTTGATGTACATCCAGTCTCTATTACTCTGTGTAAAACAGGTTTAGTCTTTCGGTATTATCATATCAATCATTCAGAATCCCCTTTGCAAATACATGTACAGGAGAGTGCAGTCATTGATTATTATACTGTCTCACTGACAGTATTCAGTGTAGTATGATATGAGATTTTAAAAGAGGAATGTCTGAAATCAGTCAATTACAAAGTTAACTGTTAATCATTGAAATGCAGCACTATTGCATACCTCCCAAAATTACAACGTTTAACAGGGGCCTGGTTCAAATGGACACAAGAAATGTACCTGGTATCTGTTTTAGTTTCTGGAAGAAAGGAGGATCTATTCTTAGGCAAAACATCAAGATCATCATTACAACTATGGGGCAGGATTTGCTGCCCCCTCAGGACAGGAATTATTCAAAGGCTAAATTGATCACATTTCGTTCTTCAAATTGGCAACAATAATATTTTTCTTTTAGTGCTAGATGGTTCTAATAGGTGTAATGTCTTTTAGAACAATAAACATGGTTAGTGATTTTATCGATACGTTGAAAAAATTGCCAATTTTGATGAAAAACAATGATTTTGAATCTTTCAATGTGTTGCCAATTTGAGGATTTTGAAGCTTATTCTCCTTTTAAAAATTCCTGACATCAAACGCAATATGGTCATGTGACAAAAATGGACATAGCATGTGCAGAAATTTTTGCTCTTTCTACTCATATATCTGGTATATTTTTTAGAGCTCTGAATCAAAACTTATTAAGCCAAACCACAAAATGTGGTCAATTGTCTTGAAAGGGTTAAAGAGAATGTGGTGTTCTGGGAAAGGTGAAATATAATTTATGAACTTTCTCATTCTTTTTATGTCAGTTTGAGTGAACATTATAGTAGAAATTTCCACTAAAAAGGATTGTTCTTCAAATGCCCTCATATTCGAAATATGACAAGAAATAACTGAAACGTTTGGGCCAAACATTCATGCCACATGTGTGTGCAGTCCCATATACCCATTTCAATGTGTAGTGTATTGGGTCAATTTCTTATCATTTTGATGATGCCAAAACCTCACAGTAAACACCAACAACAATGCAGACATGATCAACCTTTCCGAATTGCTTTGGGACAGTTTCCTCCACCATGTAAATGTATGACCAGAACTCAACTTTATCATTCAAACAACAAACTACGTCCATCTTACCAGTGATGACTGCAGTGTGACTCTCTCCACACGACACCCATTTACACCTTGTCCATTCTAGCCTGGCCACTCTCTTTGGAATGTTGGTCTCCAGATGGTCTGGTCCGTGACCTAGCTGACCGCTAGCGCCGTTACCAAATGTATACACATGGCCATTTTCTGAAAGGATAATGAAATTTAACTGCTTGACCTTCGTACTGCACTCAGCATTTCTTCAACTGCCTGGCAGAAGGGTGCAAACACAAATTCTTGTCACATTTTAATTTTTTTATTTTGTTTCTGTACTGAAAGGAGAGAAAAGAAATACAAAGAAGTGATAAACCTCTCTCTGTGGTCATATTAGAAAATGTGTTGTGTAGATATAGTAAAGAAAAACTTTTAATGGTGTATTTATAGATGAAGACATCCCCTGGTCATTATCCATTTGCGCCCTTCTGCCGAACACATGAAGATCTTCTTCTCTTTTCTTTCTTTGTTAATCTTTCTGTCCATATAAATCTGAATTGATTCTGCATCACAGCCAAAATGATGATACTAGTTTTAATCCACTAGTAGTCATCTAAACTTTCAAACATTTACAACTTCCTTTATACAGTTTGTCGAATTTCTTTAACCTGTTTCTCTGAATTTTCTGCTTGCAACAAATTCAACCTTTACAAAGCTTGGATGATTTGAATCAAGGAAATATAATTTTCGTTAACACAAGGAAAGATGAATCCCACCTGTTATTGCTGCTGTGTGTGCATTGCCACATGATACAGTATCTACAGGCTCTGTGAAGAAGGATACGTGCTGGGGTTCGTCGACGCCTCCTATATGGGCTTCACCTAGCCCCAGCTTGCCCCCTTCTCCTTCACCAAATGTGTAGAGCTTCTTATCCTCTGTAAATCAACAAGAACAATGGCATTACTCTTCTCAAATGTTGAATTGGGGATAAATCTTTTCTGAGATGAAATGTTCAATGTTTTTTTAGCCCAATCAACAATCATTTATGGTGCAGTCACACTACAAACATCCAAGGAAATTTGACTCTCAGTAACTTTACATAGTCTTTAAAATATGTTCACATTGCAGTATAAATATAGCTGATGTGTCAAATACAGGACTTTGCCATCACTACCGTGCAGGCTGAAATAATACATGTTACACATGCACCGATCCGTTATTAGACCACTTGACTGTAAAACTAAAAAGCTGTCCAATTACGGGACACAATTAGGTTTGCATTCACTTCAGCAAAATGCAGGGGATCAAATTGCATTAAATTTCTCACATTTTCCAGGAAATGTTCAGTTTCTCTTGCATGTATTTTCTGTCTTGTGATCACACCTGCAGAATTTCAGGAATCAAAGTTCTTCAAATTTTCTGCTGCTACAATCACACATTTAGTTCATTCAAAGAACACTTGATTTGAAGTGCCTTTAAGATGTTTACACAAAAATCACCTGTGCCCTGTTTCATAAAACTTGTTATGAATAAGCTGCTGAAATCGATGCATTTGATTGGCTGTAAGCAAATTTGTCATAGATATGTGACAAGTTTTATGAAACGGGGCCCAGGAATCATTGGCAGAATACTGAAATACCTGGCACATGTATATTTTGATACAAGATGAAAGACAGAATCATATCTATTCAACTTTCATGGCATTTTCCTTTATGGTATCTTGGGGGGGGGGGGGGGGGGGGGGGGGGGGGGGGGGGGGGGGGGGGGGGGGGGGGGGAGGGGGGGGGAGGTTCACAAAGAGTTAAGGTGGACTTAGAGTCATGCGTAAGCACCAATGCGCATCCAGTATCTAACGTGTTATCTCATTTATAGACTTCCAATGGCCCGCTTCCCCTGAGCATGATCTGACCAATGCGTTGATGCGTAATATACAGCACGCAACAAGGAATTTAAGTGCAACTTTAAGTCCAACTTAACTCTTTGTGAAACACCCCCCAGAACTAAGAATTATCTTGAAGCCTTACCTGTTAGGAAAGCTGTATGATAGTAGCCACACGATACCATTCTGATAGGTACACCCATAGACAGCTGCCTGGGTACCTCAATCTCTGTATCATCACCGTGACCTAGCTGACCTTCGGATCCACCTCCCCAGGTGTACAGGGTACCAGACACTGTATCAAGGGGTCAAATGCAAATTATACATAATGTACAGGAGTATTCAAACAGCTGCAGCGTTTCATGAGGGTCAAATGTTAATTATTAACAGCTACTGTGTTTCAAACACGTGTACGTTAAAGGTCAATTCTATATTTATATAAATTTTATATTTAGGATTGTTTTCAAAAGCTGTGTTTTATGGGGGTCAAGTGTCAGTTATATACGATCACTCAAATAGACAACTTTGTTTCACCGAGTCAAAGGTTCAGATGGAAATAGTGTCAATATTTAATATGTGTGATGGGGGTCAGAATTTTTTCATAATGTATGATTATATCAATATCGACTACATCTTTTTACATCGTATTATCATCATCACATCAATTAATATAAGACTGACTGAAAGTATACAGTGAATCATGAGAAGACAAACGTAAGGAAAGCAACTAAGAGGTGGCTTTAGGCCACTGCACACCTTACGATCGGTCTGCGATCTGATTTGTGAAATAAATCGCTATAGCATTAAATATTGGCATTTTAACAAATGAACTCTACCCTATTCAGGTTCTGAAAAGTAATATGTATACTAAGCACAGGGTTTTGGTGAGCTGTCAGCTTTCTACAGGGAATAAGGGTAAAATTAGTTTCAAATCGTAGGCAGTCGTATGATTTTCGTGACGTCACTACGACTGAGAGCCAATTTGGCCATTCCACCGACTAGAAAACTCGGCAAAGGCCGTATTATCAATTTTACTACCTGTGTGACTATTCAGACACTCAATCAAAAATATTTTTTGTTTTTAAATGATTTGTCAAATGGAATACATTTTCTTCTGAAATCGGATCGCAGACCGACCGTAAGATGTGCGGTGGCCTTTACTAATATCTTGTGGAATAACTGTGTATTACTTTTAACTTGCTTTATGTCATCAATATGTCCCTGATAATACAGTACAACCTACTGGAAAAAACATTGTTAATCAGGAACAAATACTTTAAAACCAGACATCTTTGTGAGCATGAAACTTTGAAATTCTGCAAACTTCTCTGGTCTTACATTAAGTAAGTCATTGTAAAATACCTACCCGTGAGGGCAGCTGAGTGATCTGTTCCACATGACAGCATGAGATAGTCCTGTTCCTCTAGTGCTTCGATCATTCTAGGGGCTTCGTACTGCTTGGAGTCCCCCACCCCTAGCTGGCCCTCACCTCCTGCTCCAAAGGAGTGGAGACGGTGATCTTTGGTCAAGACGATGGTGTGTACCCGTCCACAGGCAATCTGTTTCACACCAGCATGCTTCAGACCTACAAAAATGATTAACAAAAAATTCTAATCTCATTTGGATGTATGACAACTAAAATAATGATTAATAACAGTAATAATAAGAAAATTACATTTCAAAATATAAAGAAAAACAAGATGAGCAATCTCCTCCTCCTTTTTCTTCCAGGGTGTTGCATACGTTTTATTACAAGGGGCAGTAGTCAGAAAACTTAAATCTTAGTGAAAGAATAAGATTGTCAAAAGAAATCTAAATTACAACTTTTCAATGATGTTTGCGCACATACCTTTTGCAGGCATCTACACCCAAATATTTACCGATGATGGGCCGTGATTTTGATTTTTTATGACAACTAAAACAACTGTTCCCAAAATAAAGCTATAATGATTTTTGAGACAACCATCCCAGAATCAATATATTCCAAGCAAAATTTACATCACCTTCAAAAGCTTCATGACCACTTAAAAGTTAGAATTGGAAATGGGGATTATCATGGCTTCATATAATTACTCTGAACAACAGCAGAATACCCACACCACACTAGTAAGTAACGTTTGACCATAACCCTGACCTTAACCTAACCATGACCTAACCCTAATCCTGACCATGATCCTAACCCAAACCCTAACACAATGTACTGTTGCACATAGGGGTGCTCTGTATTTTTTTAAAATAGTAATTAAATCTTTCTTGATTAGTTTCTTTCAGAACCAAAGGATTATTCTGCAATTACCTTTGACACTGCTTGGTTTGTTGACCGACTTGGTGTGGCCCAATCCGAGTTGCCCCCAATCATTGGCTCCAAATACATAGAGACGTCCATTTTCTGCAATCATTGGAATCCAAACATGAAGAAAATTTGTATATATGAAATGAAATAAAATGTTATGATGTCTCAAGTGATAAGAAATACTGGAGAGCAGTAAGCAACTTAGAAATGGTGGCTCAAAAAGAGCTCTAGAAGACTGAAAAAAGCTCTAATAATATAACAACATAAATGCATAAAAGTAATTGGGAAGAAATCTCACTTTTATTTTTGAAAAATCCACGAATACTTTCCATAAGAAGTTGTTTTTAGACTGAATGTTTCCATGGAAACAACTTCTTACCTGTCACCAAAGCAGAATGGTCGTCTCCACACCTAACTTGCACTGCCTTGTCATTACGTATCCAGAACTTGTTGGCAGTGTTGTCTGCAAACCTACTCTTACCAAATGTGAAGACGGCTCCACTGTCTGTAAAAGAAAAAGTCCAAGATTGATCACTTTGTTCAAATTTATTCATAGGTCGAATCACACACTGACAGATCTGACCTAAGTACACTGTAGATCTCTTCAGGTGACAGGAATTAATTTCATGAGTTACAGATTTTTTATTAAAATAAAACAAATGATCCTTTCTCCATTTTGTAGAATAATTCACCCAAGATTCATCCTGTGCCATGATTTGTACAAAAATATTAAGAGTTCAAATTAGATTTTTAATGTTCAAATATTTAAATTAATAATAGTGTCATGCATGTAAATAATACATGATGGAAATCACAGTTGATACATTTCTTATTTTGAAAATGTAGCACAAAAATAGTTAAAAAACTAGAGTATGTGCTCCTGTGGGCGGCCGGTCCCCTGTGAGCAGCCGGCGGTGAATAAAAAATGAAAAAAAAAAAAAAAAAAAATTTGATATCCCTTCAAAAATTACCCTGGACAGTCTCAGGTAGGTTCTATTGCACCAAAAAACATACTCGGCCAAAGCAGTAAGTATCCTGAATCTCGCTCAACATCATGAGAAATGTACGCCACCAGTCATCGACAAAAAAATTGCAGTTTCTTAACTTTTAAGTTAAGAGACTATGACATACTTAAACCAATACTTAAACTTTATTTGTTCAATTTGATGTGTAATTTGATGTTTATTTAAGAGAATGAAGTTGATGGTTCATGTTTTGCTTCAGAAATTTTTATTTACACTACCACAGGGAAAGCTGCATGGGGGTGGCCGCTCATCAGTGCCATTTTTCTGAGTGGGTCTGGTGAGCAGCCACCCTGTGTAAAACGTGTACAAAATGCAGGTTTTTGTAGGAAATTGTAGTCTGCTTTCATTTTTTGGTCATGGCGTTTGAATAGATCATGTTTGACAGATTTTATGGGATTCAACAGAATATTATTAATTTTTATAAAGTATTGGAATGTAATGTATGAAATGTAATATTAATTTTCTTTCACTTAGTCACAAATATGATGCTGAATGCCCGACATATCATGGGCGGCTGCTCACAGGGGTAGAGGCGGCCGCACACAGGACCCCTAGCACCGTTTTGAAAAATGGACACTACTGACCACGTTATTGGTCAATAATTTTAATTTTGCCTTCTATTTACTTTAGTAAGCAAGTATTTGGACTATGAATTGATTGTATTGAATTATGTGCGAGTCTTTGATTGATAAATCAGCAAATTCCCTTTAAGCGGCCGCACACCAGAGCCTTTACTCTAAACCTCATCAACATTAGAAATACTCAAGTGTGCAAATCATGGGTGCTTTACTCAAGTATGATTCGGTATAAAGTATAAATCGAACAACTTTTTAAAAAATACAAAAAAGGAAGAGAGAAGTCAATTATATTATTCAAATGATTAAATTTTGTTTAAAAAAAAAAAAAATATATATATAGTTGGTGATAATAGTCAAAATTGACTGATTGCCATAAAACACTAATCAACAACAACAACTTTTCATGCAAATTTTCCCAAATCTTTCACAGCATAGGTTGAAAATTATGTGAATTGCAAATATTCACAGAGTTTAATGTTACTTGAAAAAGTCTTGATCGTTGATGCATATTTTTTGTAAAATCCTACGAAAGAATGAACAGGTTATTTTTTGTTAAGCGTCCAGACACACAACCCCCCATCATACAGAACTTTAATATCTAGAAAAACAAGAAGGCAGTGCCAGTGGAGAAATCAGCCGGGGGTGCCTGCTAGTCCCGTGGCCGTGGGCCACAACGGGCGCGCCCAGCAGGCAAAGCCCGGAGCTAGCGCGAGCTCGGATCGCGGAGCCGTGGTGTGGAGACGGCCGGGGTGCAATGGGCAAGCAATGCATTCTCAGGCGTCTGCCACAGGCACGAAAAGAAAATGACGCTTCTAAAAAAAAAAAAGCACTTTCGAAGCATCCAGAGAGAAATCATTACCATCAAACATACTGAAACATCGTATTAATTTACATAAGAAACGAAAGAAATATAAAAATCATAATAATTATGGACAGAAATATCCGTTACTAGGCAAGTTTACGACTGTTTACATGACAAACTTACCAGGAATGTCATCATCTTCACTCGCCATTTTGCCGAATTACTCAACTGGCTATTCTTTGCCTGAAGAGGGAGGCAGATAAATTGCTACACAGTAGTCATCGATCTCTATTATATTGTAGGTCATATCTTAAAAATATGAGATATTTTGCTTCCACTTTGCAGAGTTTCTCTACTGAAAATTTTGGTACCATTCATGCATTCTGTTGTCTTTGCGTTTGCAGGTAGGGAGGTAAAAACGCCCCTTGTGACATTACTCAATTTTGTACTGTTTTTATGCATCTAGTTCATGGTGCACGTTAGATGCTGCTAAGTGGTATGTTGTATTGGGATTAGCTTCTCACGAAACTAGGAATCGCGTTTAGACAGATTATTATTGATGAATGGGACCAATAGTGGAAAAGGTACAGAAATATTGCAGCCCCCCCCCCCCTTCCGTTAAAACAAAGAAAATAAAAGGCATATTCTAGCGATAGTCCACATTCAGTTCATTGCTACACTTTCTTTCTTAGGCTCAGGCTGGAAACATCATACCAAGCACTGTCAAACAGACTTCCTCATAGATGGGGGAGGGGGGGGGGGATTTACGGAGAAGAGAGAGATAGAAGGGGGGTAGGGGTGAGTCATAACAAAAAACGCCGAGGATAGCCCATCGTGTACATTCTGCTTCACTCAGCTCACCATATTGCGAACTACTTTGAACTTACTTTTCTTGCTCTATTTCGACATTTTCAAATTAATTGTGTCTCAATTAATTGGAAGGGATCGACGCCCCCAGTGATGTTTCACGATGATTTGTCCTGTAAGAAAGTCATTTCAGAACATTTGCAAAGCTCCGCTAGAGGCCGACACTTTCCTAGCAACGCTATATGCTAGGCTTCTGTATATATAGTATGGGAGCCTGTCCCGAAATAGTCACCTCATTTTATAACCATAAGATTTGACCCCGTAAAGTTACTTAGACCATCTAAGTCATTGACAAAAAGGTTGTCAGCCTGACCGTAGCTGCCGGGTTTAGCCCCCAGAGCCCCCAAAAGAGACCCCAAAGTCGGGTTGATTTCATCCCATCTCCCCCATGCACCAAACTTTGTCTGTAGGAAGCTAAATGACTGGACATTACAAAACACACAAAACTGACAAAAATTTCCGTCGGGATGGGGTGTCACACGGCCCCTAAAAATTGGGGTAAAATTTTCCCCTTGAAGGCAAGTGACCCAATTTTGTCAGAAGGAAGAGCTATGGATGTACATTCCAAAAATATAAAAACTGACAAAATTGTTTTCATTTCAGGTGGTCTGACAAGTGACATCCCCTTCCCGATGGACAATTATTTTGTCAGTTTTTATATTTTTCTGGGAGGCGTCCCCTCTTCTTCCCCGGAAATTTCGAAGACTGAAAAAAAAATTATAGCAAATAATGAGAAAAGGCTGCAAAACCCTGTTTAGGTTCAGTGCTCAAATATAAATCTTTCACTATTCAAAGTGGGAAATTTTCTAGCTGGGTCGTTACGCTCCTCGCATAAGTCTAGTACTTAAAACTGTACAATATATTACAGAAGATCTCTAAACCGTGTATTCTGTGCTTTACAATAAGACAATACAGTAAACTCCCTAGGACCTATAATGCGTCCAGCAGGGGAGACGGGGGACGCCTCTCCATGGAATTTTTGGAGGGGTCCCCCCCCCTCCTCATAAATTAGAAATACCCATTCTTTGTGTGTAAATGATGATTAACGCTTGTGTGATGGATAGTGTTCTAACAAGCTGTTCTCCCTCAGTCGCTATGCGACCTCACAAAGTAATCAGAACCATAATTTACTGAGGAATCCGTCAAAATGCACAGTATATATATATATATATATATATATATATATATATATATATATATATATATATATATATATATATATATATATATATATATATATATATATATACATACATATATCTCCCCCAATCGCCCCCCCCCCCCCCCCCGATCGCAGCGGCTATATATAGTCGCGTTCGGGCAGGCCGTGACAAGAAATCGCAGCTCCTACATGATAATTATACCATTTAAGAAGACAAAATAAATAATAATAATTTAATAAATTAAAAAAAAATAATATGAATTGCTTGCAGGGTGTCGATCCCTGATCATGAATGGGGGATGACCGGCGATGGTGTGGGAGGGGGGTATCCCCCTCCAACATTAGGGACCTTTTTCAAAAATCTGATAAAACTTGCATTTTAGAGCATTCCAAAATGGTTTTCTGTGTGATTAAATGTTGTCTAAAGTCACGGCAAATACAACAAAATATTAATAATCATAACATAAGATATTCAAATATGTGTGTTATGAATTCATGGAGAACAAAGCCATCCCTCCCCCCCCCCCTAATGAAAAGAAGGAATGCATGGATCTACGCTAATTGACGGAACCCCTGATTTGAGAATAACAATGCGAGCGAACAAATTGTCTTCGATATTTTCCCATTAAAATCATGTCATTTCTTATTTCCTTACTTCTAATAATTTATAAAGAATGTGATGGTATTTTATTTATTTATTTTTTATTTTATTTAATGTCTTCTTTATAAAAAGCAGGGTAGTCCCATTCAAGCCGCAAGGCCTGCTTTCCAAGGGAGCCCTGCTGTAACAAAATACATATAATACAAATAGCATACGTTACAAACATATAAAATCATACAATAATACATTTCATGAAAATGAGAAATTTATGTAAAAAGAGAAAGGGAGAGAGAGAGGGGGGTAAGGAAAAAAAATACATGTATCCAACTTGCAAAGAAAAGGAAATCAATTAACCATTTGGATGTCGCGAACATTTCGTTTAAAAAGGGGTAGTGAGGCGGAGCATTTGGTAAGTACAGGTAGAGAGTTGAATAGTTTTGCTGCTATGTATGAAAAAGACTGCTTTTTATACTCGGTTCTGGGTTTGGCTAGATACAATTGGTGCATTGTGACTAATCTTGTAGGATATGGATTAGCTCTCTGGGGTATAAATTGTCTTAAATAACCGGGAGCAAGACCATTCAAAATTTTATACATAAGTACATGGTAATTATATTCCAATCTATGTTTGACAGATTGTAATTTTAAAGAACCAAGCATAATTTGCACTGGCGTATAATAATCTGCATCTAATACTAAACGGCAATATTTGTTTTGACACCTCTGTAGTCTCATTAAATTTTTCTTTGTCAGTGATCCCCAAACAGTGGAACAATAATCGATATGAGGAAGAATTAGGGTAAAATATAAATGTTTAAGTACACGTTTTGTCAAGCAATGCTTAATCCTTCGCATACATATAAGGGAGTTCATAATCTTTTTGACAACATCATTAACCTGGGACGACCAATCTAAGTTCTGGTTTACAATAACACCAAGATATTTAAACTTAGTTACATTTTCTACCAGTTTATCATGCATTCTGATCTGTAATTTGACTGGATTCTTCTTTATTCGACCTGAAAATAACATTACTTTAGTTTTGTCTGTGTTAACAACCAATCAATTTTCATTTAACCATTTACATAAAACATGTACGTCATTTTGTAACTGGGTTTGGACTGCCTGTACTCCATACCCTGAGGAGAAAACGGACGTGTCGTCTGCATACAAAGAAATTTTAGTATTAGAATGAAAAGGTAAATTACATATATCATTAATGTATACAGAATAATAGCGGGCCCAATATTGAACCCTGTGGTACACCTGAAATGACTGGGAGAAAATCGCTTTTCATACCTTTGTATGACACACATTGCTTTCTTCCTAACAAGTAAGATTCAAACCATGATAATATACCATCTATGCCAAAATAACTTAGTTTCTTTATTAGAAGATCATGGGGAATAATATCGAACGCCTTTCTCAGGTCTAAGAAAACAGCACCAATAAATCGACCTTTATCAAGGTTATCGTACAGCATCTCACAAATCTCAGTTAAACATGTTGAGGTGGAATGTTTACTCCTAAAACCAGACTGCCGATCACTCATTAATTCTTCTTTATTGAGGTATGCCATCAATTGAGAATGTACTGCTCTTTCCAACACTTTGGAAACAATTGATAGAAGGGAGATAGGACGAAAGTTGCTTAGTTCGTGACTTGTTTTTGTTTTGGGAATAGGGACAACTTTAGCCATCTTAAAATCATAGGGGAGACGCCCAGATTGTATTGATTGATTGAAAATACGAACAATAGGAATGGCAACCAATTGAGCACTAAGTTTCAAGATCAAACATAATGAGTTTGGATAATTATTAGTTTTAAGTTAATTAAATGTATCATAATCTTATTTATTTCATCTAAAAATATTGGGGGCGTGATAATACAGGCCATTCCCCACCTTAAATTTGTGGAGGGGACGGGGATTATACCTCCATTCCGCCCCCCCCCCCCCAGAATCGACATTCATGATAGATTGTATATGTTGGAGGATATTTCAAATTGATTTCAAATCATATAACCGTATTTTAAACCATAGTACCTTGTCCTGAACTGGCGTTTTCTGCCCACATAGACCTACACTTGAATTTTGGAAGCACTGCAGGGGCTATTATCTTTGTTCCTTAACTTTAGTTCCTCCTTTATTGAAAAGCAAACGTATATACTTGGGAGTGCAGGATATTATGCCCGGGGGCTGATGTTATATCGAACCCGGGCCCATTTAAAAACATACACCTATAGCAAATCGGATAATGTTTTGCATGGGGTATTTGTTGGCAGTATTTTCAACAAGGACGTCGCCGGGGATGAGGGCTGCTGGCCACCTCCCCCTCCCCCCCCCCCCCCCCAACCTCCCTAGCTGACAATCTTGCAATCGTTGCCTCAGATTTGGTCTGTTTATCTTATTCATATTTCAATGACGATTTTGCAATGTGGAAAATGATTCTCGATCGCTTCCCTCGCTCATTCAGAAACTGGAAAGTTGATATTCGTGCAAGAAATTTCAGCAAACTACGTCATGCGCTTACTCATGTGCGGCTCAAGTGAATAAAAACTGTCACTATACAGTGCGTCCCAGAAAAAACGAAACCCTAAAACAAAGGGTTATTGTGACCACACTATGTGCTCTATGACAATAATTATCTATTTTCCAAAAACTAGAAGTATTATGCTTTTAAATGATACCTTGATGGCATCCATCTGTACATGCTTTACCGAGCAGCAGCATTTTGAAAATGACATGTAAAAACTCAGTTGTGCCAGATTTGGGTAAAACCGTGAAAACGTTAGAATCACATGCGAACATAACCCAAATGTAACATGACTTTTAAAACCCTGCGAGAAGACTGTTTTCATGTGTTTCTTTCAATAACGATGGTAAGGATAATGCCCTCATCATGAAATAAAGGGTGGACAATGTTTTGTTGATGTTGGGGATAAAGAAAGGGCATGTTTTGTATTGAAATGGTACCTGCAATCGAAATGAAAAGTAATTTTTTGAATTTTGAAGAACTGCAATTTCCTTTAAGAACAAAGCGGACAGAAAGGTGATATTTTTCATAAAAGTAAAAATAGCGGCCCTTTTCATTGTCAGCAAAAGGAAATATAAGGTTGAAAGGGTACATAAGGCAGAAAAATATCAAGATTATGGCAATTTCCCACCTCAGGAGGGGCACCTTTTCTATCACAGGAAGGACACTTTTTCATATTTTGAAGGATATTTACAGATTTAGAAAATTTTGGGGGCGTACACCCCTGCCATCACTGGAAATGGGTATCGACCCGTGTTTTATGAATTTCTGATTGCATGCATGTCATCACACGAAGGAATTTCACGTATCATATCTCTTAAAGCTGGCATTTCCCTTGTGTCATGTTCCCATGTGATCCTAACATTTTCACGGTTTTACCCAAATCTGGCACAACTGAGTTTTTACATGTCATTTTCAAAATGCTGCTGCTCGGTAAAGCATGTACAGATGGATGCCATCAAGGTATCATTTAAAAGCATAATACTTCTAGTTTTTGGAAAATAGATAATTATTGTCATAGAGCACATAGTGTGGTCACAATAACCCTTTGTTTTAGGGTTTCGTTTTTTCTGGGACGCACTGTATATTGCAGATGATTTCTGTGTATTTTGTTTAGACTATGTAAATCATTTGAAGTGTTGTTCGATGTGATAAAGCAATTTTATAAATGTTCCAGTCTGATGTTTAATAGATAAAAAAACGTAAATATTGAAGGTTGGAAAGCGTCGGGGTACTCAGATTATTCGATAATTATCAGAATCATGCATGGGAACACAGGTATAGAATAATGCTAACGATTTTTAAGAACAAAATATGAGGGGGTATGATATCATCACTCAGGCTGGAACTCAATGTTTGGAAACAGAGAAATCTAATATTATGTGGTAAAATATACAGATTATAAAATCTTTCAGTACTAATATCTAAATTTGTTTACCTATTTTCCTCAGTTCTTCAGTTTTTCTATATGGAAAGGGAAGGACAGGACCGAGTTAGACGGAATGTCCTTCAGTTTATACAACAAAGTGAGAAAGGCAGTCTTAAAATGGTAGATGTTAAATCCGCTATTTCGGCACAACATGTCACTTCATGGGTTTTATAAGAATGAAGAATGCAAGCAGCCAAGTTTGGTTTAATGTTTTTAATTATTATATACATGTATATACACAGATTTACGGTGGTACATTTCTGCTTAACTGCAACTTTGATATACTGTACCTCCTTTCTATATGCCTCTATTGTGGCAAATTGGTTACGCTTGTCTTTATAGAGGATGAGTTCTACACCAGATTATATGGAAAAAGTTTGAGATACAAATACAATTAGTTTTTTAAAACATTTCTTTAAAAATGGGATTATAACCAAACATCATGTTGCCATATATAATGAAGATGTATGACTTATTTCAAAAAAAAATAAATTCAACATAAATGGGAACGATTATCTACTGCAACGAAGAATTTCATGCATAAAGAAGGGTATATTGATCAGAAATATTATTAGTCGCAGAGACTCCAACTCTCCCGCTTTCGGCGGGAGATCTCCCGCTCTGAGGCCATTTTCGCAAAATCTCCCGCTCAGCTCCCGCTCGAGTTTGAATTTCTCCCGCTCGAGCTGTGTGTCTCCTGCATGCTTATGTATTTTCTCCCACTTAAAATTAGCTTTCTCCCGCCCAACTATCTTCTTTTAAAACATAAAACTAAATTTATGATGTTAATCATTTATACATTTAGTTTTTCATATGTTCAAAAATAAGCCTACACAGAAAATAAATGCCGTGTCACATGACTCACTACAGTGAGTCTTTCGTTTGTCCGTGTGGTGACACACTTGTGAGTAATCTGATGCATACATGGTGAGTAATTTGACTCACTCGCTCCTTTATCAGAGTCACATGACTCACTGTCTTTAGATCAGATGACTCAAAGTTGAGAGCATCTGCGTCAAATGATGCAATAAATGCCATAAAATGAGTCTTCAATTTGTCCGTATAGTGACACACTTTCGCATGCTCATTGAGTCATGCCGAGTCATTTTACTCACATTTACTACTCAAAGAGTCACATGACTCACTCCCTGTGAGTCAGATGATTTAGAGTGGAAATCAAATGAGTCTTGTTGACTCATTCATTAAATACCATTTGGATGAAACAGAACCTTACCCATGTATTGATTTGACTCATTTCCTGTTAAGCAAGTCAATAGACGAAAGTACATGCCAGTCTTCTCACACTTTTCTATACCCAATAAGTCCTTGGTAAATGTAAACATTCTTATGTATGCAAAAGAAAACACCGATGCTGACTATTTGTTTCCATCAGCTCTCTATACAGTGAAGTCGGAAGACTGGCATATACTTGAAAGGGAAAATTGTATAATCCTCATATTGCGTGTATTAATGGTGACGACTTCATATATCCTGAATGAAAGAAACAGAGAAGAATATACATGGAACATATTTTATTATTGAGATAATCCATAACATTTTATTTTTGTGTTCTTACAAAAGTTCAACAACAAACTACCAAGCAAGATTCAATAATTACAGATACACAAGAACTAAAATAACCACCCATTGCAGCCAAAGAAAAAAAAGGATAAATGTTGAATATCAAATCTCAAACATGTTGGTCTAAAGCTGCTAGACCTGTGACCAACTATGATACAAGAGGGTAAATAAAATTCACCAAATGTTAATCCACTTCATCTGCAAAATGCTGAAGCAATTCCGGTACAGACATATGACTCTAAACATATGCTTGGTGTCTGCATAAAAGAAACAACTATGTAGATTTAAAAAATCACATGAATTAACATCATCTACTCCAGCTTAAATTCAAGATTTAAATTCAAAATTTAAATTCAATGAGATATTTAAAATTACAAATTGAAAACAAAAATATCAAAATTTGAAATTTAAATTCAATGAGACATGGTTACCTTAGCCACAGTTACTAGACATAACTTTAAAGTTTTACCATTGAGACTTTAATCAAATGTGTAAAAATAGACATACTTCCAGACTTGGAATAGGTGTGCTACACTCTGATTATGTGGCTAATTATATAACTTACATATGACACAGAGATTAATCATAATCTTGCATATGACACAGATATCAATTCAAGCCACGGAATCGTTTGAAATGTGTCTTTGAGGCGAAAGAACAAAATCAATACACTTGACAGTATACTGGCACCTGTACAATACCATGCATGTCTAATTATTTTGCTTTGTAATTTATAAGCAGAAAACTCCAACTTTCAACAGCCAAGCAGAAAACTACAATAAAATTCAGACAACTCCTTAACACATGTACATCTAAGGCTAATACTTGACCATCTAAGTAGCTACGCTTTATACTTTGCTGCATTTGGTATGCTCATTCTTAATTTTGGCACAATTTGAATTTCATTAAGGGAGATTCAGCAAGATCAACCTGTCAGGTAAGATGGCCCCTGGCTGGTTTATGACTTCTAGATCTGTCAATCCTTTATAAAGCTCCTCCTTTTGCTTTAATTTGTGGAATGCTTCCAATACATACTACTCGTACCTGTTGATACAAAAGACTTGAAACAGGATTGACCAGGATCCAGGTGATGTGACTTTCATAGTTTCATTTCCTCATCTGGGCATTACAGAGTTCAAATATTCCCATAAAGGCTTAAGGATCTCCATCTTTGCTGAATCTTCCCCTAGTATGATACACTTTCATGGGATTCATTTCACAACTAAATTAGAATTCAAAATTCTAACATCACTTTCATATAACATTGCATTATTATCCCATGCAAAAACATTTTCTGTATTTTAGGATTTCAGTGTAAATGTCTCAGATATACAGGAAGCCAGATATCATGGATTATAGGAATCAATGATCAGATCGTCAGATGCTCCTCTACATTAGATAAACTGTTTAATACTCCTATGGAAGTTTTTTTTTTTTTTCTTCTTCTTTTCCTTTTTCCTTCTACAATTGGCACCATCCCTGCCCTATCAATTAAATCCTTTCAGTCCATTTACAACATTACAGCTCCTCCTCAAAAATAATGCTAGTGACAATGGCATACATATTTCCTTACAAAAGAAAGCTAGAACACATAGTCTCATATGGGTCAGTTGCTCCATACTTTTCTATCCCGACATGTGGTTCTGGATATGTTTTATTAAAATTAAGCAATGCTCTTTGCCACCCCAGGCGAGGTGAACCATTTGGGCATTGTTCTCTGCCAAGTTTGGTTACATCCAATAATGCATATTAAAGGTGGCATGTACCTTCTGCAGACCTTCCCAGGTACAGCATAACATTACTGTTACCAAATGTTTGTGTACACAGTACATGTCTTTGAAATTTGAAGTTATCTAAATTTACACTCAACGCCTAAAAAAGGGCAAATGCCAAGCATTGTCTCTCTTGCCTGTGTATCAGGCTCAGTTTTACCTTTTCACTTCAGTCACGATACGATTGTGAAAAGCTTATCAAGAGATCAATGGATAACAGTCATTCCCCCCCCCCCCCCGAAAAAAAAAAATGTCTCAATTCACAAAAACCTATGGGTTTTGAAGTTTTGATATTCCTTTCTGTTTTTAAGATGTCCAAACTTTTTACTGAGAAATGTTGCAATACATGTATAATTTCTGTAACACCACACACATCACGAGCGACAGCATATCGTACCTTTAAAAATAGGCAGACTTCTAATGTCCTGGGGGGAAAAAACAGCATCCTCAATTTCAGTAAATTTGTCAACTTCCAACTTTCTTTACATAAATTGTCACATTTTTCTGAGAATAACTGATAAACGTTTCATATAGCAAAACAAAATATAAACAGTAGAACTTGATGTAAAGAGCTCGGATATGACTCAATACCTGATATAACAATTTTTTCTTGTTCCAGAGTTAATTTGCTCACGAAATTCAATGCAAAACACAACAGCCAATATAATTACACTGAAAATTTTCCAGAAATTATACATGTTGGGATGTTTGAAAAGGACATTTCTTTCTGTATGTGTTAACACCCAATCTTTAAGAACGCAAGTATGTGAACTTTCTCATGGGGCCACTAAGTGGCCAACTTAGGTGACACTGAACAGTCATAAACCAATGAATACTGCAAACAGTAACTTTTAGAGCTATCTGAGAGATAGTGAGGTTCATGTATTTACTGTTCAGTTGAAGACTTGGTGAGTTAGAAATTGTGTTGAGGTTCCATATCATTCGGACAACCTTAGCTGTAGTAGTGGTTTCATCTACTAGGTTAATCAGAACTTTCTGCAGGAACGTCAAGGTGTTGTGGAATTTTTTATCATACCTCAAGTTGAATGTATAATGCATGCAAACAAGCAAACAGAAGGCCATGATGAGACTTGATGTAGTGCACAGAGCTTCCCCTTCTGCCACAAGGGTGAACTGCACCTCATCATCCAGCAAATGTGTGATTTCATTGTCATATGCCGTATGTTGGATGTGTGCATCTGGACTCTCACGTTTCTGAAAAAAAAGGAAACAAAATGGAACAAAAACATGTTAATCTTAAAAAACACTTGAGCTTTTAAAGAAGCTGGAAAGACTGGATAGGATGGGGGTGGTACACAAGGGCCAACCTAAGATAATCAGTGTCTGGCATGATCTTAAGAATTCTTGACTATAAGTTCACAGATAATGCATTTAAAAAAAAAAAATCTTTACACCTTCATGAAGTCCCCAAGGGCTATAGCAAATGAAGTTAAGCTCTGCAAATGGATTAATTTTATTGATCAATAAATAGCAAAAATTAATGGATAGATTGGTAATAAATATAGTGAATTTCTCATTATTTCTTTATATTTCTGATAGTTTTGTATTTTTCTCCAAATTCATTGCTTTTGTATATCTAATGCTCAGGAAACCTATTACAAATGTCCCCTTTTCTAGCATTTTAGAGTTGAACATGCACATATTATTAATTGAAAAGTCTGGAATCGGAAAGCAATGATTTGTCATGAATCAGATGAAGAAATTTGACTTCATTTTTTTTTTCTAGTTACAACATATGCTTAAAGACACAATGAACACAATGCCAAAGAGTAAATAAAAATATACTTTGCTTTTTCTACCCCTGGTTTATTACCTTGCTCTGTGGAGAAACCAGCATGTTAAACTTCTCGCCTAGCAGCCGAGGTAGCAGCATAAGAGCTCCATAGGATCTGATGCCTAGAATTGTCAAAAATAGAAGACGATGATACAGGAATGAAGAAATTGTAAAGATGCACATCAATTTAGCCTGGGCCCGTAACACAAAGCTTTGTAATCGACTAAAAAGATGGCAATGACCAATCAACATCATTGGGATCGTGTTCCACTTCAGCTTGGTATTCTTCATTCAAGTTTAATTTGCATCAGCCACATCAATGCTGTGCTTTCTCTTCAAATGTCTGACTAGTGACTCTACCACACTGTATTTTTTTTTTTCACACCCATCCAACCCACATGTTTGTACTTGGTGAACATATCTCAGGTGATTGATATGAGCAATAGCTACATGTGTACACTTCAAAGATCAATTCATCATGGTCAATCGGGTGTCCCATAGCCATTATGCTGCATAGAATAAATTTAAAATGATGAAGATATAATTACATCAAGTATGTTGATCAGTTGTGATAGTTGGTAAAGCTGCACTTCCTTTCTGCACAATGGCACCACCAGATGGACCTATAATGAACAACAAAAATGAGCATAATTGTATTAAAAGAAGAAAATAATACTGTAAACATATTGTCAATCTATACACGCAACAACAAATTTGCCAAATATGCATTTATGTGCTTTTCAGTACTACAGTAAACCATCAAATTATACTATGTGATATAAATGCCCAAAGCTGATAAATTTCTAATTCAACAGAGGTTCCTATAAAAAACATGCAAAACATCAGTCTCGATATAAGCCTATTATGACATTGGTAACCGACTTTTACAATGCAGCTCAATAAAACCCCACCCTAGCTCTCTCCTTTACTGGCTTTGGTCGACCAATGCCAATGGAACGTACATGGGAATGCCACAGTCGACTTTTGGCACATGTCCAGTGTACATGTATGATAAACATGTACCTCAAACAATGTGGCATTTCTGGGTTTAAATCCATGGCAAGTAAAGAAATCCCCCTTCATTTGCCCTCCCACAGTCAAAGAGCAGATCATATGCAAATGAGCAAAAGGGGCTGATTTTATTTCCAGTGCCCGAAATGGCACTCTCCCTGCAACCAGTGGGCTGTATTGCATGGTCACCTTCGAAGTTATATCTAGATAAACGGATAGTATACCAACACAGACATACATGTATCTTGTTTAAGTTACAAATTCAAAGTATAAGTGGTTGAAAACAAATGATGAAATAGTATAGCGAATAGACATGAGTGCAATGGTACGAGATTTTGCATGAGGTGAAAGAGCGACCTTCTATTCAACAAATTGAATAGAAGTTACATTAATCTTTCACCGAATGCAAAATCTCGTATCCTGTTGCACAAATTACAATATTCGCTATTTGTATATTAATTGTACAACACCTCGGAACTCTGAAAATTCATGACAATCAAGAAAAATTATACATTTTGATTTTACATTGAGGTTTAAAAACGGAGAAAGAAATTCTGACTGCAAAATGCCCGACTTATGTAGCATTTATCTTATATCAATACAATCAAAGTAGTGCGCGACTTGCATGCTCATGAATATTGCAAGCTAAATGTGACGTCACAAAAGAAACAAAGCTATTTGTTTTGTTTCTTTTGTGGCGTCACAATTAAAGGATTTGTAGGACGCACGATTAGCGCAACCATTCAATCTGGGCCCTGTTTCATGAAACTTGTCATCAATGACAAGTTGCAATAACTGTTATAAGCTACTAAAATCCTTGCATCGGATTGGCTGAGGGGAAATTTGTCGGTAAAAATTACTGACAAGACACTTGATGAAACGGCCCTCAGTAGAGCAATTTTAATGTGACCTTATAGCCGTGCAATGGTACATTTTGGATGGTACGTACGTGAACGAGGACCCCAAAATCTAATTAGATCATCGTCACTTCCATAAACATACATGAGCCAAGTTTGAAGTTGATCCGTCAGTTGGTTCTTAATTGTGAGAATTTATAAGCCATTTTTCACGGGTACAATGACCTCTATGAGCTTTGACCTTTGACCTCATGACCCAAAGATCTAATCAGATCGTCACTTCCATATGAGCCAAGTTTGAAGTTGATCCGTCGATTGGCTCTTCAGTTATCTGGAGAACAAGCCATTTTCATGTATACAATGACCTCTATGACCTTTGACCTCTTGACCCCCAAATCTACTCAGATCATCGTCACTCCCATATACATACATGAGCCAAGTAAGAAGTTGATCCGTCAATTGGTTCGTAAGTTATCGCGAGAATGAGCCATTTTCACGCGTACAATGACCTTTTATGACCTTTGACTTTGTGACCCCTAGATCTAAATGTAATTAGATCACTGTCACTTCCATATGCATACGTGAGTCAAGCTTGAAGTTGATCCGTCAACTGGTTTTTCAGTTAGTGAGAGCGAGCCATTTTCATGTATACAATGACCTCTATGACCTTTGACCTGTGATCTCATTACCCCTAAATCTAATCAGATCATTCTCACTACATGAGCTAAGTTTGAAGTTGATCTGTTGATTGGTTTTCAAGTTATCGCGAGAACGAGCTTTTTTCACATATTCTCTAGACCATAGACGACCTTTGCCCTTTGACCTCATGACCCTAAAATCTAATCAGATCATCGTCCCTCCCATATAGGCATGCATGAGCCAAGTTTGAAGTAATCGGTCAAATGGTTCTTAACTTAATCTCGAGAACGCGGGCGGCAGAGGCATAAAAAGGTTATCAGGTTATCAGCATTTTGGGGGCGTCTTCTTTCTTTTTTTTGTTTGCCAGGGGAGGGCCCCTGCCCTGGTCCTGGATCCGCCCCTGTCTACATCTAGGACTAGGGTCTAGCCTAGGCTTATGTTATTGGAGGGTGTTTTCGGCCGGTCCGTATTTGCACTGCAAAATCACTCCAGATCTCACTTCAATTTAGATGTAACTAAGTCTACTTAACTAATAGTAGGCCTAACTTTTAGTTTTAGGCCCTAGATCTAGGCTACATAGCCCCCGGGTCTAACGTAAGCGTCATAATTCATATCACTGTCACCTTTGATTTATCACACACACACGTCACAGACACAGACACTGAGACAGTAGACATAATACCAAAGACAAAGGCAAGTAAAGCCTCTCAAGTGTAGTGCTACCGCTGTAGGAAAAAAAAATGGGAAAAAATGTCGGCCCAATCGTGGAATAAATCCCCTCTAAAGAGTGTGTAGGCACAGATGGCATGCCTATGGCTATGGTACGCACACAATTGCGTGTTTTGAAGTCCCAATAATAAGATTTAGATCTAGGATCTAGATCTATTGCCTATTATTGGCAATGCACGCACGGAGTGAATGAGGGGGGGGGGGGGAACCTATTTCATGATATCGCCCAAATGTCAAACATTAGTTACACAAACGACACAAAAAAATACAGAACGACTTAATAGGAATAATACTTACGCTACACTGAAGTTTGACGTTGAACTTTGCCTCTGTATGTTCGGTATGGACTATGCCTATGGTACGGTACTAACTTGGAAATACGTTCGTCATCAAAATGGGGTCGATGCATTAGACCAAGCCAGGCAAAAGCTTCAGTCTCTGTATCGTCGGTTGTTCCGCTGAGACTGCGTCTGGCTCCACTAGACCTCCGTACATGGGGAAGGTTGATAAATGTCAGAAATATTAACGATTTCCCCATAACAGACGGCTATTTCTGTCTATGCATATATATGCCTAGCCTAGCCTGCGCATATTTTATATGCAAGAAGCGCGTGGACGGATATATGCACTAGCACTGCACATATGCTGCACCTGCACAACATGCATGCAGCGCACTGCATGCATGCGGCGCGAGAGATATGCGTATCCATAAGAACACTACGCGTACGCACTAAACATTTTTTTTTGCACGTGGAATTGGATGGCGCGTTGATTGGGCGCGCGCAAGTTAAGCGTTAAGCGCAAGTGTAGAGCGCGCCATTACAACTCAAAGGATTTGTCTAGTGAGTCATTTGACTCGGTGGTTTAGGGTACCGGGTACCGGTAGGCTACGTAATTTGACTCGACAATTTTGAAGCTGTTATGACTCACTTCGAATATGAAGTAGGTCCAGTGCTGGCTATCGAACCGGCATGACAGAATATCGACTCAGAAACTAAATTTCTCTAGTGAGTCACCGTGCATTTGACACATACGGAAATACTTGCACTGAGTCTACTTGACTCAAGACGCACCATATCTGAGTCAGAAATCACGTTACTCGCTAAAAATTGGCATAATTGAGTCATTTGACCCAGCATTTATTTTCTGTGTAAGATCATTGAAGATAGCATGCAGAGAGCATCTAACCCTAGAGCTTCCAGGGCCCTTAGCCCTTTCAAGACAATTATTGACGATATTAATGTGGTTTGGCCAATAACTGCTGATTCAGAGTCCTAAAAAATATACCAGATGCATGAGTAGAAAGAACAAAAAATTTCTACATATTTATACCAGGCCTATTTCCATTTTGTTGCATAACCATATTGCGTTTCATGCCAGGGATTTTAAGAACTATAGAATTAGCTTTAAATTCCTTAAATTGGCAACACATTGAGGTATCATAAACTTTTTTTCTTAAATCAAAATTGGCAATTTTTCTCAACTTTTCTACAAAATTCCTAATCATACTTAAGGTTACTTAAGGTTGAGTTCTGGACGCAGGTAGTGATGCCTCTATAAATAATATGTCCAGATCCTGGTTGCCTGCATGATAGGACTCCGGCGGCATCGGCATGGCTGGGGGAGCTGCTCTGTATTTGAATTATTAGTCATATATATATATATATATTGTTTTGAAAGTGCCCTTCTCGCCTTCTGAAAAGGGGGTAACCTCGCTAGTCATAAAGACCGCTAATCATATAAGGACCACTTATTCATAAGGACCGCTATCCATAACGCGTTACTAAGCGGTTTTGTACGAATAGCGGTCCTTCTGAATAGCGAGCAAACCATAGACAAATTTCCTCGTTATTCATAAGGACATCCATTCATAAGGACCACTATTCATAACTACTCATATAAGGACCGCTATTCATAGCGCGTGCTATATAGCGGTTTTCTGTATAGCGATATGAATAGCGAGCGGACCAGCTGAAAACTTGCCCCGTTTCCCTTCTATAATAAGTGTCCATTTTATACCCCCTTCTGATAAGTGCCCCTTCTTTACTTCCGATAAGTGCCCCCTCTTTACTTCTGATAAGTGCCCCTTTTCAAATCTGATAATTGCCACCTTGTCTCTCTAATTAGTATCCTTTTCTTCTTCTGATAAGTGCGCCTTTTCGAATCTAAATATTGCCCCTTTTCCTCTCTAATATAAGCCCTATATACTTGTCTCCTTTGATAAGTGCTTTTCACTTGTGATAGGTGTCCCTTTTCCCTTCTAATATGTGCCCTTTTCCTTTTCTCATAAGTCCCCCTTTTCACCTCTTATAAGTGCCCCTTTTCATCTCTAATAAGAACCCTTTCCTCTTCTTATAAGTGCCCACTTTTACCTATTTTTCCACGACAACTGTTAAAAAAAAGAAAGAAGAGGAAGAAGAAAAAAAAAAAGAGCCATATCTAGCTTCAAAGAATCGGTGCGGCTTTACAAGTACCCATATACAATTACAATGTAAGGCAGCGGAGGTGGAGGGAAAAGGGGCACAATGCCCACCCTCGGGCCCCCCAGCAAAGGATTTCTCATATCGAACGCTCGATTGTGCCAATAATTTACACAAGGGCAATATTTTCTGAAAATGTCTCCATAACTCGCTCCCTACGCACCTACTCGCTCTTATACCGTATATAATGAAATCAAGCAGCCCATGGCATAAAGTATGTTATATATCGGTGTAATCCTAAAGAAAACGATAGGGTTAATGTACAAATTTAAAGATCATTCGACATTCCCCAAAATGAATTTGCTGTTGTCACTTTCATTATATCGCTGTAAATAATTAATGTACAACTCGGACTTCAGCATCAGAAAAACTGAGTGGGAAATGTTTGATCATTCGCTTCGCTAGCTCGCACATGAATCATTGGGCCATTACACACAACTGCTAATTATAAGGGAAGCCCGAAGTAGTGACCATGACCATAATAAAAAGGAAGGTGATGCTTGATAATAATTATATTGATTAGACTGTAGGTTAAAGGGCAATCCAACCTTGGTAATAAGATGATTTGTGTGAAAGCAGAAAAATAAGAAAAACAGGATGGCGAAAGTTTGAAAGAAATCGGACAAGGACTAAGAAAGTTATGGATGTTTGAAAAATGAGATCACTACATCTATGCGAATCTCAAATTGGCAATTTGGTGAGTCAATTGTGACATTTTTGTGGACAACTCTCCCATTTGTCCTAGTACACAAAAATATCATTAATTTGAGGTTTTCTTCGAGGCGCTTTTACCCTCGGGGCAGTAATCAAAATATATTGGAGATAGCATATTGTTATAGATCCTCATGAACGAAAAGATCCTACTGAGTAATGCATTTTGAAAAAAGTGACATTTTAGTCATATTGTGTGTTAGACTATGGGAAAGTTGTCCACAGCTACATCACAGTGACATTACCTATTCGGCCAATTTGAAATTCCCATATGCATAGTGATTACAACTTTCAAAAATTCATAACTTTCTTATTGCTTGTCCGATTTTGTTCAAACTTTCACCAATCTGCTTCTCTGATTTTCCCTCTTTCTTTCAAAGCAACTTGCTCAAAAGGGTTAATTGGATTTCCCTCCAACGTCACAAAATGGTCCCATTTTCGCTTTATGTTCACCCATGCATTGTAGGTGCCCCTTTTTCCCCCCCAAAAGTGCCCTTCTTTGCTAGTGCCCCCCCCCCCCCCACTTTGAAAGACGCTCGCCGCCCCTGCTGAAAATGTTCTATATTCCGACGGGTGGTAGTTTGCTCTATGATAAGAAAATTCACGGGCAGATCCAGGTATGAATTGTCAGAAAGGGGGATGGCAATTTTTCCCAGGATTTTTTTAGAAGTTTTATTTCAATAAAAGTTATATCCGCAAATTAGTATGAAGACAAGTTCTGTTCGGCCCCGCCCTCGTAAACGGGAGGTCCCGGGTTCGAACCCCTTCTTCCCCTTCCCCTTCCCCCATATCACCGTGTAGATCTCATGATATCCGCAGTGCAGTGCATGCATCGTACACGTGCGTGCGCATGCGCAGAATATCGGTACCAGTACAACTTGATCACCTCACTGTGGCTGTAGATAGATCTACTCTGTCTCTGGCGTGATTTTTTACTCATTTTACTGTTTATCAGTTCAAGAAGTATTGCCGACTTCAATTTATAGGTAAGCCTTTGAAGTTTAAAGTACAGTGTATTTCAAAAAATAAATGTGTAGTGTAACTGTGCATTGTAACAAAGTAAGTTTACCGGGCCTGGGCGGCGCCGCGCCGCGCAGCGACCAGCGGATCTTCGCTGCTTGTCACGCCTGACCTATTGGCGGTGCCGGTATAGCATGCACCTGTCACGTCCATTATGATCAGGTTTTCGGTAGGATAAGGACAAGACAAGGACTAAAGGACGCAATCCATATCACAGAGTAGCATGATAAATACCAAGCAAAGGAAGGCACTCACATGCCATAGAGCAATTCACTGAACTTCTAACACTGGTCATGTTAGTGACTGCTGGGCATTATTACGATTATCGTGGTTGAGCATGAAGATCATGACATGACTCGAGCCGAGGAAACCACCAACCCACTCACACTGATTGAAGATAACCTCGCACTCTGTACCTTCATACCGTGAGCAATTGCCTCCCATAGGCAAGTGTGTGATATCTTGCCCGTATGTGTGCAGGAGAGGAGCAAGATCACCGACCAAAAACAGCCTGAAAATTTCACTTGATCAAGATGATAAAGATCCTATCAAAGGATCTGGCATGAAATTAGATATTCTATCGTTATAAAATGTAGAAGGAAGTATTTTCTCAAAATTTTTGCCGATTATATTGGTGTTTTTACCTCTTCAATTTAGAGGTCGTGACAGGCCAAAATTGACACAGCCCCATATAGTGATGGTTCCGTGAGTGCCACCAACCTGACCAAAAAATTGCAGTGGCAATTGGGCTTAGCATGGCCATGGGCCACTTATTAAACCAATGAACAAGGTTATATTTAACAAGCGGCTTGGGCTTGGGGGCTCGCCTTGGCTAGACAGAAAAATCTGTCTGTTGGACTTAATAGGAGGAGTTTTATAAGGCTAAATGCTCTTTTTGTTGACCCCCCATTGCCATAAAATGTCTCTCGTTTAATTGTTTGTTGTTTTTTACATCATGTTATCATATAATCATGCACCTTAGTTTTATGTCACAATATTTATCTCATGTATCATGTATCATAATTATTTGTGAATTTTTATGGAGAATGAAATAAATGAATTGAATTGAATTGAATATAAGATTTTCTGACTTTCGAGGCTCTCCTCCTAGACGGACGAAAACCTCCTATAGGCTATAGTCGAGACAATAGGGGGAGTGCTAAAAGCACTGCCACAGGCAAAAGCCTGAAAAGGGCCCTTAATTTATTAACACTAAAAGTTAATTAGAACTTAACTGATAGAAGTCGAAGTAAAAGTAAGTTATAGATCTAGGTCTAGTAAAAAAAAATGTATAGTTGATATAATGCACTCACCAGTTCTTTGAAATTATCCTTTGGGTGCAATATTCATCAAAATATCAGAGATGGTTCGCTGCTCTTCGTCGTGTGAAGAACTGATCGTTGGCGAGTGAATCCACCAGCCAATCACATTTGGTGTACAACTTACAAGTTTATGATGTCCATAAATCATTAATAATAATATTCATAGATTAAATGCTCATGAATATTCATGAAATCGGAGCAAGATGGATTTGGTCATAGATGATTCATATTTGCTTATTTGCATATTTGCTTATTCATATTGATTGATCAACGGATATAGTACGTCAGCCAATCAGAGCAAGTGTTATATGGTATGTAAACCTTCATAAACTCATAATGGTGAAATAGACTAGAGGAACGTCGATGTCCATGATGTCGAGATAGAGATTTTTGCGATCTGCAGTGAATATTTCGTGTATTGTGGTCAAGTTAAAAGTATGTAGTAGAATACTTTTGTCATCTATGTTTTGGAGTTAAAATTTGTGCGAATTTGAGGTAATCCCAACTTTTGACTGTAGTGGAGAACCCCAACGACAACGACCATGGCTTACTTCGGTCTACAAGGGAGAGGGATTCCGTGAAGCCAGATGCAGTCTCTGCGGAACATATCCCCGAACAAAATACATGTAGACTGGTTTTTCAGTCTAGGGCTTGGCCGTCCAGTGTGGCAGAGCTGTCTTGTAAACTTAGAAGATGATTTGATCGAATGAATCTTAGACTTAGTCTTAGAAGGTAGACTCGCTTAGACTTAGTCCCCGGTCCCATTCCTTCAGTTTAATTCAAATAGGATCTCTATAGATCTAGATCTATCAGTCAGACAGTTGCACGTAGTTGGGTCTATTATCATCAAGTACATGTAATGCCTTGTTTTAATCATGGGCATTTAATTTTAGGAATGTGGGGAGGGGGGGGGGGGCATTTGCAATGTAACTTTTCTATCCAGTGCTCTCTTGGAACTCCAACTTCATCTAGACCTAGTTACTTTAATTTTTTGCCTGGAGTGATGTGTTTGCTAATTGTAAACAGAGTAAAAACTAGGAAGTTAACACTACATGTATTTGTTGTTTTACTATAGATCTCAGCTGCCTGATACATGTAAGTACTATAAGCAGAAGGTAGCCTGTCACAATGAGTCTGAGATGGGAGAATGTGGTGAATATGAGTTGCTGAGAATGAGGTTATGGACTTGTCCTACGAGGGCTAAGGACTAGATCTACATCATGAAGCTTTAGGGAACCAGCGTCTGCGAATTCATACTTTCCTCCAAAGTAACTTGCCGTCAGGGTTGGATTCATTTCAAAGGAGAATGAAACCCTGGGGAAAATCAATTTTAATGAAAAGAGAGGATAGAGGGTAGCAATTCAAAAACAGTTCCATCAAAATCGGTTACGAAATGAAAAAAGTTATGAAAGTTTGAAAAGTCTCAATTTACTTTCTATGGTGATCGATTCTCAAATTGGCAGTGTTGCTTCAAAGTGACAGGTTTAGTAACTAGTACAACTCTCCATATGTTTTGTACACAAAATTTCATATTTTCCCCATTACTGTATCTTTCAAGGTGCAGCTTGTCTCCTTACATGTAGCTCAAGATATATCATGGGAAAATGTATTTGACACAACATATGTTGAGTTCACAAAAAGACAAGCAGCATCTTTAGAGATAATGGAGAAAGTATGAAATTTTGTGTACAAAACGTATTGAGAGTTGTACTACTAAACCTGTCATTTTGAAGCAACATTGTCAATTTGAGGATTGCCATAGAAAGTAAATTGAGACTTTTCAAACTTTCATAATTTTTTCATTTCGTAACCGATTTTGATGGAACTTTTTTTTTTTTAATTGCTTCTCTCTATCCTCTCTTTTTATTAAAATGGATATTTTCCCAGGGTTTCATTCTCCTTTAAAATGCAAGAGGCTCTGATGCGACCTCTTGTACATTGTAGGAAGTTATCAATTATCAATGTATGAGTGCCTCACAGTAGGAACATGCACATTGTGTACAGTACCTGGTATTATTTTGTGATTTATTTCAGTGTAAATGATGTACGAATGAGTACTAGTTGAAGTCCTTGCCCAGCTTGTATATTGTGACATGTTTCCAAAGAGGCGAGAATCAAATGGGAAATCTAGAAGTTACCTGTATTGTTTGATCAAGGTTATCATAATTCCAAGGTCTAATTGAGGTGAAGACGATACATGTGTTTGTATGTCACATGCTGCAGACAGTGAGTCAACTGGAAAAAAGTATGCATATGATGGATTAGATAACAGACAGATACTGTGTATAGTGTGCATGTACTCACAGAAATGTTGACGATAGCCCGTAGTATAAACCATTTGACAAATAAAACATGCAAATAATCTGCATGACTTGCATGTTTGGATGAAAGCTGACCTAATTTGAATGAGCCTTATGATAACCCAACGCTGTCCTACTTGGTTCCCCTCTGCTTTACCAAAAGTAATTTACATGTAATCATCATGAAATGGACATTTGTCAGGGTTTGTATATTAAGTCTGCATTCACATGTAAATCTCCTATTTAGGCATGACATTGCACTACCAGGTCATTGACAATGCCAAGTATGATTTTTGAAGAGATAATTGTGTTTAATTAGTAGTTCAGAAGGTCATGTACTGAAGTTCTAAAGGTCAATTTGAGTTAGGAGACACGATAGGCAGTGAAAATCATAGAATGGATGAAAGCTTATCATAATAGTTTGAATTAGTTTCTGATAAGTTCTTTTGTGCAAATTTCATGCACGCAGGATTATCATCGAAAAAATGTTAATGTTAAAACTGGTCAGTCAACTGTTTAGAATGATTGTATTCTGATTCCACTTGATAATCCAGTATTGTTCAGTAAGTACTCTTGACAATATGTGGGCAAGGTAAACTTGAAACCATGTGGAAATACATTTTTCTTCTGTTGATAAGTTTGTTTGTTTGATTTTTTTTTGTTTTTTTTGATGGGGTTTGTAAGCTCATGAATGTCAATCAAAACTTTGGAGAATGTACTCTGAGCAATCTTTTTTTTTTTTTTAACCTGCTAAACTTCAAATCTTGTTCGTACATGATGAATTAAATCGTCACGACCAAATGAAAACTATTTTGTGTAAACTGTGAATGGCAAATGAGTGTGAGAAAGAAGTACATGTATCTGCTTGTAACAGGTCTGTGAGCACTCATGCACTCATCTATGTTTTATGAGAAAAAGGAATGTGATGTGCACTACACACTTATTTTGCCACAGCATTCTTTTGAGGTAGTTTCACTGGTTTGTGACATCATAGTAACAGTGATAATAATAAATTATTCTTGAATAGCACATTCATGTATCACATTATGATATGATGTCCCTATGTGCTTCTAAAGGGTTTGGATGTTGTTTCCCTATCTTGGCTCCGGCGGCCGTAATCAGCGCACAGTGCATTTCAGGGAGTAGATCCTGCCAGTTACCAATTTATAACCTGGATGGAGACAGACAACTGTATATAAAATGCCTTGTCTAAGGGCATACTCACCTGGCACAGATTCGAACCCTCGACGTATTGATTGAGAGTCAAGTAAATGAATCACTACATGTATATACATGTATGTATACAACGATGCTCCCATATCATGTGTGAACTAGTCTTAAAGTGATCACTAAAAACCAATGAATGGTTTCCGGGACTTTATCAATATTTTTTTCTTGTATTTCTGTTTTCTGTCCAGTATTGTTCCAGTGATATGGCAAGCCGTAAACATGCTCTTCTGACCTGCGTTAGATCCCTCTCAAGGCAGCAGCATCGTGGCCTTGCGGACGCTGCTTCCCGTCCCGCTTCTCGCTGGGCCAATCTAGATGCTAAGATAGAGCTTGCACTTCCGAATAAACTCAAACCATTGTGGAACCACCCAGCAGGTAATAATGACAAGGGGCTCAGAATTGTTATTTTCAAATTGGCAACTTTATATGTGCATGTACATGTATGTAACTGTTCCACCAATGCATTTATCTAAAATGAAAAAATATTTTCAAAATTCACTGAAAAGTTGAAAAAATGGTATGTATGAGGAAAATAATGACGTAGAATTCATCAGTGTGGTGGCAATTTGAAGATTTTAATGCCTACTAAAATGAAACAACATGTGATAAAGCAAGGTAAATAATGGGCATATTGTGCAGGAATTTTTGGTTCTTCCTGCTCATGTTACTTGGTACACTTTTTAATACTATGACTCATTTAAGTGGCAAATTCAGCCAAACCACAAATTCTGGAATTGTGTCATGGGCTCATGGCGCTTCTTGTACACATTAGTAGGAAGTTTTACTGTTTTTATATTTTTAGATGAATGCAATATTAACCTGTTGAATGCCAAGCCTAATTTAACTTGGGGTTATTCCCATACATGTAGTAAGATTATTTGTGAAAGTCTAGCTTTTGGGAGTTGCTATCATGTGTTTTTGCATCACAATTTGCTTAATACCGAACTCAACTTGGTGGAATTCCAAAGTGATGCGTATGTTCAGTTCAATTATCACACACAGCAAAACTCCTAGGTACAACCCCATTCGGATTTGTCTTTGAGATATCAGAGAGCATTCATCTCTGTTTGAGTGAAGAATTTATGATGATGAAGTTCTGAAGTTGATGAAGGGTATGCACAGTGTGTATTAAGAGCTGTCTGTTGTAAAAGTGAAGTCCACTGTTGGAGACACATACATCCGTTATTGGATGAAAACCTGAATGCTGTCAAATCCCCCCTGAGAACTGAAGATTATGTGTGTCTTTAACAGAAAATGATTTTTTCCTCAATACATGTATGTAATGCTGGTTTGACTTGTCTTCATTGAAATACATTTATGACAGTAAAAGCAATATTTTTGTATAATTTTTATTTTACCACCAAATAGGACTGAAAACTATTCACTTTTGGGCTCCTACCTTCAAATGGGTAAGTGTACCTTATTTTGTGTTACTGTACTTGAATAGTTCAGCAACTCAACACACATGTACGTGTATGCCGGGGTTCTGAATTTTTAAAAAGTTCAACCAATAGCAAAGAAAATGTTGCTTCTTTTGGATACTTCAATAGTTATGAATAGTGTGCAACTTAATGAATGCTGGTGTTCAGTTTAAACCAATTTAGCAAAGAAGATAAGAATTATCTTTTACAGGGTTTACATAGTGAAGTGCATGAATTAGTTTTAAGGGTAAATGGAAAGAGGTGTTTGAAATAAAGAGTGAAGCTATCTATGCTCCTTCTTTGTTTCATAGTAAATAATAGAAGCAAAACAAAGTGTATCATTTGTAAAAAAAAAAAAAAAAGTGCTCCTCAGTTGATGTTGATATTGCAAAGAGTTTCCAAAGTTCAAATCCAAATTGTTGAAGATAGAGAAGAATTTATGTACACATAGGCCTTGTGCATGTTCATATTCTTCATACTGTATTACCTGCACAATGCAATCGACTCGCTACATTTCTCACTCGTAGCTGACAATCGTGAGGATTATTTGGTACCCTTCTTATTTTCTCCTCAGTGCCTTGTTTTTGCTGGTATCGCTGACTATACTCGCCCTGCAGAGAAGCTCAGTGTAAGGCAGTCCGGTGCCTTGGCTGCTACAGGTTTGTTCACATTCATGTTCATTAGTGCAAGGAGACTGCAAAGGTCGTGGGTTCAAGCCCCCAGCACAGCACTTATGTCCTTGATAAAGGCATTTTATTTGCCCTGCTTCTCTCCACCCAGGGGTTAAGTGGGTAATCCAGTAGGATGTGAACGTCATTGTATTTGGATCAGCATGTGCAGATCTGTAAAATGGGGACTGGCTGAAATGCTCCCTAGTGGAGTGGATAATTTGCATTGTAAAGTGCAGAAACCATTTGAATTCAGTGATTGGGTGATAACACACTATAAGCACTTTGGTCAGTTACTGGTGGCCAGCAAGGCGCTATAGAAACAACAGTTATTATTAAAGTCTCAGTGACTTTGAGATTAGTTTGTCAGAAGCTGTGAAAGTGACAAATTTGGAAAAAAAATGTTTATAACAGGGCCCTTGTCTGTCTATACAGGACATTGTTTATGTGCATGGCAGGATCGATGCACACAAATTTTGAAATATTTCTGAGTCTGGCTCTCAAATGTATAATTGCTCTGTAGTCAATTCAAATTATGACTTTTCCTCTCTGTCCCTATGTTCACTTAGGTGTGATGTGGGCCAGATACTCTCTTGTAATTATTTCTAAGAACTGGATCCTTCAATGCGAACTTTCTTCTGGGACTTACTTTCATTGATTTTAGCTATTTATAATGACCTTGCCTCTTTGCCATTGTGCTTATGTAGGTGTGATATGGGCCAGATACTCGCTCGTTATTATACCCAAGAACTATAACCTCTTCAGTGTGAACTTTCTTCTGGGACTTACTGGACTCATGCAACTTCTCAGGATATATCTGTAAGTGAGAAAGGGATTCATGTGTTTGTTTGTATGGTTTGTGAAGAATCGTAGAATAGATTTAATATGCTGTTCTGGATTACTTCTTATTTGTATTTATGTTCAAAATTTAGTAGGGAAATACCTGACAGCAAAACTTAAGTACAGTGTTGTCATTTTATTGTTTTTATTATTCATTTATTTTCAAATTTTTTTTGAATTTAATTTTTTTTTTTTTTTTTTTCAAATTCAGATGTTGCTCTCTTCAATTTGCCTCTGCATTTTAGTAACATCATTAGGTCAATAAATGTCACAAATCGTGGCTAAAAGATGGGATTGTTCAAAAGATCCTTCAATTTTGTTGTAGCAAAGAGTAAGATTTCTGTTCTTTGGAACTTTTTTTTTTTCATAGCTTTTTTTTTAAAGCAATTTTCAGAGGTTTTTTTTTTGAGCATTCAAGAACTACATGTAATTGTTATTCCAGTGTATTTTATGCTGCTGCATATGATAAAAAAAACAAAAAACAAACACATGGGATACATAGGTCATAGAGCCTGACCTGGCCCCTGTTTCATAAAACTTGTTATCAATAACAACTGCCTCATTTCTATGACAAGTTCACTCTCAGCCAATCAGATTCAAGGATTTCAGTAGCTTATAACAATTATTGTAACTTGTTATTGATAACGAGTTTTATGAAACGGGGCTCTGATGTGTAAATTGACCAAAAAGAACACAATTCACTTGTAGTATTCAATGAACTCTCAATACATGTGGAGGATCCATTTGTCCTTTGTGGGTTGCAGTCCTTATGTGAATTTGAAATTTTGAAAATATGGAACAATTTTTGCCATTTTCATTTTGTGTGTACCTTCCGTTTGCAAACATATTAAATCTGAATGTCTGAATTTATCTAAATTTAAATGTGTGGTACAATTTTGTTATTTTGATTTTGTGTGTAACTTTTTTGTTTGTAGACACACAAAAGAGCAGGAAAAGCTTACAGCAGCAGCAGCAGCAGCACCAGTGGCACCAGTAGAAGCTGGGGTGTCAGAATCCGCAGCACCAGCAGTGACCCAAGCTTGAAGGCTTGTTGAAGACAGTCAACACTTGTAAGAAGTCTTCCAAGCTCTAACTGTGAGTGCAGTAATGGTGGCCAAGCTAAAGCTTGGGGAAATGTTCGAGCCCCGGTTGAAGAAGCCAACGCTATAATCGTACCATTATTATGTCCCCTTCCCAGCGAGAGGGCCATTTCTGCCATTGACAATGCATGGCAGTTACTGCCTTCTTGTGGGGAGGCGAAGTAAAAGAAGTGATTCACTCTTTTTACTTAAGACACCTGATGCATATTTTACCCTTTCGCATATTGCGTCCTCACCTCCCCCCTTTCTCCTATTTAATGCAATATATACATGAACTCTTCATTCTTATTCTAGAATGTACCCTTCCAGAATTTCAGGATGATACAGAGTTTTGTTGGAATGTTCGTCTGTCTTTCAGACTCAATGTGTGCCAAATATTTAACAAATAGGTAAATTTATAGCATGTGTCCTGATGATCCACGTACATCATTTCAGAATCGTCCCTCATCGTTGCTATTCCATTCATAATTTTGTCGTAGATTGCATGAAGTCTTTTGAAGCCGTGTTCAGGCATTACGAGGTAAACACTGTAAAAGCAAAATAGGCAAAAAAATTCTAACGATATGTATGTAAAGGAATGGCAAAAGGCAGGCTTTTATGTGTTAAAAAATGATGTGTGCGACATAGTCCCCTTCCCATTCATACAGATTTATGTTTGATATGTAGATATGTGATGTGCATCATGCACCATCGGATTTTGCAGCTGCTTTTTTTTTTTTAAGCCGTTCACCGCCCCATGTCTAAATATGCCCTTATTGTGAAATTTCATTAGAAAAGGATTCATTTGTGTGGTATGGGTGGATTTGCATCATGAATTGTTTCATTTCATCTTAAATTTCACTTTAATTGTTACAACCTAAGTTCCACTCACATGCCCTTACTCTGGAGCAGACTTGTGATGTATGAATAATGGATAGGAATGAAGGGAGAGTCTACCCTTTCGTTGTAAGCTTTCTTTTTATTCTTTTATTTTGCTAAAAATTGTTGAAATAGATTTAGTCTGATTTGAAGTGATGCCGACAATCCGAGAAAAACTTGAATTCATGAAAACAATTCATTATTAACTGTGGTACATATTAACTGTGGTACATAGAATTTGTACTCCATAAAAAATTTTCTGTGTAACGATGTCATATCATATGAGTTTTCTTCCCTTATGCAGTGAATATAAAGCTATAAACATTTGCATACTGTAAAACTGATTTTCAACTAAGACCATTTTCTCGGTTGAAAAACATTTGTAAGTTGCTACTTGCTAGTAATATCCTTAGCTTTGATTCACTGCCCTACTGTATTGTGTATGTATGAGTATTGTACTGCAACTACATGTATTAGACTCTCTAGAATTTGGACCACTCGCAAAATTTGCAAGAAATTTCTTGCACATAGTACATATATATGCATGTATGATACACTGGTATGTTACGTACATGTATGTTTTCCAGGAAAGCAGGGTAATACTAGTTTACTAAGGTCTATGTCATATTATACTTGGGCATACCACATAGAATTTATGTGTGTATTAGACTGCATAGTACTGTATGCATGTACATGTACATGTATGTAAGAAGTTTTGATATGCATAAATTCATACTAATGCATATTGATATGCATTAAATTCAGTATTAAGCTGAGGTAATTTTTATTTTCACTGCACTGCATATATATGTAGAAATTTGCCCTATTAATGCACAGCTTAAAAAGATTATATTTTGTTCATATTATGTAACAAACACAATCAGGAAATGTTAATGATATTGTAGAGTCTCATCTGGTAGAACTCGTGACATGAGCACGGATTCTCTTTATACCGTTAATTATTGAATATTTGATTTGTTCAAATCCAAAATAGATTCACAGCTGTCAGGTTTTAACCATAGAACATTCATCACACTTTGATGTTTGTGGGATGGACTTTCCCTTTAAAAAAAAGTTTTCTTAAAAGATGGAAAGTCCAAAGAAGTGATATGATTCATTTCAAATTGACACAAATATGGCTTGACCGAATACCATGGGGGTGATCTGAGAGGACCAAAATAATTTTGCAGGTTGAAAATATGCATTGACACATTTATTGGTCCATATTGAGTGAAATATAGGCTAATGACATCCCAGGGAGGTGGTTTGAGAGGACCAAAACAACTTTGGTTATTGAAAGTAGTCAATGAATGATTTATTACCGTTGTCGGTACCCTTGTTGGTTGAATCTACACATGGTTTTTATTTTTTTTGAAATTCCCCACCCTTGTTATCAACACCAAGGGTGTTATCTAATGGCAAGAAGGCTGTTTGTATCAAGATCAGTTAGACATTCAAGAGAATAATTGTTTCTTCAGTGTTGAATATGGATTGGAAAAGAACAAGCTTAAGAATTTGGATTAATACAGAAAAATCTGGTAAACTTTTTGAGGACATGCTTTCAGCTAAACCTCTTTACACAGTGCAAGAAATTGGAATTTTGTTGAAAGATTCTTGAAAAACTTCATGTACATGTATATGTTTTCAGTGTGGGCAGGTGATGCACAAAAGTTAGAAATATTTGAACTTTAGGCTGAAGTTGTAGTAGGGAATTAGCATTTGTGTTAGTAAATGAAGTAATAAACGAATCCCTTGGAAAGGGAAAGTTTAGATTTATATGAAATATGGTATGCCATTATACATTTAGTCATTTTAGATAATTTCTTGGTGCTTTTAGTGTAGGAAATATTGTAGGTCAAGCTTTTGGTTGATTAGAGTAGGTGTATATGCTTTGGATCAACAGATCCGAGTTGAAATTTTAGCCAAGCATCATGTACATGTATATAATGATAGAACTCTTAGCATAGAAAACCTTTTTTTTATGTTATGATCACAATCTTGTACATGTAGGTAGAAGGGTATTGTTATATAGAGTAGAAAGGATCTACAAAAACTGTACAACAGATATGCCTTTTAGTTTTACATGTAGGTTGTTCCGACCATTATACAGTAGAAGTGTAGTTATACCCTTCTGGCTCTTGTAGCCACGTTGGATTCAATGAAGATGTTTACCTGATTGCCGTGCAACCGTTATTAAACTTTTTATGGTATAAAGGGCTGGTCACATTTGTCCGATAATGATAAGATAATGTATGCGCATATAAAATGTACCTGTAACGATGATGATAAAAGTGGTCGCGCCTGACCGATGAAATCGGTGGGGTTCTGTCATTCAAGCACGACTGACACTGCCCACAAGATTCTTCTGAACTTACGTCACCTCGAAGGAGCAAAAACGACTGGCTCTCTGAAATATCGGTGAGCTCTGTCCTGAGAAAATCAGTGCCCAAGCGATTCCACCAACAAAATAAAATCAAAGAGGGCGGTTCATTACCATATACATGTATCGGAGAAGTTTGACCTACCACAAAGAATTCTTATTTATTTTCCACTTGAACAACAATAGAGTGAATTTCAACTTATTCTTGGCAAGACTATCCGAGTTTGATGTAGCCCAAATTCCTATTTGATGAGTTTAATAGAGTGAAGCAAGTGTTATCATAAAATTTCAAACTGATGGTTGGTTTAAGCTCTTTTTTTGTTGAGTCAAACAAAAAAGTTAAACTGAGGTCGTTTTTCTGTGGTACTTATAGCATAGCTCTGACCCAGTGTCAGGGTTAACTAGAGAATAAGTAGAATACAGACCTTAGTGTTTTTCATCAGTAATACATACATGTAGCCAAATTACTGTAATATTGCTAATTCCCTCAGAGTTCGATGTATGTTGTACTGGCAGTGTTGGCACATTTGTGATGACTGTTTTGGGCATCCACTGGAATCTTCCATGAATTCAGTGTAAGCATCTTGTGTCATCTTCAGTGAATCCAGACATGTGATTCTTTACTGTTTTATTTGGTGTACAAGTGTGTGACTTTCAACAAAAACAAACAAAAAAAAGGAAAAAAGGAAAAGAAAAACAATGAAAATGGTATTTAAACCAGGTATTATGCACAGAGCAATTTTCCTATTCAATCTGAGTATTTTATAAGACAGAATACTGTATTCATACTTAGTCATGAATCCAGCCATTTATCTTCTTGGAAATAATTATGTAAAACATTTATTGTATGTATGTATTTGTTATTCATCTAAAAAAATCTTTTGAAAGAGAAGGTGCATTATGTATGTATGATTCATTTATTCAAAAAATTGAATTTAGACATTAGTTCTAAGTTACCTCATATTATGACTTGTAGTGAATACTTGGAATTTGTGAAGCACCAATATCTACATGTGAGTTGCGTAATCAAATCAGCCGATATATATTTCTTGATCCAAACTAACAAAAATACCTTCTGCACAATAAACAATTGTATTACTTAAGTCAGCTTTTCCTAAAATATGATTACATTATGAAATCTTGAGATGAACTTCAAGCAATGAATATAAGAGATGCCTCTTGTCAAAATGAGTTTCTATTCTGTCCAGCAGGCTAAGTGGTATCATATGAAATATGAAAAGATGCTGCTTTGTGTTTGTCATATTTTTGTATGCACTGTATTATTTATTGCTTACATCATTATACATGGAGAGGGAGGGAAATATATTGTACATGTATGCCTGTGAACTGAGCAATATGTATATGTGTTGTGAAATACTTGTACATTAAACCAATCTTACATTTATATAATATTGCTGTGAAATAGGTACATGTACCTTATCTCTCCATTATCACCGTTCACAGATTTGAATAGAGAGCTGATGTTCTGATACATGTAGTCCTGAGTATTAAAAAAATATGTCAGAAACATTGAAGACTTCCTCATCCCCCTTCTAATGTTAACTGATCTATCTTGTACTAAGATACAATGTGCATATGAAATTAAGCAAGAAGAAAATTTGATGTTCATTTTGCATTGTTAGGTAGGGGAGGATTTTTTTCAAAATTATTTTCATGTTTTACAGCACCATATGGGTTAGGAAATACCCAACAACTACATGTACATGCACACAAATCATTCACTTGCTTACATACTACTCCTTTCTTAAAAATTTATCTCTGCTATCTGGGAAAGTGTACTCGTATGGACCACATTGCTTCTGGAGGTAGAGACGGGTACAGTGGAACCTCGTTATAACAAACTCCTTGGGACCAAGGAAATTTCCTTGTTATATCGAAACCTTGTAGGATCAGGACTAAAAAGCAATAAAATACAAAGGAGTGGGACCAGGAAAATTACCTTGTTATAACGAGAGTTTGTTATAACAGTGTTCTTTATAACGAGGTTCCAGAGTATACATAATCACTGACACATTTCATCATATTGTCACTTCTGAAACTTTTTTCTAGTATCATACAATTTCTAAACTGTAAACTTTGAGCTTTGTATAAGCTTCCCCTTTCTAAATTATGCATGCTCTTTCACATTGCAATCATTTTCATAAAACATTTATGTGTCTGGCTTGGAAACTTAGGAGGCAGGAGCTTAAACATCAATAAAGAGATTATTATTTTTTTTTAATGATTTATGGAAAAAAATAACTGTTTCAAAAGCATACATAAGCTTTAATCATTGGTGAGAGTCTTTATGCTGTGCCATTCAATCAAATCAAAGTCCTTATCCTATGAAATTTCTTTATAATTGAAAGGTGAATTATTAAGGGTATGTAATAGAGAAAAAAATCACCATGAATAAACCTGCTTTTATTTGTGATCTAGAACGATCAAATTTTCATGGTTCCGATACTGGGTTTTATGGAGTAATTTCATATCTATTTTATTGGGATTATATTCTAATATATTCTGTGGTGTGTTCTTGCAAATACAGGTATAATTATATTGGTACTGTATTTTGATCCTTCAGGCAGATAAGCATGGTTGTTTATGTATACAGTGTATTTGCCGTTTTAGGGATGTAATAAATGAAGATATTTTATGGTGACATCTGTGTATTGCAAATTTATTTCCTTTTCTTTTTCCTTTCCTGGCCTGGCTTAAGGCCAGCAATATTTGTCAATTAAAAAAAAAAAAATTGCTGTGCGAGAGTGCTTAAAAGGGCAGAAATTCTATTAGGTTTACCATTGATAGACCTACCAGAGAGAGCGAGAGAGAGAAAGAGAGAGAGAAAGAGGGAGTCGAGGTACAGACAGAGAGGGGCAGACAGAGAGAAATGCGGGGGGGGGGGGGGGGGGAGATGGCTGGAGAGGGATACAAAAGATGGCTTATTTGCATTTTTTCTACATTTTAGGGGGGGGGGGGGCTTTTGTGTACTTACAGTATGCCGAATTGGGTTTTTTAAAAGGGGAGTGGGCCAGCTGTGCCCCCTTAAATCTACAGGTAGGCCTACATATCGCTGTTAATGCATCCCACCCCCTTCAAAATCCAATGTGGCATACAAAAAAAATAGAGTTAGAAAGTGATAGCTACAATTTGCACAAAAATTATACTACACTGTAATTGCCTAGTTGTGCCCCGGCAGCAATTTTGGTCCCCCCCCCCAAAAAAAAAAAGCTTATGTTTTTAGCCCCGAGCACAGGCAAGAGAGTCTGCATTGCCTACTGTATCTACATGTAGATTTAGACCAGACATGAAGTTAGTAGAGTTTTCCGTTCTTGTTTGCTTGTTTGAAGACACGTTGTTTTTCTGATGAAATACCACCACATCAATCAATCATGTATTCCATCTCTTCCTCGCTCCGTCGTTTTTGTAGCGTTTTAGGTGCAGAATTGTTACCGGTCAAATCTACATCTCGGCTGATATGTGCAAGTCTTCACTCCAGCAAACAGATGTACAATGATGGGCAGGATGAGAGGTAATTGTAGGCAAATATTAGAGTTTAGTCCCACGCATTAAAAAAATTGTTGGTTTAATTTAATGAGACCTAACTTAGTCTAGTTCGCCATGACTCTAGTCTTATTCTTAACTCCAGTTACATGACTCTCAGTCTCTGTGATTTTTTAACTTAATCATGGCTATAACGTGGATCCGGAAAACCCTCGCTTGTGCTCGTGTTCCCGCGAGTGAGGGGCGATATAGGAAAGAGGAAACCAATAATTAATCAATGATGCGTGTGATGCAATCAAGCGCTTCTGTGCAGAGTAAATGGTGGTTTCCTCAACCACGATAGTGCCACTTGTTGAGTTCGTCTTGCTGTTGCCTGGTACAAAACTTTTGTCATTTTATTTAAATTTGAAGAAGAAGGAGGAGGGGGGGGGGGGGAGAGGAGAAGAAGAAAAAAGGAGAAGAAAAAGAAGGAGGAGGAGGAGGAGGAGAGGAGTAAATAAAGAAGAGGAAGAAGGAGAAAGAAAACAAAAAGATCGGGGAAAATGATGAAGAAGAAGAAGAAAAAGGAGAGAAGAGGTGAAAGCACTTGTACATGTACAAGCTTATCTGAAGATAAGCTTGTACTCCACAATAGCTTTTATGGGTGAATAGGCTTCAATAGCTTTTGTGTGTATCAGTTGGCCTTTTTCCAGTCTAGATCATTCATACATGAGAGGAAAATAATTATTTAAAATTTCAATTTCAACTCTGAATCCCCAAATTTGTGGTAGAGTAAGAGTCCCAGAATCAGGTAATGTAGCAAATTTAAGAAAATTAAATCTTAGAGCAATTTCGTTGTCTGTTTTTGACTGCTGCAACAGTGAATGTTGGACACAGTCCCACAAAGACAAGGGCCTATGAGTGAGGTGAAGGAGGATGAAGACGAGAAATAAGGTTAAAAAGAAGAAGAAGGAGAAGAATGAGGGAAGAGGAGAAAGAGCAGGGGGTCGCAGTTCGTTTTGTAAAATTATGCATATTCTCTTTACTGTGTTTGTCTCATTGCAAAAGATAAAACACCTACAGTGTATCGTTCTTGGGGTTCGCAGCTTTTTGGTGATGTAATCACATGAAGAAAAAAAAATGAATGTCTACATAAAAGTCTTCCACCAATAACTCTCCTGGTACAGTTGGTCTTCTCTTGTTGGGCGCCACTTCCTCACCCTCAAATACTTCACCAAAAATGAGATAGAGCAGCTGCTGTGGACTGCTGCAGACTTGAAGATTCGGTACAAAGAACATGGCGAGGCCTACAGACCCTTGGAAGGCAAATCTGCTGCCCTGATCTTTGAGAAACGTAGCACCAGAACCAGGGTTTCTAATGAAACAGGTAAGAACATAGATATCAATTTGTTCTGGGCCCACCACTTGAGGAAAGTTGAGGTTGATGTGAATCGACCTAAATTCATCTAATAAAGCATACATTATGATCAATTGTATTGTGTTAGGAATTGTGATTAAAAGCTGAAATGGATATCACCCTTGACTTTTGGAAGACGGTGCTTAGAGATATGACAGATCAGAAAACAAATTATTGGAGCTCAAAGCCATTTAGTGGTGGAAAGCTTAGATATTAAAAGCACTGGCTAATAAGGGGAAAAACAGTGAAAGAATATTATCAATCAATTCTGTGCCCCAATGTTATGGAGAGTCGCAGTTAATGTGAATCGATGTCCAGTCCTCCTAAAATTAATTAATTAATGATCGCTTAATGTATGTGAGGAGAATTGATTGATAATTCAGATTGCTACCACATTCAACTTTTATAAGACAGTGCCTATATACCAGTTTGTCATATTCAGCTTAGTTGAGCTAACAATATTATTGGAGCTGGAATCTGTGGATAGCTATAAAGTTCTAGGAAAAAAAGGAGAAAATATTTAAAAAGGAGAAATCAGCGTTCCTCTTTTTCATAAGGATTCCACTTGTACTGCAGTATGAATAACTGTAAAATCATAGATATTATAACTATAAAAGGAGTTACTTAAAAGGAATTCCATACATTGTCACCAGCTATATAATCTTGCTTCATATTATACTTGTGACAAATTTTTCTATATGTATTTCAAAAAAAATGAAATGGTAAATTTTTCAAAACAGCAATTATATATTTGATTCGTACAGGATTTGCTTTACTTGGTGGAAATGCAGCTTTCCTATCACCAGCTGATATTCACCTCGGAGTCAATGAATCTGTCAAAGATACAGCAAGGTGAGTTAGTTGGGCTTGCATTTTTTTCTTTGCATGGTCTGTTGAAAGCCAGAAGGGCATTAACTCTGTGTGAAATGCAATGAGGTAATGTCCCTCTGCCTCTTAGCAGACAATACAAGGGAGTAAATCAGTAAATGCTGGCCCCATGAAAACCATGCAAATATTTTTACTCCAAAATTTATATTTTATCATTAATATTCATGATTTACAATATCAATTGTTTTTTTCAAAATTTTTTGTTTAGTTGTTTTACTTCAAATATTCACGATTCACAATCGTAACAGATTAACTGTCTAACATTATAGAAATATGCGGATTACAAGTGGAAATACAAGATTGCAATAATTGATGATCATGCTATGACTCATTTTCAGTATTTAACAGTAAAAAGATAAAATCTCTGTTTCAAAATCACATAGTGTAAAACATTTAACTGAAATTGGAAAATTAGAACTAATTTTAGCTACAAATTGTTGAGTATGGATCATGAACCATTTTGACACAGCATCAGCAAGTACTCAAAATTGATTTTATCCACAACCCCAAGAAAGATGCTGATTGAACACGATCATGATTTATTCACTAGCAATGGTTTACTTCAAACTTTGTCTTCAATATTGTAGAGTCTTGTCAGGCTTTGTTGACATCGCTCTCGCTCGAGTCTATGACCATGAGACTCTCCTGACCTTGTCAACAGAGGGCTATATTCCGATTGTGAATGGTCTTTCAGAGATATATCATCCTCTTCAGGCTCTTGCAGACTTCCAAACCCTCCAGGTAAATATTCTCTCAGGCTTCTCAGCAGGAATTTATTTACTTATTTTCAGTCAGAACTGAGTGAAATATGGCCTAGTGACATCCCAATGGGTGGTTTGTGTAGACCACAGCAATTTAGGACATTGAATGTATACAATTACAGACTTGCTGGTACACTTGTTGGGGTAGAATTGCCCTTGATATTTTTCTTCTGAAGTCCCTGACACTTTGTATTAGCACCAGGGGTGTTATGCACTGTATATTCTAATTTCTACATCAGGTCAACTGTATCTAAATGCTATGAGGAGTGCATTAGCAAGAATGTCTTCCACAATCACAAACTCAAACTCTAATAAGACTTTTAAACAAAACACTATGCCCCATATTTCTGAAAGGGGCCTAAATGAGTTTGGCTTAAACTTGTCCATTTCTTCATGGAAGGCAAAGTGACAATCCCTAAGATCTGTATAAATTACTGTAATTTTGTAACAGACTATATAAACAAGATATATTTAGCCATGAAACAAAAAATAAGAAAATAGTATCATAGTGACAAGTTTATTTAATTACAGAATACTGGTGATTTGAACAGGGTGAAGAGATTGACAATTGGCACTCAATAATCGGTGGAATAAATCTTCACATTTAGACTGGGTTTAGATTTTCCCTAAAGTTAGACATCTTTCAAGAATTATGGCTCTGTGAAGGGGTGAATGGTAGCATGGGTTGGAGATGTATATGCTGAAGCTTAGATGGCAAGAACGTTGCCAGTTTTGGCATGATATTTGACATTCAAAATTTAGTAGTATTTTTATTTGATTTTTCATGACAGGAGCATTATGGCTCTGTGAAGGGGTTGACGGTTGCCTGGGTTGGAGACGGCAACAACATTATCCATTCTCTCATGATGGCCGCTGCTCCATTGGGAGTCGATGTCAGAATAGCCACACCAAAGGTAAACAAAGCTGTTGTGTTATATATATATATATATACTGCGTAAGACAAAGATTACTCTATGATATCATGCTTTTGGCAGTAATGCGCCCAAACTAATTCCCCTCCCTCAAGTAGGTATTCATCCCCAATTAACATCTTGAAAAAAAATTCTAATGACTTACCTATTTCAGGAAACTTTTCCACATTTTATTGTAACCCATTATATTTACCCATAATGTGTATTCCAGTAGGCCTACCAAATCTTGTGACCTGTTAGAATATTCTTATCCTTTTGTGATTGAATGTATGTTCTTTTTGAGTGTCATTTCTCCTTTTTGTTGTTGTTATAATGTAATGTGCATTTGAGCATAATAGTACAGACATTGCACCTTAAAACTCTACAATTATTATCATCATTTCTCGCTTTCAAGTTTAGAAAGTGATTTACCATTCATGTTCATGTTTCTGGCAGTACGTTCAGCCACACTCTTTTGCCTTTACCATCCAGCCACACAGCAGCAGCTCTTTGCATATTGTGTTTGTGAATGTTACATTTCAGTGCAGCTGCAAGTGGCAGTGCAGCGCTATAAATGTTTGTTCTATATGGAAGCTTTTCAAAATTCATTCATGGTTTATTTGGCTATAAATAAAGATGCACGTATTGATTATTTAAGACCTGAGCATTTTGAATGAATACATGTAATATTTCTGAATTGTTATGACATTTTTTTGTAGGGCTATGAAGTGTTCCCTCAAGTCGAGAAGGATGCAGCTAGATTGGCTCAGCAAGTAAGTTGTCACCAACCATTTTTAGTTTTCCAAGGTATAATTTGGAGAGCTTCCACCACACTACACTCAATCTGTTTTATGCAATGTGGACTGGTATTAGGACTTGTAGAGCAAAATATATTTTTGCAAGATTTCTGTGGTTTTGCGATAAATAGCAGATGAACACATCTGCTTCAAATAATTTGACTTGAATTAAATGCTGTAAATGAGAAACGGGAAATGATTACTTAATACTAATTTTACTTTAATACTGCTACAAAACCAAGTATTAGCTTGTAGTTAAGCAGCCAAGAAGACTTAATGCTTTAAGTCCAATCCAAGGGACTAGGGAATTGGAATTCAGTCTGCAAGCACAGATCCTAATTTGGCACTTTTATTAGAAAATCAATGTGTCTTGAGAGAAGCCTAACCCAGGTTCCGACTGGTTGTGTCAGGAATAGCTGTAGTACAGGGCCTACGGTAGTCTCACAGTTCTGACACTGTTTTCGACTGACAAGGTTTTCAAACACAGGACCTTCTAGTTATGGACGTCTGCTCTACAACTTATCCATCACAGCTCTGTTGTTACTGCCATATCAAAATTGAAAATGAAACAAATCTTTATTTTGACCCATTTGCTTTTCAAACAGTTTGATTTCAAGGAGATCTTGTACATAAGAATCAGGAAATCAGACTTTTCATGTTTGTCGATTCTCTGTTTGAATTATCAGTATGGCACATCCTTCTACTACACCAATGACCCTATGGATGCATGTCAAGGGGCAAATGTCATCGTCACGGATACCTGGATCAGCATGGGTCAGGAGGAGGAGAAGGCCGAGAGGTTGAGGGCTTTCGAAGGATACCAGGTCAATATGAAGGTATGGAAGACTTCTCTGAAAGAGTTAAAGTTTCCAAAATGATATTTTTCATGTTTTCATTAAAAATTGAAGGACCCAGTGATGTTAGTGTTGAGGGGGGAGGTGGTGGTTTGGAATGATCGTTCAGGAATGGAAACGAATGTGTGATATAGCTGTGACAAGTAGATAAAATCATATAAGTCATTTTACTCTTGTTGATGTTGATGTGTGGTGTGGATGAATTGTACACAATATATAAATGATCATGCTCTTGTAAATGTTGATCTAGATGTGTGATGTGTAGTAGACAAGTAGACATGTGAAATGGGATCATGTTTACAAGTTTTTACCAAACTTTTTATGATCCCACCACATTCACTTTTATTCTTTTTTTTTTCTTTGTATACTTGTTTGTATTATGCTATTGTTTGTACATATATTTGACATGTTTTATGTTTTTTAAATGGAGATGTGGAAATCAATTCAATTCAATTCAAGTAGACAATACCATATAAGTGGTTTTACTCTAATTTATCTTGATTTGCAGTTTAGCCGACAAGTGTACATTATCATTTACCAGTAATTATGGTTGATTTAGATAAAAACTGTTTGCTAGTTCTCACCTTTTGCTCAACCAATAGAATCTCTCTCCTTGGTACAGAGCGTATTGCATCTTTACTTCATAACACATGTTTTAAAGCGCAAAATGTGTTAAAGCGAAAAACGCGTTTTTGATGCAAGCGCTGGAAGAGGGGGCTAAAGTGACGCTGCTGTCCGCGTATCACAGGTATCAAAGTGCAAGGCACGCAAGAGGTAAGAGCGTGAGATAAAATATGAGATAAAATATCAGATAAAATGTGGTCTCAGAATACAAAAAGATAAAATAAATATTTTAGAAATAAAATGGTCATCAGAATACCACCCCAGGTTAGAATGTAGTTCAGTTTTGAACCACAGACTTGGGATAGACTTGGGATAGACTTGGGATAGACTTGGGATAGACTTGGGATAAGGGTTAGGTTTAGGGTTACTTGTGTGGTGGTGTATTCTGCTGTTACTTCAGTGATTTTTCTCTTGTTGACGTAGATGTGTGGTGTAGCCAACAAGGACTGGACATTCCTTCATTGCCTGCCCCGGAAATCAGAGGAGGTGAATGATGAAGTCTTCTACTCCCCAAGATCTTTAGCCTTTCCTGCTGCGGAGAATCGCAAGTGGACAGCCATGGTAAGCATCTTACTCCCCCAGCAGGAGGAAAAAATAGATTTTTGATTTGCAAGGAATGACTGTTAACATCATTAATTAAAAAACGCATTCAGAATTTTTGTGCATGGCAGCCTGCACTGGTGGGGGGGGGGGGGGGGGCTGCAGCCCCCCCCCCCCCCAAGTTCCACAACAACAACAAAAAAGAGAGGGAAGAGAAGAAAAAAAAAAGGAAAAAGGGGACAATTTGAAATTACCTACCGGATATAGGTCTAGATCTGTAAAAAAAATTACCAGTACATTTTCATTAAAAAAAGATTGATTTTTGGGGCTCGCTCGCTCGCAAGTATTCAGAAATTGTGTCGCATATGCCATGTTCGGCCCCCTCAAATTTTTTGGCTCATTACGCGACTGGCAGCCTGTGTGCTATTTATTTAGTTTTTTATCATTTTTTTTTTTATAAAGGTGCTTATTTCACGAACAGATTTTTTTTTTTTGAAACACAAACATTTAGGACTTGATGGACATTCATTGAGTTTTAAGTGTTTGTATGCTACTGCTTTAAAATCATTTGATTTTAATGCCCTTTTGGTTCGAAGTGAAATGTAAGAGCAAAAACACTTCAACCCATATGCATGTAGGTTAAGATAAAAATGAATGATGTGTCCAGAATAGCCAAATGAGATGTGTTATATTGTACTGCATTGCCCAGAATCACTTACAACGAAATGCACTGGACGCAGATATGGGTATATGGCACCACACAAACATGTGGCCTTAGAATTTGGTTGTAATGTATCTTCAGCCATAGTTGATGTATGAGGGCATTTCAAGAATCCTTTTCTTGTGACGTCACTACACTATAATATTCGTTAACATAGGAATTTAAAGAATGAGAATGCTACTTATTTTTCACCTTCTCTTTTAAAGGGAAAGTCCAGCCTGATTACAAGTTGGTTTTAAAAGAAGCCGAAAAATTATCGAAAGAGATCAGTGAAAGTTTGAGCAAAATCCGATAAGAAATAAGAAAGTTAATAATTTTTGGAGTTGTAATCAATCAAACACAAATTGGCAACTGCGTGATGTATCTTGTGAGCTGCTCTCCCATTTGCTCAATACAGAAAATTTCAGAAATGTCCATTTTCTTAGTTTCTGAAGAAGGAATAGATTTGTTTCACACATGTCTTGTGAAAAAAATATGAGCATTGATTATGTGTAAGGTGCATGTATTTTTCAATATTTTCTTTAGAGAAAATGGAAATTAATGATTTTGGGGTACAGAGCAAATGGGAGAGGAGCTCGCAAGATACATCACAAAGTTGCCAATTTGTTTTTGATTGATTACAACTTCAAAAATTCATAACTTGCTTATTTATTATCGTACTTTGCTAAAAACCTTAAGTGATCTTTTTCTTTAATTTTTCTGCTTCTTTTATTCAACTTGTAATCAGGGTGGACTTAACCTTTAACTTATTGTTTCTCTTATTATTTTTTTTTCAGTCTGTGATGCTGTCACTACTGAAAGATCATAGACCAGCAACACCCAAGCCAAAATACTAGCACCATTCAAGTCAGTATTACATACTCGGTAAAACATCAATTATGTTCAGTAGCATATGTTGTAAACTGATAGATTCTGGTTAGGGTTAGAGCCTAGCCCTGTATTATTATCGACAAGAAGTTACTGAGGATAAGATTGGACAGCTTGTATTTTTCAAATTGGCAACATTGGTGTTTTTTTAGTAAAATTGTCATGTACAGGTGAAAATGCAACACTTCGTATGAAAAAAGGTTATTTTTAAAAACTTTGCAACATGTTGCTAATTTAGGGAATTTGATGCTGCAGGAAGATGTGATTTTTATTTCCTTTCAATAGTTCTTTGCTTGAAATGCCATATGGTATTACAACAAAAATGGACACAGTGTATGCAGAAATTGTTTGCTTTTTCTGCTCAAAAGTTTTTGAGCTGCATTACAGATTAAGGGCAATTTTTTGTGAAGGGGATGAAGCTTTCTTTAGTCTCCTGAAGTTAGAAAATTAGGATGACGTCAAACTTGGATTCACGACGGTTTTGTAAGATGCTGCACAATTAGCTAGATCACCTATCAAATGCTGCCAAAAGCATTGTACTAGACATAATCAATTATTAGAACTTATCGTAGGTTGATTGATGTTTGCTGCATATATATTTCAATTTAGTTACAGATGCCACTTCGGGGGGGGGGGGGGCACTGTAGTAATCAGTTTGTAGTAATCAGTTTATAGTTTATTCTTGAAAACTGGCAGTGGAACTGCTTTTCAAGAGAAACTCAAAGAATTATGTTAAAAGAGTTGATCATGTACATGTAGTAATTAAGAATCCTCGTACATTCTTGTATTGAGGAGTTATTTTTAAATGAAAATATTGCGCGGTCATTCAGGTATATTTGTGCGAAGCAGAAGGCATGCCAACTCTCCTGATGGGCCCTCATAAAATAATGATTTGGAATACTCCAATGAAAAATCAAACTGTAACACAAATTCCCATTTGTCTGAAAACAGGCATCTGATATCTAATTGGGCAAAAAGGAGGGGGGGGGGAACAAGAAGGCAATCCATCATGTTTGAAATAGTAGTGAAAGTATCCCCTCTGCACCATATGATAGTTTCAGTTTAGTGATGGTGAGCTTGATCGGTTAGTAACGGACGGACATTTGACAAATTTTGAAAGTTCGAACTCCTGTAGAAAAGAAGTATTAAATTGAAGCAAGCTAATTTATGTTTCATTATGAAGGACAAAACTGAAGGAGTTGAAATTTGTTAAAATTTGGTTACCATTGTCCGCTACTAAAATTATAATCCATAAAATATTCACTGTCACGGACGGACAAAATGCCGTACTCTTAACCAATCAGGCTCTGGTACATTGCAAAATGTTTCATGGATGTATGACATTGACTATAATAGAGGCTGAATCATCTGAAATATGTTGTGAACTTGTTCATTTTGTTAAAGCATCATGTTTTTCTATAAGTGGGACTATATTCTTACCACCAGCATTTCATTCTCCAGAAACAAGCCTTTAGTATGTAGAATATTAATGCTGAACTTTGCACTGTGCAGATGAGAGTTTCTGAAATTATTTCTTTTAAAAAGAAATATAAGTAACATGTATTCAAGGAAGTATTTCATTACTGTTTCTACTTTAAATGGATCAAGAGAGAAACAGTTTTAATTTGGGATTAAAAATCCCTTAGCATGTTGTTTTCATTATTAATCAGTTCAAGAGTTCATTCTATTTTTTTTATGCATGTAGAGGACAGGGAGATTTGATATTTAAGAATTGCTCCGATGGTCTTCTTGCCCCATTTTATTCTGTTATCTCAGTGAATCTGTAAACGCCATTATGCCCACTTGTCTAATGTGATTATAGACAATTATTCAACAAGTTTTGCATTTATTGAGTATGTTATCCTCGAAGTGGGCCAAGCTATGCTAAAATAATGTTTCAAATCTATAATGTGTTTGCTTTGTTTATGGTATTCCCCGAAGAGTACCTGTACGATAGGAGGGATGTTGATTTCAAGAGCAATATGTGCAATTTTTTTTTCTTTTCTTTCTTCATAGAATTTTGTTGCTTTGGACATATTCATACTTAAAAATAAAAATCTACGCACCTGAGGGGTGTTTCATAAAGCTGTTCGTGAAGTTACACATGACTTTACGAATAACTTGAATATGACAAGCCAAATGGGATGCTCAATCATTTAACTGCAACAACTAAAGTTGAAACTGTGCAGATGTAGATTAACATTCTTATTATGACAAACATTTTTATTCCAAAATATATTATTTGCACTAATTTAATTGAGGTTATTAGAAATACAGTCACACTTTTTTAAAACATCAGGAAAAACTTTGGGCATCCTATCTGGCACTTCATATTCAAGTCGTTCGTAAAGTCGTGCGTAACTTTACGAACAGCTTTATGAAACACCCCCCTGAAGTCATAACAATATTTTGACATGTTTATGGAAGCAGCTACATTGTATATAGAAACGAGAAAGAGAGGATTTTAACAGTAGTTTTTGACATATAAATTCACACAATAGTACTACTACTATAGAATCTTTTCATGGATTCTTCTGAAATGCAACCACTGACTGTGCCCCTTGAATTGCATTGTATGTGAAGTAAAGTAATGTGCTGGCGTAAAACTACCAATCTTGTTTGCGTTCATCTATATTTCCCTCCATGCTTTAAAAGTATGAATTTCCAGTGTTGGTAATTATAGTCAGCGATGTAAAATGATAATTTCCCTTTGTTTTGGATACACCTATGAAGGTCAAACTTATTCCCTAAAATGTTCACTCTGGAACGTGGGTATTTCCAGGAAATCACAAGTTTAATGTTGACTTTGAAGGGATTTATCCCTCACCAAAAAGTGCTGATATGGTCAATTATGAATATCTTACAAATGAAGCTGTTTGTGAACTCACAGTTTACAGATACACAAGTAGTGCTTGTTTCAAGTTGATACATTGTATATCCTAAAATAATAACAACAACACCAAAAGGTAATGCCCAAATGCCAGTGGATAAAAAATTTTTCTGTCTAAACAGATTCACCGCGGGACTTTTGTTGTTCCTGTATAATTTTCAAGGATAAGTGAAGAAAACTGTTTCCTAAGATGTACCAATGAAAAAAAATATTTTTACCAAATCTGTGGCCCTGGCCAATAGTGTGCATCGTACCTTTCAATCAAGAAAGGAAAATGAGAATATGGTCTAACAAATTTTGGCATATTGACATATCATGTTCTTGAGTATTTATTTTCTATGTTGTACAAATTTTATTGTAATATTCACAAGCTGGCACATTATGATTGTTCAAAATAGTTACACAATGTGACACAGTAATAATTCTGGTAGATGCACTGTATCCAATACATTATAGAATTATGATGAAATTAAAGATGGTATTTTTTTTTTTAGATTATAATTAATGATACTTGAATTTGATTCAAGAGAGGATTAAAAGTACTAATTTTTATCAAAAAGAACTTCTCAAAATTTGCAATTCAGTATTAACAATATTTTGTCATTTTAATTGCTAGTATAGAATTTCTTGTTCCTTGTAAATAAGCCCATTTCAGATTTAATGTGATATGATAAATCTGTTGTTGAAAGTCTCATATGTAACCGTGGACCTATGTCATCAGAAAGCCATGAACATAAAAAAATGTGTCCTAGATTTTGTCATTTTCTTAGCAAGTTCTAATGTCATCATATTCATGAAAAGCAGTCACCTTGCAAACAGCCAAAAAGTGCATAATAAAAGAAATATTGCAATTTGTTTAAAACCTGATTATTTTAGATTCATGTATCATTTATGTTTTGATTGAAAAGTGCTGTATTCATAACATTCTTTTAACGTTGCTTTATGGTTGACGGTTATTTTTGCTGTAGTTTTGTTTTATTGTTCTTTTGTTTTAATTGTTCTGTGAGCTTTAGTTTTATTGCTTCCTTTGAAGTATCGTTTCTCGTTATGTGGAATAATTAAACTTCTGAAACATAACATATGAGGCTTCGAAATCTACTACATGTATTATCATTTTTCTCAAGACTGGAAGAATTGAAAGTGTTTTTGTATAAGGCAGGAAGAAAAGAGTGATTGGATAAGGAAGGGAAAGGGAACAACAAAGACAAAGAAATGTGTAATAGAGAGCTGTGAGGGAGAGAGACAGAGAAAGAGGGGAAGTGGGAGAGAGAGAGAGAGAAGAAGAAAAACGTCATTTCCTAACAAGTAACATTGATGTCCATAAATTACTACATGTATTAGGCCTAGTATTCAGCGCCATGATGAAATACATCCGTGCACCCCCATAGTGTCTGTGTAAAATGGTCCTTTATAGAAAGAGTCTCAATTATTTTGGAAACAGAATGGCACTCAAACCCTTTCATTTATATTTCATTTCATTTCATTTCATTTATTTCCACAATAACAGCAAATAATTCACAAAGATTTTCAGTTTACAAAAAAAAAATCATTATGAGCATAAAATCTGGCACATAAATTCGGTTTTAAAAACAAGATGAACTTTAAGTTGTAAAATGCTAGCTGTAATGTGGAGGAAACCCCCCAACCTTGGAAAGCAACGCTTGTAATTCAGGTTCCCTAAGATAAATAGAGTATCATTTAATCAGGGATGCCACTTTTCAGGCAAAAAGCCTGAATTCAGGCCCAAGCAACTTATTTTCAGGCCATAGAAAACACCTTTTTTTTGGTACAAAATGGCTCATTCTAGATGATTTTCAGGCTTTCATATCAATTCTAAGTGGCATCCCTGTATAATAATACAAGAGCATAAACAGGGATACAAAACGACACACGATACAAGACCACAGAACGGGACAATACATTAAGACAACACAAGGACAAGGATGTATAGGTGTTCATCGCACCTTGTCATCGTATAAGTTCGTAATCCTTCGTAAATGTCTTTTTAATGAGAATCTTTCAAAAGATGCATGACCTCGACTTGCCCATCATGTCCTTTATACGAGATGCTTCCTTATGTTGGGGTTGCCAGGATATTGCTGCTACTGTTTTTTTATTGTCCTAAGTTCCGGCTTTTTGTTCTGGAAGTAAATCGTTTAGCCCTTATCATAATACCCCTTATATATCATGCAACAAGACAGTCGTGAAAGAAGTAAATTGTTTCAGCTTTTTGATAATTAAAAAAAAAATGACAGTTCGACGAACATGCTAACGTCATCATTATCATCAATGTTAATCATCGTTAGGCCTGGTCGCATCAACCCCATGACGAAAGCTACTTTTTCTTTGATTAAAGGTACTGTACTAGTTATGAGTCTTGTTCCATAACGAAATGTTATTGAAATTACCGTCTTTTTAAAATCAAAATTACTAATTAAAACAAACCTGTAACAGGCAGTGATTTACTTTCTGTCTAATATAACACTGGGCAGATATTCATTACTTTCCACTAAGTGCCCATAAAAAACACACTCAGAAAACAAATAAATACTACGTAGAAGCCAAAACGTCTATATTCAGGGGCGGCGCCAGGGTATTTTGATAGGAGGGGCAAGACGACCTAAAGATGACGTCATATTTTTTCTCCATTAAATAACAGGGGTAATATAGAGCTATATGTTTAAGACCTCTCTTTTTAATACTCCTCTTTCTTCTTTCTTCCCTTTTCTTCCCTTTTCTTCCTCCTTTTCTTCTTTTTTCTTCTTTTTTTTCTTTTTTCACTACTTGAAAAATCATAGGGGGGGGGGGCGGTCGCCCCCTCTGCCCCCCTGTAGCGCCGCCCCTGTCTATATTAGTTTCAAACATTTAAAATCTCTTGGGCTGAACCTTTCAAACGTCTTTTATTTTCAACAGTCCGATTTACTTCACATCAATGAATCTCTTTTAACTAGAGGACATGTAGATCTGATATTTTAGAATTGCTCTGATTGGATCTCTTTTATTTTTTGCTTTGGAAATAAATGAATATAGTTATTGTTATCAGCTAGGTGGGATAAGGCCTTCAGAAATAATCACATCTAGTTTTGATTTCTTTTGTGAACATCGCTACATTTAATATAGGGCCTACAGTGAGAGTCGGAAGAGAGACGGGAAAGGAGATAACATTTTCCTACTTAGATTATCGCACAGAAATGGACAATGAGGGCACAATTTCGCCATCGGCTTCCAGATTTCCAACTTTTCAGAGGGAGCGTGTAGCAATTAAGCGCGCAAAAAATGCTAACCCTTTTTGCATGTAGTAATTCTTTATCAATTTATGCCGTTTCAGTATAATCTTTGGCTAATGAGGATACCGCAGCTCTAAAAACCTCACAGATATATAGGCTTCAACCCCAGGCCTTGCCCCATCCCTTTTCGTCTTGTACACCTATGACTGAAATGAAATCGAATTTTATTATAATTCATTTTAGACAATTTACGCATATAAATGAACTGTATCATTTTGAAATGTATATCACGTTGTCTCGTTATGGCCACATCATCACAAGCCTTGTGCTTCGAGTGCAATTCGTAGGCATTTATTTCATATTCATTAGATACAAGAAGGTAACAAAATTATTTTGACTCTGAATCTCAATTCTTTCATGGATATATGGTGGCTCTGAAAAGAACCGTCTTGCTCCGCCGAAGAAAAGCTAGAAAACCAGTCTAGAGTGACTTTGAGGTATTCTTGTGAGCTACCATCGCTTGGACGTTCGAACCCTGGACACCACCTTGGGCCGCACCCGAAGACTTGGTGATGGGTGCACTGCTACCCGGAATCGGCGGGCTGGAAGGCTTCACTCCTTCGCTTCTTCGAGCCAGCATTATGCGACGAGCCATGGTTGATTGATTGGAAGACTACAGAGAGATCATCAGCATCAAACGAGGGTGAAGAGTTGAATGATATCTGTCAAGGTTTTCGGCTATTTATAGGGTTGCTTACGCTAATGCTTATAGGATCCAGGTGTCCCCGCTTTCTCGCTTTACAGTACCTGAAACTGTTTTGATTGGTTAACTATGGCGTGATCAATTGTATTGCAAATGGTGAAGCCAAGTTCTTTCGATTAGCCAACTAATTTGATCCTTTGTTTGAGTGCAGTGATGCGAAACCGCTCATGAGTTGCGTAAGAGCACCAGGATCTGACACTTCCCTTTATTTACTTGCGTGCCAGGCACTGATCTCTACGGAAAAAATCAGTAGAGATCAGTAGTGCCAGCTAGCAGACCTGCATGCCACATCAAGAACAACAGCAACATCGATGGAAGCATAAAAGTGCGTGGATGTTATAGATATAATTTCCAAAAGAACGACACGATAACAGTTTCAAAATAAAAACATATTATAGATATATACAAAATGATACAACTGTTTGACACTAATGCAACACTTATTCAAAATCATATATGTTTGTAAAAGCATACAATCACACTTTTTAAGATAGGCAGGTATTTGTAGCTAGCCCTCAGCACACACTGTATGACCGATTTCGGGAAAAATGTAATAGCATTTGATATAAACATTTAAACATGTAAAATTTTATTTAACTGACGTTCTGAATAGTCACATAAATAGTAAAATCGAAAACACGGCCTATAGGGAGCTTTCTAGTCGGAGGAAGGGTCAAATCGTAGTAACGTCTGACATAGGCGCCGGAAGTGGGGGGGGGGGGCAAAATACATTTTCGCCCCCCAAAAAAGCCCCCCCTCCATAAAAAAAAAAATCAGTAGTAAAGGAGTAAAAATCGTGTGTATATTAAAAGCTTGATTGCTTTATTACGTAATTGTAAGCCTTTGTATTCATTTTTCGTATTCATGAAGATCACTGAAGACAGATAAAGCATTCAAACTTTAAACTTTAACGTAGTGGAGGTTTTGTATTAGACGCAAGGTTGCCAGAGTTGGTAGAATTCTGCTTTCTGGCAGAATTTTGACCGCTTTAGCATAATTTGACAACATTTAGCAGAATTTTAGCAGAATTCTGGTTTTTTTTGTTTGTTTTTTTGCTTGTCAGAGAATTTTCCAGTAAAAATACACCCCAAAAATGCTGATAACCTTTTTTTTTTTTTTTTTTTTTTTTTTGCTTGTCAGAGAATTTTCGAGTAAAAATACACCCCAAAAATGCTTGTCAGAGAATTTTTGAGTAAAATTGATTTAGCAGTAGGATCTGTATTGTTGTGAGAGGGTGGGAAAGCGTGTGTGTTTTTTTAGGGGTGAGAAGACATGAGCCCTTGAAAGGTGAGCCCCCTTGAATGTTTGCCCCCCCCCCCCAATCCCGAACTGCTTCCGACGCGCCTGACGTCTGAGCAGTCCTAGGATTGTCTACGATTTGAAACTCGATTCGGTACTTATTCCGGGTATAAGGCTGACAGCGCACCAAAATCCTATGTCATGTATGTTCAGGATTCATATTATTGTTTAGATCCTGAACCAGGTGGATTTTATTTGTTTAAATGCCCATATTTAATGTTATTACGATTTATTTCCAAAATCCGAGTCGGAAAGCAGCTATTGTATATTGTACTGCGATGGGCTTATATAATTATGTAGGCCTATTCCATTGTATTTACCAGAAACTTGTAGAAAAATGTAATAAGTCCAGGGAGAATGAGTCTGCTGTTGAAATGTTAGCTGTAAATATACATCTTAGAATAAGGTTAAAATATCGCGAGCAGTGGCGCAAATCCATTTTGAAATTGGGGGGGGGGGGGGGACATTCGCCTTCAAAATTCTCTGACAAGCAAAAAAAAAAAAGGTTATTCAAAAAGGTGGGGGGGGGGGACATTCGCCCCCAAATTCTCTGACAAGCAAAAAAAAAAAGAAGAAAAAAAGAGGTTATTCAAAAAGGTGGAGGGGGGGGGTACATTCCCCTACAAAATTCTCTGACAAGCAAAATAAAAACACCAACCCCCCCCAAAAAAAATAAATAAATAAACACTGTTATTAAAAAAGGTGGGGGGGGGGGGAGCAACCGCCTATCTTCAAAAAGGTGGGGGGGGGGCATGTCCCCGTCCCCCCCCCCCCCATGATTTGCGCCCATGATCGCGAGCATTATTCAATAACACTAGGTCTACAGGTGAGTCCGGTTCACACGAGGCGTGGTTTGCTGACGTTAGGACCGCGTCAGTGACTTGTACGGTCTTTTGCAATATCATTTGAGTGATGTCATTTAAAAAGTGATAGCAAAATGAACAGTGCAAACAATACTTTTAATAACTGGCGTATAGGTTAGTGGCCTTCACAATAGGGTGGATTAGCGCAGGAATTGACGCCATCGAAATGACGAATAAGGTTACATATCGCAAGCATTATTCAGTGACACGACAGTTAGAGAGACAGTTACATAATGACGTCACTACTGATTTACATCATCATAATTCTGCTGAATATTCGGGACAACAAAAAAAAAAAGAAAAAGAAATTTGTAAAAAATGAATCTGATAACTGCAAGTTCGAACATAATCCATGAGATGGATTAACGCTGCGAATTCTTGAAAATTCATTGCCAGGACGAGAATCTTAATACTCTGTGAATGAAGTTGGCAATCATCATCTTTCAAGATTAGGCTATGTTGTAGTAAACAGGGTAAATCATACACTGCCGAGCTTCACTTTTACATGAGATAGAGAGCGAGATTTCAAACTAATTGATTGTAAAACAAAACTTGACATTTTATAATTTTGAGACTAAAAAGGTTGTAAAAAGCAGGTGCCACTTAAATTTTGTTTTCCTCCCCCCCCCCCCCCCCCCCCCCCCACACTATTTGTAAATTGTAACAACATGTTTAATGTTAAATACTTCAGGGGGTGTTTCATAATGCTGTTTGTAAAGTTACGCATGACTTTACGAACGACTTAAATATGACAAGCCAAATGGGATGCTCAATCACTTTTAACTACATCAACTAAAGCTGAACTGTGCATGCATATGTAGATTAACATTCTTATTATAACAAACATTTTTAATGCAAAGTATAATTTTTGCCATTTTTTTTTTGCGGTCAGACTTTGTTGCTGTTATTTTTATGTTGATGTAGCATTTTCTTTATAACAAAACGATGTTAAAATTTTGGAAAACTGTTTATGTACGTTTACCTCTTAAACGGCAGGCAATGTAGAAAAATATACAGCAGATACTTTTGCATACTTCACCCTTAATTACAGTGGCGGATCCACTGGCGTAGCCAGGATTTTTCAAGAGGGGGGGCCAAGGCGAGGGAGCGAAGCGACCGAGCGGGGGAGGGTGTGGGAGGGGGTATCCCCCTCCCACGGTAGGAAAATTTTTTAAAACCAGGTCATGAAAATGGCATTTTCTGCACCCTAAAATTCTATTCTGGTGTAACCTACTTGAGAAGTGACAGATGAAATAGGATTTTTTTTTTCTCTACTCCGCTGGAATGAATTGTAGTGGAAGGATTACCACTCCTTGGGGCTCCAGAATTCCAAGCAATACGCAAAATTACATGTAGTTGGTGTGTATAAATAGCTGTACCAGTGTACATACGAAACGTTGAAACCCGCGTTTTCGGATAGGAAAATATACAGACTAACAACCAAAAACCCACACACAGACACACTGACTATTGACTAACATATGACTAAGAGGACGCCCTTTCTCATGGAGTGGAATTTATATCTCATCTCAAGCGGTAGTCTCATTTGAAAACACATGCAACATCTTTATTAGGTGTATGTAAAAGACTTTAGCAATTTATTTAGCTGCCTTGTTTAGCTCTTTATCTCATTTTCTCGGTTAGAGGTTGTTCATTAGTTGCCTAATTCGTATATACTACACGAATCCAGCTACGTACTCCTTCATTTAAGTACTGAGGAATTATATACTAGTTTGATTAATTTTTGTAACCAAAATGAACATCAATGTGAGTATTTAGCACGGAAAAAATATTAGAATTACATCGTGTAAAGAGTATAGAGATCACAATTTGTAATAAAAACATATGGAAATAATGTAATTACACATAGAGAACGGGCTAAACAAAGTCTTCATACAACCAAGTCAAGCGCACATGATTTGCCACATGTGAAGGCCGTTTTTGTCATTCAATTTAGTGATAATAGATTTGACTCAAAACTGTAAACATCAAAGCAGAAAGCATCTCGTCCGATGACTTACTAGTATATAAAATACGACTTGAACAAAGAATGAAATTGTATCTTTTTTGAATATTCCTCTATAAAATCGAACTCTACCTTGAAAAACAGTGTTTTGCTTCTCCTCGGATGAAGACCATAAAAATGATATAACGGTGACATTGTTTTCGTATAAAAGCAATGTTGGCTACCACAATGATAACTCTTAAACAAACTCAAGATTTAAAAAACGAAGAAAATGGTTATTGCCTCCATCGGACATATACCCATTCACAAAGAGAGGTTTATATTCGGCAAGAATAACTGATACGCCTCTTCATCATTCTGAGTACAATTTCTTTCAACTCTCGACAAACTAAAAGAAATATAAATGTTCTGTTACCAATCTACTTAGTCAATGTTGTTAACAAAGTTTCGGGGTTATGATTTGGAAAGGAACAGTTTTTGCTGGAAATGAAAGCAGTGTTTATTTTGTTTACTTTTTTGGTAATATTTCCATTTTATTTTTCCTTATTTCGATTGTAAGGTAGGGGTAGGGTAAGTCCTAGTAAGACCAGCATGTGAAAAGGAAATTAGTTGTTTTGTTTTTTTTTGCTCTCCGATCAACAGGGGGGGCCATGGCCCCCTTGTGCCCCCCCCCCCTGGCTACGCCAGTGGGCGGATCTACAAAGGGAGAAAACCGGCCCGTGCCTTTCCCCCTTCTTTGAAACCCAACTGGCATACCTTAAATACACAAAAAATTACCCCTTTATTGTGTACTTTTACGGCATTGAGCCCCCTCTTTTGAAAAATCCTGGATCCGCCCCTACTTAATCATGTTGTTAATAATATTTCTGGATCCACCGCTGCCTCTTCCTATAGAGTTCCGACAGATGTGACGGTTCGTATGGGGGTTGGGCTATAACTCGGCAATGGGCGAACTCGGCATCGCGCGGCGATAAGGTTTCCAGAGTTAAAGTTCAAGCTTCACACCGGACCTCGATCTAAATAGCTTTAAATTTCATGTTCTGTGGAATTTTGCTTCTCGTAATTGTCAGTATTACCTTTCTAGTAACTATTATACTCATTTTTATCAAATATTCTTTAATGTGCATGGTTATGTGAAAGATATGATTAGTGCAAAAAATCACGCAAGTCTCTGCGATTGAATGCCGAGTTGTCCTTTGTACCGATTTCGCCCGGATCCTTTGCCGTAAGAACGTCATTGTTTTACGATCTAAACATCTGAGAATGTCTCTTCTTTTGGATGTGTTCTCTTTTCGAACAACGTGTCCACCTTCTTTAGCAAAATCTTCATGTTGTCTTCGAGATGAGCCATTCGGTTGTGGATGCCTTTCTGTGAGTTCTGTACATGCTCTAGCGTCTCGACCCGTTTCCCATAGAGTTCTCGCATCTTCAGAATCGCCTCTCGGACCGTCAATGCGATGCCCTTGATCCGATCAGAACCTGAACGCGGCTGTGAGGGCCGTATGAACAAAGAAATTGAAGGTTAACACATGTCTGTTCAAAAACGTCAAGGAGATTTAACACAAATAAAACTGGGCAATCTTAATGACAAAAATACATGGTAATCGCTACAGAAGTTGTGTATCTACTTTGGGATGGAGCAGGCGTATATCCCCCTCCGCCTTTGACACCCAATAAAAATATGAAGACCGAGCAACTTGTAATGGGTATCTGACAAGATACATCGATCTACCTCCCCCCCCCCCCCCCCCGCCCCCAACAAATCCGAAGAAATTTTCACCCTTGTAATTTTATTTGTTTATCATTATCTGGATAAGCCACTGATTTTTTACTTCACCTGTATGTTATTGCAGATTGAAATTGCTTTTTTGAGCTCTTTCCTCAATGCAGTCATCTGCTGCATCCACTTGCCAAACTTTGTCTTGTCAAGGACAAATGACTTTTTACAGACGACAGACGATCGCCACACCCAGAGTGGAAATCGACCCTGCAGCTCCATCACCAGATCAACCTGTACAATCGAGATGGTCACGGATTATGGTAAATATTAAGCCTCTTATTGGCCCCATTTTTACTTGCTTTAGGAGTGTTAAGTTAAGCGGTCTCAGGAATAAATTAGGTCATATAGGCCTCAACCGAACACCAACACAACAACTGGAAACATACAATAATGGCAAAATCAGACGGTTCATTACTTGAAAGACTTGATTTGTATATCACTTGAAAGACACCGTCAAAATAAGCGTGTCATGATTAAAAATTAAAACCTGAAATTTCAAATACATTTCCTTATTAAATTGTGGATCAGAATGACCAGCTTAACTAGAACATGAAATAAGACAAACTGCTTCAGGGACCTTATCAAATGTATACTTAACGTTTTCGTAAAGGTATACACTCCCCATATAAAGATAAATTTTCTCGCATCAAATGAATACTAATTCCATTCTTTCAAGAGTTTGTATTTTCACTCTCACCAGGATGATACTGAAGTGGTATTTCACACCAATTTTTAACGATTTTCCCTCAGCAAATCTTCACATACTTTCGACAAATTCGAAAGAAAAAAAAGTTGTGTCCATAATTCCTGTCTGCAAATATCAAAATCTGGGGACCTTTTCTTTTCTTCTGTTGTCGGCAAATTTGAAATTCCAAGAAACTTTTGTTTTACCCTCAAGAGGGAAACTTTCGGATAACTTGTTGGCAAATTCGGTCAGACAACCCCACTCAAATTTCTTCTCTAGGGCAGTGGCGCAAATCCATTTTGAAATTAGGGGGGGGGGGAAGGTCACCACATGATTTAACTTCTGTACCTGTCTGAAATGTCTGGAAAATTTTTCTGACAACCCCCCCCCCCCCCCAAAAAAAAAAAAAAAAAAAAAAAAAGTTATCACATTTTTGGGTCTAGTTTCCCTCCAAAATTCTCTGACAAGCAAAAAAAAAAAAGGGGGGGGGGGGGTTATTGCATTTTTTTGGCTCTAGTTTTCCCCAAAATTCTCTGACAAGCAAAAAAAAAAAAAAAAAAAAAAAAAAAAATGGTGGGGGGACATTTGCCTATCTTCAAAAAGATGGGGGGGGGGGGGAACATGTCCCCCTGTCCCTCCCTGGATTTGCGCCCATGCTCTAGGGACACGCATGCCGTCACTCACCTGCATCGTAAGGCGATGAAGGTTAGCTTTGGCTTGAATAGCTTGGATATCGTCGACTGCTAGACAGACCTGAAAATGAAAAGAAAATCATGGTAATACGAAGAAAAAAAAAAATCACTAGTAGTTACCTTTAAAATCTTCATTTCTTTTATCTTATTCCTGCATAGTTGCAGTAAAATTGATCATTATTCTTTTTATGCATTACACTCCGGCTTTCTTTAACAGATTGCGCAGCCGATCTCAATAGCCTACTGGAATTTGCAGAAATTCATTCATACACTCGACTTGTTCTTAAAAAATCATTGACGGCTCTATTGGTCACAACCGGCCCCTGACCCCGTTATAAAACCCATATGGTATTACACAGGTAAATAAAAATAAAAACTAAATGTGCCCCTCCTTAATGAATGCGTTAAAAAAAAAAAATAGACCCCCAAAACGATATAAGAGCGCATGGTAAAAACTTAAAGATCATAGACAGTCTCGGTAGCAAAAATCATACTGGCAAGAAACTTATCTGAGATAGTCACATACTATTCTCCTTTTATCATAAGACACATGTACGAGATTATTTAACATTCCATTCACGATTTCGAACAAATTTTAGTGGAAATATTTGTAAGAAACGCTTGGTATTTACGGCTTATCACTGCCTCACGCTAGACCATAGCCACCCGAAGGTTCCCCGCACGATAAACCCAGCGCTTCGCACTATGTGTAACGTATTCTATACACACAACAATCCTCATGTGAGTAGTGTGCGTGGCCGTTGTTTCAATTTACATCCCCTCTTTTGGGGGCCAGGGATTTTTATTACTTTTCACCTCTCATTCGATAAATATTTCACGTGAGGAGGAAAAAACTTCACAGCATCTTAGTTATGTTAGTACCCTGCTATTTATTAAGTAAAATCAAAAGAAATCTCACAAAAAATTTTTGAGGGCTTCCCAAAACTATCTGTTAAAGCGACATACCGTCACGGTGGTACTCACCAACATGTTCATCATTAGAATCGGCATGAGAACGATGAAGAGAAGAAAGAAAAGTTTGGTCAGTTTAACAAGATTCACCGAGGTCTCTCTTGCGTTGACAGGATCTAGTAATGGAATAAGGAATTCTAAGGGTCCTTTTCCAAAGAAGACGCTGTCAAAGTCCACCTCGCCTAGCATCATGGTGAATGTCTTAGCGAGGGAATCGTCAAGAGTGTGGAACGCTTTCTAACATCGTTAAGAATAACCAATCAAGAAACCATAGATAGATTTACCATTGTGCTACTATAAGGTTACAAACATGTATCCAAAATATATACATGATGCATTCATGTAACTTTCAAGATCCATTAAAATATCTCTTTCTTTAATGAGCTTTCGCTCTTGACCGCTTAATGGTCACTTTTCTACAGTTCATTATTTTGATAAAAGTGCACTCTTAAAATGTTGGGTAAATTTAGTTGGGTAACTGCTGGTTGGTTAAAAATATTCCCAATTCTGGACTATTATTAACCAACTGGACACTCGAGTGGTGTAACCAATATTGGTCAATACTTTTTACCTAAATATTGGACATATATTTACCAACAGTATTTGGTAATTATGGGTTGGGTACTTGTTGCCCTGTAGTTGTGTAATTTTGTCACATTTCCTTTGCCAGTTGGGTAAATTTTGTTGGGTAACTGATGGTTGGTTAGAAATTCGCTTTTGCCCAACTTGTGGTAAATATTTTTACCCAATATTGGGGAAAACACTTATATGAATATTCATGAATTTTTAGTAGCGTATGGTTTGGGGTGGCCCGATTTACTAACTGTCACCGAATGCATAAAAAAATATAAGGGGTATATAAGAGCTTGCACTAGTTTGCACTAACTGGATAGGATAGGACTAGGATTGGATAGGTTAGGTTAAGATATAGGATAGGATAGCTTAAAATAGGATAGGTTAGGATTGATTAGGTTAAGACCCAGAAGGACGTAACGAGCAGATTTCATTTTTTTTTTACCTAGGTTGGAGGAAAAAGGAAACAATAAATTGGGCAGCTGAATTTGCCCAACCACATGATATTTGTTACCAAACAGCTGAACAAATAGAGGGTTGGGCAATCCTATTGGGTAAGATTGGTTGGGCAATAATTACCCAACTGAGAATATAACCAACAGTTGGGCAATTGTAGAGTTGGGTAAAATCTAATGGGTCACCAACTGATGGGCAATTTAATTTGCCCAACAACATAGTAAATGGATTGCCCAACATCAGTTGGGCAAATTTTAACCAAAAGCTGTGTGGACAGTATGTTGCCCAGTGTTGGTTAAAAATTGGGCATTTTTTTGCCCAACTTTTTTAAGAGTGTGGTGTTCCATGGTCACAAAATACAATTCATGGACCAATTTTGTATATCAGGAAAAGCTCAGTTAAGTCCAAAAACTGTATCAGACAGCAGTGGCGGATCCAGGATTTCTTGAGGGAGGGGGCTCAATATTCACAAAATTTTCTGACAAGCAAAAAAATAATCCTCAGCATTTTTGGGCCCCCTTTTAACTAAAAAAATCTCTGACAAGCAAAAAAAAAAAAAAAAAAAAGGTCTTCAGCATTTTTGGGGCCCCATTTTGGTCCCAGGGGCCCCCGGGCCCCTCCCTGGATCCGCCACTGTCAGACAAGTACCAACTTTGGCACGCTAGACAGATTTAATATTACGTTGAATTCAAAGCGGAACTTGCAAATTGCTCAATAGAATTCTCATTGTGGTACTCTAATCTTCCGCAAAATAGCGATTTGCGACAAAGATATTTTTTGTTGTTATCAACCAATCAGGATCGAGGTTTTAGTTTGGACTCTTTGAAAGGTAGATCATTTTTTTTTTTCATCCTTAAGTAATATTAAGCATTACAAATCAATCATAGTCAAGGTTTAAGCCTGCGGCTCGATGAAAGGTGATTCTGATTGGCTGATGCTTTAATTATGTTTGATTGCAACTCGTGATTGCATGCATGATGCGTTTATCCTGCATGTACCTGATTCATCAGCAGAGCATAGAAGGTCAATCCAAATGCCATCACAAACATAAACAAGATGAATGCAAACTTCAGGAAAGTTCGTGTGTGTTGTGTTTAACCCATATGTTATAATGTATATTACCACTGAGGGCGCAAACCCCTATATGTAAAAAGACGTGTGTCTGACGAGAGCCATGTTGAATCTAAATAAATCACAAATCAACCTCAAACTAAAGGCCTAGTATTTGAAGTTCTTAGTGTGATACCACATATTTGGCGACGAAGATGGCTACAATAAACATTCCTGCACCCGCACCTTTCCTGTCTACACCGGGAGAGCCTCCTGTGAGTTGGCCGAGGTGGGTTTCTAGCTTCAAAACCTACTTGATCGCCTGCGGCTTGGATGGTACAGCCGTTAGCGATGAGCGACGCCGGGCGATACTCGTCCATTGCCTGGGGACAGAAGGGCAACGGATCTTCGCGCAGCTCGACCCTGAAGGTACGTACAGTTACAGTGATTCCCTCAAGGCCCTTAACAATCACTTCGGGCCCAAAACTAGTACCATAATTGAACGATATAAATTCAGGCAGCGTGCCCAGGGGCCCGGTGAGCCTATAGCCCAGTATGTAGCGGCTTTGAAAAGCCTTGTCGCGGACTGTAAATTTGAGAAACTAACTGATGAAATGGTTAGGGACCAATTGATTGAGAAGACGTCAATCCCTCGAGTCAGGGAGAGGTTGCTTATGGAAGATGACTCAATAACCCTGGAGAAAGCTGTGAAACTGGCTATTCAGATAGAAACTGCAATCAATGACTCCAAATGTCTGAATGCTGCACAGGGTCAAAATGAGTCAAGCAAAGTGAAGCCAGTGCAGGGTGTAAGAAAGAAAGGACAGACCCACACATACAGCAAGGCGTGTTCACACTGTGGTAGATCACATCACCCTAAAGCTGAGTGTCCTGCCAAGGGGAAGAAATGTAGAGCATGCGGGAAGTTAAATCACTTCGCCCAAGTCTGCAAGTCTAAGAACAAGCAAAAATCTGTGAAACTTGTCGAAGAAAGTCATGAACCTTACTGCCCTGACAATGTTTACACAATTAGAGACAATGCAAATTCAGGGAATTTCAAACACTGTGACGTTGAGATAGCTGGAAGCGCACTTTCTATTCTCATTGATGTTGGAGCGAAGGTCTCTCTCTTGAATGAGAAGTTCTATCACGAGAACTTGTCACAGTATCCGTTGAAACCTGCAAAAGTGCAACTCCAAGCATATGGTGAAGCAGGAATTTCGGTTCTTGGAATAGTTTCAGTCCCAGTACAGTACAAACACGTGAGGCTAGAGCATTTCACATTCTATGTGACCAATGGGCAGAGTCTGATGGGGGTGAATTTGTTTGATGAACTAGGCTTCAAACTCCATGACCCCAAGGGTGAGCGAATTCAAACAGTTGGGGAAGACTACCCGACACGTTATCCATCCGCCTTCAACGGTTTTGGTGAATGCATTGGTTACTGCCATGCACCTAGGATCGACCCTCGAGTTACACCCGTTTCACAGGGTCTACGGAGACTCCCCTTTTCCGTGCGCGAGGAAGTGTCACGCGAGCTCAAACGTCTTGAATCAGACAACATTATTGAGCGAGTTGATTCGTCTGCCTGGATATCAAACCTTGTCATTGCACGAAGGAAAACAGGAGAACTGAGGTTATGTATAGACCTCAAGGCCGTCAACAAAGCGGTCATTCCTGACAAATACCCGCTTCCAACGCTCAATGAACTTTCGGCTAGATTTCATGGCGCGACCATTTTCACAAAATTGGACATGAGGCGCAGTTATCTTCAAGTACCACTTGCCAAACATAGCCGACATCTCACTGCCTTTGTGACACACGAGGGCGTGTTCCAGTACCGCCGTATGCCATATGGACTTAGCTCCGCTCCAAGCGCATTCCAGAAAATCATTTCTTCAGTCTTAGCTGGCATCCCAGGAGTCCTGAACCTCCTCGACGATGTCGTCATTTGCGGAGCGGACAAGGACGAGCATGATCAACGACTACAAGAGGTAATGTCGCGGCTGACAAAGCATAACTTGACGCTCAACAAGGACAAATGCAGTTTCGCAGCTCGGGAAATCGACTTTCTCGGGTACAGAGTGTCAGCAGAAGGAGTCATGCCAATGCATGACAACGTAGAAGCAATCCGCAGGTTGAAGGCGCCAACAAACGCAAAGGAATTGAGTTCATTCCTTGGAAGTACCAACTACTACCGCAAGTTTGTTCCTCATTACGCGGACATCGCGGAACCGCTACAGCAGCTACTACGCAAGGACGCACAGTGGGCTTGGACGCCCGCTCAGCAGAGAGCCTTCGAGTCGCTGAAGGACAAGATCGCATCTCCCCCTGTTCTCGCACACTTTGACCCAGAAGCGGTTACGTCTGTTACTACAGACGCGTCAGGAACAGCGGTCGGAGCCGTTCTATCGCAAATTGTCGCAGGAACAGAACGCCCAGTCGCGTACGCGTCGCGTACATTGTCGGAAACAGAGCGCAAATACTCCACAGGGGAACGCGAGGCCCTGGCATGTATTTTTGCATGTGAACATTGGCACATGTATCTGTACGGTCGGAAATTCAAACTCCGCACCGACCACCAGGCGCTGACAACACTGTTGGCCACATCCGGATCGGGTCATCGGCCCTTACGCATCTACAGGTGGTCAGATCGTCTGCATCAGTACGATTTTGAGGTGGAATACGTGTCCGGTTCGCGCAACAGAGTAGCGGATATGCTGAGCCGTGCTTCCATGGATGAAAGCGAACACACGCAGCGAAGCGATGGTGATGACGCGGAAGAATTCGTACAAGCGGTCATAACGCACGCGATCGCTAATGTCGTCACGCCAGCGGAATTGAAAGCAGAATCACGCGTAGATGATGTACTGCAAACTGTTCGACAGTATCTGAAAACAGATTGGCCTAGCAAAATTCCAGATGCATTGAGCGCATACTACAGAGTCAGAAATGAGCTCTCAGTGGTAGATGACGTCATAATCATGCTCGGAACCCAAGCGGTCATTCCAAACAAGCTTCAACAGCGAGTGCTCCAAATAGCACATGAAGGACATCCAGGAATCGTACGGATGAAACAGAGATGCCGAGCAACGGTATGGTGGCCGGGCATAGACAGACGCGTTGAACAGCATGTCAAAGATTGCGAAAGCTGCTGCTTGAGTGAAAAAGCAGGCAGCGCAAGGCCCGCTCCTCTACAACCCGTTCCATGGCCGCATAAACCATGGCAAGCACTTCAAGTCGATATCTTCGGCGAAGTTGTCGCCGCCCCACACAGTGAACGATTTCTGGTCGTCGTGCATGATATGCATAGCAAGTGGCCCGAGATAGCATCGACAGGTACGGTCACTACGAACTCGATCATCAACATTCTTGAGAAGATCTTCACAAGATGGGGATTACCGGAGTCGATCACGACCGACAATGGTCCACAGTTTGTTTCGGACCAATTCAGAGCATTCCTCGCGGGATACGACATCCGTCACAATTTGACTTCGCGATACAACCCGCAAGCGAATGGAGGAGTGGAACGTCTGAATCGCGTCCTCAAGGAGAGCATCAAAGCGAGCATCGCAGAGGGGAAGAGATTCGATGAAGCAATCCAGATCTTCCTCCGTACGTATCGCTCGACACCGCACGAGACCACCGGTATGACGCCGGCGGAACTGATGATAAATCGGAACCTCCGATTAGGTTTGAACGTTCTTCAACCAAGAACACCATCCAGTGACATCGTGAAAGCGAAAGCGTCCGAAATCGCGGCACGCCAAGAAAAAGCGAAAGCGTATACAGACCAACGAAGACGCGCACGACAACCACAATTCAAAGTCGGCGATTGGGTTCGCGTCACGCGTCCCTTCAGGGGACACAAGCTCGCATCAGCGCTATCATCTCCGAAGCAAATCAAGAAGCTTATCGGAAAGAACGCGTTTCTTCTGAATGACAACACAAAGTGGAACGCACGACGTCTGGTAGCGAGCAAACCTGGAAACGAAATGGACGACGATGTCTGTTTCCCTTTCCCAGCAAACGAGGACAACCATCAACCTCACGAGCGCGTTGAACATCAACTCCGACGCTCAGGACGACAACGACGTCGGCCGCAGTATCTTAATGATTATCGGTGAACTTAAAAGAAATAGACAGCAAGAAATTTCACTTTGAAGTATGATAAAAGTATTCTGGTTTTTTCGGACTCATATTGGACCATAAACAAATAATCATACTATTTTGGACCTTGAACATTTTTGGACATTTTCTTACACTGGAAAACCCTTGTCTTTGAAGGGGGAAAATATGTTGTGTTTAACCCATATGTTATAATGTATATTACCACTGAGGGCGCAAACCCCTATATGTAAAAAGACGTGTGTCTGACGAGAGCCATGTTGAATCTAAATAAATCACAAATCAACCTCAAACTAAAGGCCTAGTATTTGAAGTTCTTAGTGTGATACCACAGTGTGATATCTGTGAATAAAATTGAGAAAGGTCCAAATAAGTAATAACTATTCATCACAAATTACAAATGCAAATGAAGTTCTATCTTTAATAAATTAAGTTCAATTCCATAATGAAATAGTTTCTTTCCCTGATCTTGTGATGAATAAATAATTAGTCTTTGCTTAAACTGTATTTATGTTTTACCTTGGCAATTAGATCGCGTTTAACAAGTCCAGAATATTTTTATCTTTTGCCTTAATGCACATTACTTTCATTTTACCCGACTGAGGGTCCTATCATCTTTTTTTATGTTCTCCCCTTTCCCTTCCTCTTGTTTCTTCCCCCTCCTTTTTTTTTTTTAGCGATTCAATGAGTTGGCCTTTGTGTGTGTGTGGGGGGGGGGGGGGGACGTGCCCCCTATATCTACCCACTTTTTGTGGACACCTTAGACACTTAACATTATTATAACTGTAGCTATATACACACATGATACATGTAAGTTGATGTTTGTTTACCTATGAACATAATGACATAGATGCCGAATAGAGATGATCTTCTCATGAAGAGAACCAGGTTGATCCAAGCCAGGAACCCAGAAACAGCTCCCACGGGCCACTGCCATTGCTGATGAAACAAGAGAGTGTAAAGGTTGCCATGATTGCTCGAACTCTGTAGGCTCTGTGGTGGACCCAGGAGCCTTTTTTATCATTCAGAGGGGGTGAATGATTACTTTTTTTCTTGATTTGTCCATCAATCTACAAGAGTGGAGAACCCCTGGATCCTCCACTTTTGATTATTAGATGAATGCTTAAAAGAGTATTATTGGTGTGATCTTAAAAGAGTACTTTTGGTGTGATCTTATGAAAAGCATATCTGAATGTAGAGAAATTACAAATTTAGTGTCATTACGTTACGGTGGAATCGCCCTAAAGGGTAAAATAAAAATCACAAAAATTATATCATGATGACATTATATTTGCTTAATCATTCAATTAGAGAATTATGGTAGGGTTTACAGGATGGATGCAGGTTGACACGTAGTACATAAAGTAGTGGACCAACTCTTACTACTCGGCATTTGGTCCATGCACTTCTAAGAATACCCGCCTTTTATCTAAAACATATACATGTACAAACTGCACAGCACAGGACGCTTAGTCAATTCTGTAATAAATTGAGGAGGAGGGGGGGGGGGGGGGAGCGGAGGTTAACTGCTACCAATGCCACAAGGGGTTAGAATTGACTCCTCTGTCTATGATGTGTACATCACATGTTTTATAGGATGTCCATTCTCGAAGAACTTGTTGAAATGGGAAAAGTAAGTGGACAAACTCTTCACACACCCTATTTGGTCCGCTTTCACGAATACCCGTCTTTGGTCTTAAACATGCACAGTGCACTGCACATTCAATTCAGTAGAGGTGTCGTGGTCTAGTGGATAAGTACCCGGACTGTGAACCAGTACAAGGTACAGGGTTCGAATCCCTGGCGCAGCACAAGTGTCTATTGGCAAGACATTGATACATTTGCCACACTCGAACCAGGTGAGGTAAATGGGTACCTGGTAGGAATTAATTCCTTGAAATGCTAGAGCGCATTAAGAGCAGCCATGCTAAAGCCGGGGTAATTACTGTGGAGCGTCAAGTCTGACAGATATACAAGAACCCACCATTATCATTATTATTGGGCGATACTGCCCTTTATGCCACATCAATGATGAATGTATATTACATGTATAAGATGACCACTGTCAGTGATCTCGATGTCGCTTCTCGGCAAGGTAAATATGATGGCAGCAGTGTAGAGAAACAACTCAAGGTAGTTTATGGGACTCTTGAAATAGTTCAGTCGCTGATACGCTATCTGTAGAACCTGATGGAGAAGTATCCATAAATTAAAGTTAGTGACTAAAAATACTGCTAAATTACTTAATTTATAAACCAAAACTATAATTAATATTTTCTTTCATGTAAATAATTTCTTGTTGTTGTCCCTAGCGACAACTCTAATAACAAATAGTACGTCACAATAGAATGACTAATTTGCCAGCTTTCAGAAATTCATAACTTTCTTATTGTTTGTCCGATTTCATTCAAATTTTAACCAATCTGTTACTTTCATTGTACTGCTTAAATCTAATTCAACCTGTCAGAAATGCTGGATTTTCCTTTCAGTGCTTACCTCGCGGCACAAGTTGAGCGCAGACAGTGTGATGATGACTATATAGCCAAAGTGCTCGTCAAAAATCAGCACCTTGGCGCGTGACGCCCTCTCTATCCATCTCCCATTACCATCAGCAAACCACTTGGCAGCATCGGGGTGCTCCACGGTACGGTTGATGAACTGGACATAGTAGCTCGGTGGCATCACGATGATGAACCCGGTCAGCATGACCAGGAAGAGGACGTAGAGAACGAGTGAGCAGACGAAAGCGTAGCGACCGACCGAACTCCACTTGTGGTAGAGGTAGGTGGTTACGACGGGGTGATCGAGAAGACTCTCGCGTTGGAGGGTGGCCTAGGAATATGGGGAGGAGGGTGGCGAGAAGAGGATGTGGTGATAGCAATTGTTATACGGGATCTCTTCCTTTATTATTGATATTTCTTATATTGTATTAAAAATATAACTGAGGGCTGCAAGCAAATCAAGCTTCACGCATAAGCTGCAGCTCTTCTGTATAACATGTTCATTATGGATAGCGTGGAACTTATTTTCATGCATATTTGTACTGTCCTGGAAAAACAGTATCAATTGCACATCCATGTACATGAACATGAAACTGTATGTATAAAAAGATGATAAAGAAACCTAACCGAAACAAATCAGATGTGACAGAAATAATGATATTAAATAATGTCATGGAAATCCCATGGAATAGTTGTGCGAAGTCCCAATATCGTGAGACACACATAAAAAATAAATACCATCATCTTTAATCGGAAGAGAAACTTGCAAAAGCATCACGAATACTGCAGGGATACTCAAAATAATTGACTAATAAAATTCTTTGAGGACCTCGACCGCACAATCTTCCCTTTTGAGCTGAACAATATCTTCTAATTTGCAGTATGGAAGTGTCATCGTGATGGGTCGATGAAAATGTCAATCATTATCTGCAACGGAATTTTTGTTGGTATGTTTATGCTTTTCATTTGTAAAATATGTAGATTTTGTTAGTACATTATTTGTATGCTTATGTCGAATTTTCTATGCAATATGCACCATTGTAAACCTCCTAGGAAACCGAATTTGACCTAATCCATATCTATACTAATGGCGAATCAAATCAAATCAGGGCCCTGTTTCATAAAACTTGTCATCAATGACAAGTGGCAATAACTGTTATAAGCTACTGAAATCCTTGCATCTTATTGGCTGAGAGCAAATTTGTCGGTAAAAATCACTGACAAGACACTTGATGAAACGCCCCCAGATCCAAACAAAATTACCATGATTTGCAGAGGATGATTCACGATTCTCTCGCGTGGATCTTTGATGTAGGGCTGAGCACCCCGCTTTAAATGACCTCTGCGATGAAATAGGCAACTCCCTTTTCGTGGTCTAGTCCTGTGCAATGACGAAACTCTCCGCGGTAGACTTCTTTAAGTAACCCAAGATGTTTGGCTTCGTCTTCTAAAGATGCAAACATGGGGTTATTAGCACTAACGGATTAAGTGGGGTACAACGGCTTGCGGCCTCCCCCTTTTGAAACCCAAGTGACCTACCATAAGTAGACAGCCCCCCCCCCCAAAAAAGGGGGCCCCTTTCAAATTCACGACCCAAAAGGCATCTGAAAATGTGAATACTATTTTTTATTTTTTTTGGTCAAAAGTTTTCAAGAATTCTCCGCCCCCCCTCTATTTTTTTTTTTACTCAGTCCTGTATCTGCCCATGGATTTTAACGGCGGGCTATTAGGACCTCAACGATGACAAAATTTGTGGTTTAACAAAAAGAAAAAAGAAAATAGAGAGCATTCGAAGAGAAAGAAAGGGAAAAAGGGAAGCGCATGTAAGAGACATATAATAGAACCCTCTTATACATCCTCCTCTCTCTCAACGGATTCATTCTCTTGCTAAAGACCAGTTCCCCTTCCCATGATAACAGTGCATCCGCTGTGGGTTGACTCACGCTGGATCACTGGTTCCTTTTACAAAATAATTACAACTATTCGGAGTTAGAATTAAATGAAACATTGTTGTATTCATGAATGCCCCTGAGTTTGAGTAATTAAAGGAGAATGAAACCCTGGGGGAAAATCAATTTTAATGAAAAGAGGGGATATAGAGAGAAGCAATTTTTAAAAAAAAGTTCCATCAAAATCGGTTACGGAATGAGAAAGTTATGAAAGATTGAAAAGTCTCAATTTACTTTCTATGGGGGTCCTCAAATTGGCAATGTTGCTTCAAAGTGACAGGCTTAGTAGTACAACTCTCAATATGTTTTTTACACCAAATTTCATATTTTCTCTATTATCTCTAAAGATGCTGTCTGTCCTTTTGTGAACTCAACATAATGTGTGTCAAATACATTTTCTCATGATATATCTTGAGCTAAGAAGGAGACAAGCTGCATCTTGAGAGATAATGGGGAAAATATGTAATTTTGTGTACAAAACATATGGAGAGTTGTACTACTAAACCTGTCACTTTGAAGCAACATTGCTAATCTGACGATCGTCATAGAAAGTAAATTGAGACTTTTCAAACTTTCATCCTGTTCATAACTTTCTCATTTCGTAACCGATTTTGATGGAACTTTTTTTTAATTGCTTCCCCTTATCCTCTCTCTTCATTAAAATGGTTATTTCCCCAGGGTTTCATTCTCCTTTAATGAGCAGTAAATGAATTACAAACCAGTCAACGATTGGAACCCACCTGGTGTTGTGATCCATGAAGAGAAGGCATCTTCAAGGTATTCGTAGTAGAACTCCAGCGTTAAACCCTTGGACTTCGACGAGTATATGTCACCAGAGATCGTGATGCAGCGGTCAAGAACTATCTTAGCGACCGCTATATCGTGAAAAAAAAGAGTTTTGTATACGTGTAGGGTGATGTCTGTATACGTCATGCAGAACGAATAACGGATTTTCACTGTCGTTAGAATATAGCATTTTGTCACTATTGTTTTATACCGCTGCCGACAGGGGGCGCAAACGAATACGTGCCATGCCACCACGTGTTGTAGCAAAGGGGGCAAAATCCCTCTTAATCTAGGATAAATTCTTTGTTGGCAGTATTATAGCTGATGAATCTTTGTTAGTTCACCAAATTATCCACTGTCTGAATCAGATATGTACAATAATGTTCTCTAAATAACATTCTCTCAAAATACACGAGTCGTTTGTTGACAAGTATACGTTCACGTGGTACGTGCATGCGCATGCGACCCGAAAAAACGATATTTTTTGTGTTAGTGGAAAATTTATACTGACCCTTACATCAAGGGTATCTGATCTAAAAGAGATGCAAATAATATAGGAATAATCATATACGTTTTCCTAATATAGACCCACGTTCTTGGTCTAAAAGACAGAGACAATTATTCTCGGCACTTCGAATGTCGTATGAGCGAGCAGTGCGCTTACGAACAGCACTTAGCTTAGCAAATAGATATCAAAAAAGAAATTTCTTAAAAAGGCAATCCTTTTAGCTTTGGCTGAATCTTCTTCAGACGAAGAGAAAAAGAAGAAGAAGAAGAAGAAGAAGAAGAAGAAGAAGAAGGAGAAGAAGAAGAAGAAGAAGAAGAAGAAGAAGAAAAGTAGTAGTAGTAATAGAAGAAGGAGAAGAAGAAGAAAAGTAGCAGAAGAAGAAGATGATGAAGAAGAAGAAGAAGAAGAAGAAGAAGAAGAAGAAAAGTAGAAGAAGAGGAATAATAATAATAATAATAAGAAGAAGAAGAAGAAGATTTTAGATGACGAACAAAACAAAAAAATGGATAAGATAATGAAAAATTGGAAGATAAAGAAGGAGGAGAAGAAAAAAAGAAGAAAAGGAAATTAAATAGAACAATCATCGTAGCCTCTCACCCGGCATTGATTGGATGAGTTTCCTCATGGGCGTGGTCCGATAATTAGTTTCCTCATCCAGACTCGAGACGCACATCAATTCTCGCCACTTCGAATGGCGTAGGATTATCTTGGCAACGTCCCTTTGCGTATAATGAAAATGGTGCTTGAATTACTGGCAATGAAAATGGGCAATGTGATGATATCCGCGTCCTACAGACAACATGATTAGATGATCATGATTACAGATTAAAGAGGAGGTTGAGTTCTGGGAAAGCTGAAAAAAATTATTTGTGAGCTTTTTCATTCTTTTTTATGTTAGTTTGGAAGCTTATCATAGTAGAAATTAATGTTCCCTGAAAAGGATTGCTCTTCGAATTCCCTCACATTCAAAATATGACAAGAAACGGCTGAAATGTTCGGGCCGAACATTTGTGTGTAGTCCCATATACACGTTTCTGTGTGCAGTGCATGTGACTCTCGGCAGGATTGAGTCAATTTCTTATCATTCTGATGATTCCAAAACCTTACAACATACACCAATTCTTATGTGCTATATAATCAACCTTTCTCAATTGCTTTGAGGCAGTTTCTTTCACAATTCAGTCTCATGCCCAGAACTCAACTTTATCTTTAAAGGTATTTAGACCTGGTATTCAAGAGGGCGCTTTCAAAATGCATACGCTGTGCTGGCTGACAGTGCAAGTTGCCCAATTGACACCAACATTATTCAACGCTTACGCAGATGCCATGTTCCGAATGCCCGAATAATGCCGATAAGCTACATAATTATACACGGCAAGCGCACACACTGTATTGCAACGTGGGTAGATCTACCACTTTGATTGACAGCTGCCTGTAGAGTTCAGTGCATGTGACTTTCTTTGCCAATCTTTAATGAAGATGGCGGCGAGTATCACACCATCCAACAGCACCCTCTTGAGTGCCGGGTCTAAATCTTACTTGTAAGCCCAATCATGACCGTTGTCTTGAGATCGTGTACCAATACGGGATAAATAGAGCTCAAGTGATTATGAAAGATAGAAGGTGAGAGGAATAGCAAGATAGAATGAGTGTGAAGGAGAGAGAACGAGACATAGACTAAAATACAGATATTGGGAGAGAGAAAGCAAGAGAGAGAGGGGGGGGGGAGGAGGAGATAGAAGGGGAAATGAGAAAAATCTTTCAGACAAATATAATTTATTTCGTACGTATACTGTCGATTTAGGAACGACTACATGTTTCAAAAGACAACGCACAAATGCGACCTTACTCACTTGCTTATTTAGGGGAACACAACCCGCCATTGCCCTCCCCTATTGAAAATGTGCCCCCTTTCAAATTTTCGATGCTTAAGGCTTCTGAAAGCATGATACAACAGTAAGAACGTCTTTCTTTGCCTGTCAGAGATTTTGGGGGGAGTAAATTAGTGCCTAAAGTGTGCCGCCATCTATTCTTTTTTTTTTGGGGGGGGGCTGTCAGAAAATTTTCGGAATTACCCCCCTTAACAAAGTCCTGGATCTGCCCCTGCCTTACTCATGTCCGTGATCAATAGCGTGATCGACTTCCTTGTCGTAGAGCAGCATTTTAACCATCTCCAGCTGCCCGTTGATGCAGGCGTGATGGAGCGGTGTCATCTGGTGATCAGATAAAAGGAGAAAATCAAAACAAAACAAAACGGGGGGATCACTCAGCCTATAAGATATGAAATCACAAATGTCCAAATATCAATATCATATTTAGGATACAGTATCGTTACCATGGTTACCGTGGGAGACCTACGTCTCGCGAGAGCGGCGTTATCATAGGCGTACAGAGAATATCAGCCGTTATTTTTCTATCTTTAATTGTTTCATTTTCTCTTTGAGTCTATTCGACAGCTTAAACTTTACATCATTTACAGGATTGAATGATAAAGTTGTCATATTTAACAGCAGTATGATCAAATTACTCGATTCGGACAGTGTACGAGGATTAAAAAACAACTTTTTGTACAGTACGGACCCCTCCCGAGTACGTACAATTGTTCGAGTTCCCCATATAGCAGTGCCTCGTCGCACATGATGAAAAGAACTATTGTCTACTGATTGTTCTGATGTAGACATTTGAATAAGCTTTTGCTAGTTTTATAGACTGACTGACGTTGATCAGAGAGTCATTATAAGTACATTTCGCTTTCATTTTCAAATTTCGCATGTTTCTTGCGACCGATGAGAGTAGAAATGTGTCGGGAATGGCCTTTCATATGGCATGTACAATAATTAGCGTCGTTTCCACTTTTCCCGAGCTACAATTCACTAAAACCCATTCCCGATACTATCTTACACTAAAAATCAAGCGAAATTTGAAAATCACTGTGTTTTATGAAACGGGCATAAAATCAAAATTGAACAAATTCAATGATCTTGGTATCATTTTCTTCGGTAGAAGATATCTTACCCCATGATGTAAAAAATTATATACTTTTTGAAAGCAAAGAACTAAGCAATGAAAATCCACCATTCCTCTTTATTGGGACACCCGGTATATACATGTATATGTAAATTACAGGTTTATAACATAAAGTACGGAAGGCATACGCTCTGACGGTCAGATGCCCATTTCGCTTCGGATGATTTATTTCGTTTTCGACAAGAGTGAATCGATACATCGCAGGGGCGGATCCAGGGGGGGGGGGGTGAATCGGCCGCCCCCTCCTTTTGAAACCAAAGTGGATTACCTTAAAGCTCATTTACAGTATTGGTAGCAAAAAGGAAATTGAAAAGAAACATGTTAAATATAGTCTCATTTTGTTCTCCTTGTATCAAAAGATGTCTGTAAGAGATCATTTGGTATTCCATCTATGATTTCTGGTGAATTTCAGTGTAAATATCTGTCAGGAATGCTTGATCATTGCCATTATGCTAGGACCCTTCCACCCCGACGGCTCGCCGCACAGCAATCTTGGGGCTTTGCATAGAGACAGCGTGTGTGCACTGTGTGTAGCTACTCATTATTGGTTTTACACGTGTGTGTAGAGTGTATAGCACATGCTACCTTTGTTGGGATTTTACGTGCCTGTCCCGGCACATAAATTAGTTTTTGCCTCTTATTTGTTTAATAATAAACTTTAGGAGGCGAAATCTTCACAGTGTCTTAGTATTGCTAGTATCTTGCTATTTATCAACAAAAATTGAAGAAATCTGACGAACAGTTTTTGAGGGCTTACCAAAACTTTACATGACCTTTAAGTACACAATTTTCAAAAATGCCCCCTTAATTGTTTACTTTTCCGGCTTCGGCCCCCTCTTACAAAATCCTGGATCCGCCCCTGCATCGTGAAGAGATAAAATAGGCTGAGAAATTGACGTTTTTATACTGGGTGAAAAAAAATTGACACTTGATGGTTAATCAGTAATAACAGTAAAAACTTTTTTCAGTTGAATTTTGCAAGCACTGCAGGAAATGGTTAATGATGGGCGAGTGTGCTTTGTAGCAGGTTATTTTTTTTTCCTTTTCTGTAAGATAATCACCTTTTGATCAACTCGCTCTCGAACCAGAAATCGACCGGCCCTCAAACCGCATGTTGGGTATACTTAACAAACTCCCCACAGCCAATCCGCACGTGACTTACTGAATAATTTCAATTTACTTCCCCTCTCTCTCTCTCTCTCTCTCTCTCTCTCTCTCTCTCTTCATAGATCGAATGAAAAATAAAAGAAGGAGTACAAATTTAAAGAATTAATGAGAAAATGTACGTCAAACTGGTCCCTCTGTTCGATGTGTGCGCGTGATTCGAGTAGAATGCTTGCTGTTCTGGTCCAGCCGTTCCCCGCAGCTAGGTGCAGAGGGGCTAGCTTTCCTCTACTCACCGAATTTCTACAAATGAGAAAAAGCCAGTATAAGATACATCAAAAACATGAATAATAATCTGCGGAGGGTATTATAACGACTGTGTATTGATTGAAGGGGCGTATGTAGAATTATATTCACCACAGGCATGATAGCTAAAAGTCTGCGTAAGCTAGCCCAACCATTTGAAGACCTTCCCCGACTCCCCAAATCAGTGCGACTTGCTATGGGTCTACGAGATGCGGGATGTCCAGAAGCCATTACCCGCCCCTCCCCCTTTCCCCCGTCTGGGATTAATGCCGCCCCATTATTTATCAATCTCTGCATGCGCCACTGATGCCTGTATCTTCAATAACAGGCTTATGTTATATGACAAAAAGTATAAAGTAACGTGCAAGAAGATGAACCAAGTAAGGGGAGAAAGGAAGAGTTTGGGGGAAAATTTATAAAACATTCGGTGATACGTACGACACATGCTCGAGCGACAATGGCTCTATGGTCAATATCCTACAATAACCGAATTCTTAACTTTAACCCTGGATCAAACACTAGTATACCTATAACCCTACTCTGAAGAACTAAAAACTAACCTAAAACACATTTGCAATTATAACTCTATCATGCAATAAAGTCAGGAGAACTTCATTGTCGCCGAAGCAAATGTCAGAGCACCAAATATTCAACTAACTTTGCGTTGACGTCAGCTCCGGCCTTGATGAGTTCGAGAACGACGACCGTGTGTCCGATCTCGGCAGCATAATGCAAGGGTGTGTTCCCCAAGGCGTCCGTGTGATGAACGACGGATTCGTTTGACCAGCGTAGTAGCACCATAACCAACCTTCAAGTGATTTAGTCATTCCATTGTGTGAAATAAAAAGTGGGTAAAGTTGGGAATGTTAGTCTACCGGTGAAAAATTTTCTTTCACAATGGTTTTGATCAAAGATGGCTTTTTATTCAGAATTAGTAATGTCTCATTTTACTATGTATGTTAAAGAAAAATTGATAGCAAATAAACTTTCGAAATTTTGTGTTTTAGCTGTCACTGTAGAAGCTAGAAACAAATCAATTAAAATTTTACAAGCAGATAAAATACCTATAAATTCAGTATAATGTTTGATATGCAGAGGCAAGACAGATGTCTCTTGATTTAAAATAAAAATGAATGTTAATCCTGTAACATTGGTAACCGTAAACGTAAAGGTCACCGCACACCTTACGATCGGTCTGCGATCCGATTTCAGAAGAAAATGTAATATCATTTGACAAATCATTTAAAAACGAAAACTATTTTTGATTGAGGTTCTGAATAGTAATACAGATATCAAAATCGATGATACGGCCTTTGCCGAGTTTTCTAGTCCGTGTAATAGCCAAATCGGCTCCGAGTCGTAGTGACGTCACAAAAATCGTACGGCTGCCTACGATTTGAAACAATAAATTTTGCCCTTATTCCCTGTAGAAAGCTGACAGCTCACCAAAACCCTATGTTTAGTATTCATATTACTTTTCAGAACCTGAATAGGGTAGATTTCATTTGTTAAAATGCCAATATTTAATGCCACAGCGATTTATTTCACAAATCGGGATCGCAGACCGATCGTAAGGTGTGCGGTGGCCTTTAGTCAAATCGGGCAAGTCACTATACGCTATCTACGCAGCGATGCTCATAGGCTATGCATGTTCACTGATGCGGAACCTCTCCCGTTAACGGAAGACATTCATTGTCCTAAAATAACGGCTGTCTCCCTGACAAATAGCATTTAAGGAATACACTCTTGATTAATCTTACTCAATGTGTCTGTTCTTCACAGCATCCATGATAAAGTCCATAATATCCACATCCGTTAGAGTAGGAAAGCGTATTTCGCTTTGCAGTATCTGAAACCAAATAGATAAAGTATCTGTATCATACACAAAATGGAGGAGTGCAGTCAGTTGTTAAAATACTATTGGTATGGAAACTCTGGTAAATGAATCTTTTTTAATAACATCTGAATACTTAAACTAAAAATTAACAGAATCCTAGAAAAAAATCAAGCTATCAGATGCAGTAACCAAGTAAATCTTCAATGGCACGTTCCTTCCTTTTATTTGCCTCTAATACTAGTATAGGCCTTACAGTGAGGCGTAAAAATGGGAGATTATTAAGTATATTGGGACCGTGTTAAAGTTGTTTCGACCTTATTTAGTATGAAAGCCAAAAGCGAACAAAGCTTCTCATATCAATTTTTCTTTTTCGTTTCATTTGTTTTTAAAATATAGAACTAAACTCAAGCTATAACTTAACCCTAAAAGGGCCGGGATATTTTGGTTATGACACAGCCGGGGGGGGGGGGGGTGGAATCCCCCCCCCCCCCCCGAGATCTCGACCGTTGACCGCGATCGCGCCGAAAATCAGCACGCACATCGTCCACCACGTAATCTACAAAACTGTATAATTAAATGCTCCGAAAAATTTTCACATTAATTAATTATGCTGATTTATGCATGAAATCAAAAATTTTGCTCTATATCATTAAATAAAGCTCAAAAAATGCTAATTTTTGGTCTAGACACTCTTTCCAGTATTCTTCGCAAACATACTTGAAAAAAAATCGGTATCAAAATTGATTTCTTATGTATTTTATTGTATTCAAAATTTCTTATGTATTTCTTTGTTTTTTTAACCTTATTGTTTTTTGGATGAAACTCGTCGGGGACACTTTCGTGATAATAAACAGCATAAAATAAATTAGTTTTAATCAGTAAATGTAAAAATATTCATAGATTTCTAAATTTTGGCTGAAAACACATTTTGTATTGAAATTATACACAAAATCACGTTTGTGAGCAATTTTTGGTCTGACGTGCACGTACGAAATGTTCAGTAACTTCGGAACCGCATGCCCGGACATCGCGAATTTGGTCTCAAGAGATGCGTGAGATTCGAAAGAAAAAAGTCATGAAACGCCGCGGCGACTGCTTAATTTGCGCGTTGCGGACATATCGCGAGAAACGTCTAGGGTGGGGGGGGGTGGATTCCACTCCCGGCCCTTTTAGGGTTAAAAACATAAAATGGCAATGAAACATTGTGAAAATAAGCCCTTTTCCCCCTTTAATTTATGTTTCAAAATTCCTGCCCTGCTCAGCGCAGTTGCCTTATTGTTTGCCGCAGCCCATCTCTTTATCTCCGCTCCTTCCTCATGGTGTTTTCGATTCGAAGCTACCATACATCGTAGCAGTGTGAGTAGGGTATCGAAGCTACCGTGATTGATAGCGACTTGGAGCGGCGTCAGGTAGGTCGAGTCGTGGATAGTGATGTCCGCACCGCTGATAAGGGAAATGAAGTGGTGGACGCTTTTAGGACTATAGACCCATTTACAATATGGTCCAAATATTGAAATTTTGCTCAGGGGCGGATCAAGGTTTTGTAAAGGGGGGGGGGGGGGGCGCAACTCCCCAGATTTCTTTTTACACGTAAAATAAGTCGCCATATTTGAGGTGATTATTTTCAAACAAAAAATCTCTGACAACATTTTTTAAAAAGGTTATTAGACTTTTCAAGTGTCTTCGGGTCGATAGATTGAAATTCATTTGGTCGAAAATTTAAATAGAGGGGGAAGAATTTTTCTCTTTTCTATACGTAAGCCATGTAATAATGTTTTTTTTTTTTTTTTAAAGAGGACTCTTGGTGGTTGTCTAAATCCGCCTGTGATTTCACTAACATTGCAATTTTAGGGTGGTAGTAAGTTGCTAAACAACTCCGCCCCTGGAATATCGAGCTGCACCATCCTCCTTCAAATTGTGAAAAATTTAACATTGCATGAAACACGCCAGCGCAATTAAAATTGAAAAACAAAACACGGGCATTTATATGGCCAGGGATGTTTCATAAAGCTGTTCATAAAGTTACGCATGACTTTACGAAAAACTTAAATATGACAAGCCAAATGGGATGCTCAATCATTTTAACTGCATCATCTAAAGTCGAACTGTGCAGATGTAGATTAGTATTCTTATTATAAACATTTTTAATATAAAGTATTTTTTGTGCTATAATTTGATTGAGGATATTGGAAATACAGTCACACTTTGTTAAAACATCATGAAAAAACTTTGGGCATCCTATCTGGCACTTCATATTCAAGTCGTTCATAATGTCATGCGTAACTTAACGAATAGCTTTATGAAACACTCCCTGTTAATTAGGGAATGAGCCGCACTGGACGAAATCAATGTTACTCGGTTGGGCATGCAAATATTCCTTAGGCTGTAGGAACAAGTACCCGCAGGTTGGACAATCTGATTACCCAGTGGTGTCTAGCCCAGTGATCAAAGTTAAAGTTCATTTTCATCTGTCAGAATATTCCTTACTTTTCGAAAAGGAAGTTCGCAATCTCCTGTCTGTTGTGGGTACATGCCAGATGAAGGGGTGTTTGTCGGTTTTTGTTTTCGCTGTTGAGGTAAGCGCCTCGGTGGACGATGTCCTGTAGGATGTCGAGATTCCCAGTTGAACTGGCCACGTGAAGGAGAGTGTTCTTCTTTTCATCGGTGATGCTAACAAGATCTTCAGTGAAAGAAAGAGAGTGAGAGAATTATACCAACATTTATGTGTTTCGTTTTATCTAATATAATTTTATTAAAAAGGGATTTACAAAGAGTGTCAGGTAAGTTAATATCATCTCGAATTTTAACATCAGATAAATTATTGACTAAAGAGGGCAACCCCTCCACCTTTCCTATTTTGTCTGTAATTATGACAAAATGTGTAACCAACCATATTGAATAATAAAGGTATCTTATCATTAGGTTTCACTAAAACTATACGCAGAAAATTCAAGTTAATTTCACTTATATACTGGTTGATAGCATCATATGTGTATTTAAACTTCTAGAATTAAAGTAAAGCATGCTAAATTTATGTGCATTCTTTGTATCTAAATCTGGACTTTCATGGGAGAGATTTTCCCCCGATATTAATTATCCTGGAATATGTGTTCTTGGCAGGAATTCAGCCGGCTCGCTCCAGGCTCTAATTGTGGAGGGGGCGAAGCCTTTTGTGCCCCTCTAAATGGCTTGTTTTTCAGTATTTCTCTCACGTCTTAAAGCGATGAGGTACATTTTTTTTTCAGCCCGATCTGCCTATGGGACGAAATGCCAAGTGCAGCTGATAAATAATAATATTGGTTAACTGAATGACACTATGATCAGCAGGATAGTCATAGCACAATCACATCTACAGCGCCAACTGCTAACCACGGAGGCAGGAAGTCCGCCGGCTCGCTCCAGGCTCTAATATTGTGGACGGGGCGGAGCCTTTTGTGCCCTTTAAATGGCTTGTTTTTCGATGTTTCTCTCAGGTCTTTAAGCGATGGGGTGCGTTTTTTCAACCCGATCCGCCTATGGGACGAAATGTCAAGTGCAGCAGCTGATGAATAATTGGTTAACTGAATGACGCTATGATCAGCAGGGTAGTTATAGGACATTTCATCACGTCTACAGCGCCAAACTGCTAACCACATGTTTCCTTTTCCATTTCTGGGTAAACATCATAGTTGTTCACCCAGAAGTGATAGCGAATGAAGGTTCTTATCATACCCCTATACAGTGGCATAGCCACAGGGGGCATAGTGAGGAACGTCCCCCATCGCATGGCGAGAAAAGACTCTCCCCCCCCCCACCCCCCACCCCCACAAAAAAGGGGGAGAGAGAGAAAGGGGACAAGGCCAAGGTAATGTGAAAAGAAGCTGCTTGCATCCTCTTCCACATCCTCACCCCGCATGCGACGGCCTTGTTTATTCGCGTTCCATATACCTGTATCATGTATATAGTATAAGACCGACCCCCTCATTACGTACCAGTGCCCCCTTAATGACTAGATCCTCGCTTTGCCACTGCCCTACTGCGTCAGTGTGTATCTGTTTCCAATCCCTGAAAAACAATATGCACTTGACGATGGTCCAGGTGATTTTACTATTATTATTATGTTAGATTAATTAACCAGGTTGTTAGAAGGAAAAGTCGATTCTTGAAAGGGACTGATTATAAAAATAGGCCCTCACAAAGTTCAACAAGTTATAAGTGTGACTTTGCAACGGAGCCGTTATGTTGGTAACAGTTTTGGGGGGCTATTATTGTAGAGGGATTTGTCATAGGCAGTGGTGGATCTGCATAGGGGGAAAACCGGCCCGTGCCCCCTCTTTTGAAACCCAACTGGCATACCTTAAGTACACAATGAAAAAAAAAATTATCCCTTAATTGTGTACTTTTCCGGCTCTGTGCCCCTCTTTTACAAAATCCTGGATCCGCCCCTGATCATAGGTATTGTGCTAGGAGGTGGTTGTCCTGTAGAGCCCTCAGGTCGGCAATCGAGGGCCCTGTTGTCCCAGAATAAAAAAAAAAGTAAATGCTCAGAACTAACGGCCAAATCGCATCTGCAAAAGAATTTTTTTTTAAAGAAAACTTTTAATTTGTCACCTGACTATTTTGAGATTTATCAATTGAAAAAAAAAAAAAAACCCTGTGAAGTTGGGAAGTTTGGAAAAGAATTCCATCCTTATTTATAATGTGACGGAATTAACCATAACAGGGCACCGGCACAGGGTCTTGTGCTTTTCAGTGAATGCAATTTCTAACAAGTTTTTGTTACACTGTCTACAATTTGTTGGCCTGAACAACCCATCAAAATGCACGAAAATTCATTTTGAACTTAAAGCCACTTTCTTACTAAATGCATTTCATTTACCACTACTTGTGACTTAACGTTAAGGAAGAAGTTTTACCCGATCCACAATCAAGCAGTGTCTTGACTACGTCCACTTGACCATTTAAAACTGCACTGTGGAGAAAATTGTCTCTCTTCCCCTCCTGATCTCTGATGAGGATTAACATATAACTACCGACTTCATTCACCAGCGCGTTCAGCTTCAAGACATCGCCCGCTTTTATGACTGTTGCTAATTTGCTAAGGTAATCCGCCTGGACACGTTGATAATCCTGTTAATTTAAAAGAACAACGAGGGAAGATTATTGCTAATGGAAAGTTAATAAAATGATTATGGAGAGTAGGAAAATAGGTTCATCTACTGATGGAAAATGTAACAGTTGCTCTGCTCAAAACAACTCTCTCTGGCTAGTCCACTGCAATCATGGCAATATTATATATTTTTTTAAATAGTTTTGATTTGATTTATTTTGTTGTTTTGGGGTTGTTTTTGTTGTTGTTTTTTTTAAGCTTTGTTTTGGTTTGTTTTGTAATATTTTTTTTTTTTTTTTTTTTTTTTTTTTGGGGGGGGATAGGGAAAATGCTACTACCCACACAATTACTCGGTGCTTGGCGAGGTTTTGTGTTTGTGGGTGGGTGAGTTGGCGTGTAGGTGTGTGTGCGTCAGAGGAGGTTGGCGAAAATATGGATGTATGTATAACATATCTCCCCCCCCCCCCTCCTTAATCTGTAAAAAAAATCCCTGGATACGCCAACTAGAATCTTCCACTGGTTTGGCAGCAATTACGGTATTGTTTGTGAATGAGTTTCCTTGATGAATGTTTTATATTATCACTGGGATGGAAAACAAATTATCGGTCTAGAAAGTTCCCATGGGCAGTGGCGGATTTAGGGGGGGGGGCAATCCCGGCCCGTGTCCACCCCCCCCCCCCCTTTGAAAGAAAACTATGCATTGCCCCCCCCTTTTTTTAAGAAAAACTTTATTTTATTTTTTATTTTATTTTCTTTTTTTTGCCTTGACAGAGAATTATGGAGGAAAACTGGATCCCATAACCCTTCCCCCTCCCCTAAGCGACTTTTGGAGGGCTTGCGAGACCAAAAAAATACGGATCTACCTCCAAGCAGTTTCCCAAAGTTGACAATCCCACATTTGTGTGCCCTCCCCCCCCCCCCCCCCTTATACAAAATCCTGGATCCGCCCCTGCCGATAGGAGTTATCTCGTGCACAGTCGTGGATATTTATTAACGAAGCATTCTATGAAATGAATCTTCCTGAAGGTGTTTTGCATTATAAATTACATCATTTTCAAGTCTTACAAGAAAAAAAATCATAGCTTCATACTACAACGAATTAAAAACAAGATAAAATGTTGATGATATAATAAAAAAATCTCTATTAAACAGGCAAGACAAGGGAGCCTAAATAGAATTTAATGAATGTGTCAGCTCTTTCTTTTGAGAAGGACTTGTTTCAAAGCGATTAGATGTGTATCAAACAATAATTTTCGATAAATGTGTCGGATTAATACGTCTATGTCGGACCCCCCCCCCCCCCCCCATGCACGCATACACATGAGAGCGCGCACACCCTACCCCACCAAAAATATTGAAAAGAGTCGGGGTGAGTTCAGACACATTTTTATCTTAAGTTGGGAATCGTCATTGAAAACAAAATCCATTGTATAGAGAGTTGATCAACTATTATACTATTAATACATGGTTGGGAGTGCGTTAGTGCGATCTGGCAACACAAAGGTTTTTATCGTGGTGTACTAACGCACGAGGCGTAGCCGAGTGTGTTAGACACCACAATAAAAACCTGCGTGTTGCTGGATTGCCCTAACGCACGAACTCACAACCATGTATTAAAAGTTTTATAAAACGGGTCTACAATCTTAGTGTTTTCTTACAATTTTAGTGTTTGATCCGGATTAGCCGTGCGTTAGTTCCCTCGCCGTGCGTTAGTACTTTTTTTTTGCACGGTCACGTGGTGTTATTTGACCAATCAAGTTGGCTACATTCTTGAACCCGTTTTATAAACACTTTTGTCGCACTTTTGTAACCCAAACTTCAGACTTCCCCTGAAAAAACTGGAGAATTCACGGGCTGCACATTTTTATTTCATTCGCACCAATTTCCTTATTACAGAGTAATTCAAATTAAAGGTACTTATGTTAAGTTCCTGTAATGACATTATACATTCCGATCTACTGTCAACTATGTCCATAGGTATTGATTAGGCTCATGTAGCAGATTGGGAAGAAATCTAATTTATAAGAATATTTAAAACTATGTATAATGATAAATTGTACACAGAAATAGAACATTCACAAGAACACGAATTGGAGGACGCGTGAAGACCCAATTGTCTCATTTGTCTGTGCGTATTAAATACCCACTATAACTTCGTATTTTGTTATTTAGATGAATTTGCGTGAACGACTTTGCCAGGATTTCTTTTTCTTTTTGTCATACAAGAGTTTACTTTTGAAGATAAATATTCCTCTGATCTGAAATAAAGAAGATTAATTAATTGCTCACAATATAAGGAGCCTGCTTTAAAAGAAACTCGGAGTCAATCATTTGAAAGCCACTACCATTCTAAATGAAAATACTCTTTTATCTCTTTTACCAACACTAATTTTGTATCTTTTTTTTTTTTTTTCCTTTTTTTTTTTTTTTTTTTAGAGTTTACACTCTTTACACTGTCTTTACCCATATGTTAATGATTAGAGAGAAGTCAACTTTCTACTTACAATTCAATTCAATTCTATTGAATTTAGGTTTTATTCGTAATAAAAATAAAACACAAGGATAAAACACTCCGCAAGGATGTGTTCTCTCTCCCGTTCTATTCATCTTGCTTACAATACTAGTGATTTCTTATGCTCGGATGTTTCATCTTGTCATGTAGTAAAGTATGCAGATGATACTTGTATTATTAGCTTGATTCACTAACAGTGATGAGGTTGCATACAGAGACACCGTTGACAAGTACCACAAAAACCCATGAAATCGTCTTTGACTTCAGGAAAAATGTTGGGAGAAATCATCTGCTCCTGTACATAAATGGGAAAGTCATACAACAAGTGGATTGTAAGTATCTAGGAATTGTAATTGACAACAAACTGAACTGGGATAGTAACACAAAGGTAATACAAAGTAAAGGAAACCAGCGCAAGCCATGTACTTTCAACAAAAACAAAAAAAAAAAAAAGCTGAAAGCATTTCATGTGAAAAGTCAAACGACGTTCTTCGTGTTCTTGTTGTACCAAAGTGTTATTCAGTCAGTCATCTGTTTCTACTGCTTAGCCCGTTGCACAAAACTTGCGTTTAATCGCAACTCTTTAAAATCATACGCAAGTCCTTCATGCGCACTTCTGATTGGCTGAAAATAAAGTTGCGTTTGATTTTCCTGAGTTGCGTTCAAACGCAAGTTTTGTGCAACGGGCTCCTCGTTTAACAGCCTCAGTGGGAAGAATAAGGAAAAATTGAATAGGATAATGAAACATGCCAGCAGAGTATAATTGGTGTCACTGTAAAACGGCTGGAAGATATTGCAGAAAGAGCAGTACTGGCAAAGTTGCAAGTGATTGTGAAGGATTCAAATGACCCTCTGCATGAGGAAGTGGTCTTTAATAGATCTGGAGGATGCCTAGAATAAGGACTGATAGGTTTAATAGGGAGGTCTTTTTTCCCAAGAGCAAAGAAAGCATTCAACAACAATATCTGTATATGAAAGACCATAGCGTAGTTTCATCACCTCCGAGTATTTATTTCTACTTTCTCTCTTCTCTCTCTCTCTCTCTCTCTCTCTCTCTCTCTCTCTTCTTGTCTCTCTTTCTCTTTGTCTTCGAAGTACAGGGGGTGACTGTAGGTTCGGGTTAGGGAGAGTTAAGCATTTATTGATAATTTATCATCAGTTTGTATTTTTATTGAAATAGCATGGGAGTAAAATCTGAACCTATAAGTTTTCAGGAAATGGTTTTAACAATTTGACAGTTGATTGTAGTATGTAATTATGTGTGCATTATCTTACTTCTCTTCTCTTTCTCTCTTTCTTTCTTTCCCTCCCTCTCTCTCTCTCTCTTCTTGTCTCTCTTTCTCTTCGTCTTCCACCCCACAGTTTTCATTATTGCGTATAATATGTTTACATTACAGTTCAGTGTTTCATACACAAAGTACTAGTATAGGTGAAATAATGTTTGTTTATTACAAAGCAATTAGGCAGATTAGGAGATGCAACATTTAATGTAACATTCAAATCCGTATTACCAATTAGATAATTCAAACAGTGCAATTTCTACTGGTAAACCAGAACTTTAAAAACAATAAGACAATAATTATTTAAGGAATGTCATATTTTTAGTCATATTTATATATTTTTATCTGAATTGCATTATTGTAGCATCCTGTTAGAATAAGAGTGAAACTCCCGGTGAAACTAGTTTTGGTAAACCCTCAAAAACTTTTCGTCAGATTTTGGATGTACGAATTTATTCTGATTTTATAACTTTCAAAATGTACTTAATCACCGAGGGACTATGTTTTACAAGCTCTGCTTCTTTTAGTTCCTCATTTCTCATGTTTTTGTTTTTTGTTGTTGTTTTTTCCCTTAAGTATCTCTAGTATAATCATGTCAGGTTTCATACATGTATACTTGATATTTATTGCCAACTTATTTCAGTTGTTGTATACTACTTTTATGTTACACTGTGATGTTTTGTGTTTTGGGGACATGAGAAATAAAAAAACGCTTGATTCTTCGATCTTGAATAAGTAGCAAGATACTGGCGAGTAGCGATACTAAGATACAATGAAGATTTTGCGTCCTAAAGTTTAATATTAAACGCATGAGGGGCAAAAAAATATTTATATGCCGGGCCAGGCGCGTAAACTCCCAAGAACGGCAGCATGTATTATACGCTATACACACACGTGTAAAATCAATGAGTAGCTACACACAGTGACACACATGCTGTCTCTATGCGAGCCCCTAGATTGCTGTGCGGGGAGCCGTCGGGGTGTAATGGTCCCAGCATAATTATGGTGCGATCTAGCGTTCCTTACAGATATTTACACTGAAATTCACCAGAAATCATAGATGGAATACCTTAATGATCTCTTTCAAATTTCTTTTGATACAAGAAGAACAACATGAGACTATGATTAACTCATTTCTTCCCAATTCGCTTTTTACTACCAATACTGTACATGAGCTTTAACAAGGTGGATGGATGTACATAATTATTCCGATTGCTTAAATATAACTCTTGGAGACCACCTAAGTTATCAAAAGTTCATTCAAGATAGCTGATTACTAAAGTGACACAAATAGACAACACGATTAACTTTTCATTATTTGATTGTTCAAGCACTCACCGTGTAACGACCGATACGCGAACAACGCGACGAAGTCGAACTCGAGTCTTCGTTGTCACGCGGGATGTCTTCATCGGATGTCATTGACGACCTCATTCCGAAAGTTGTACGTCTATCGTCAACATGATCTTGTTCATCATATAATATAAGAGTTTTGGATTTGAGAGTATTTGTGTCTTCCATTTCCGTGGAGTGACACTACAGGTAGTGAACGCAGCTTACGCGGAACAAAATGTATAATGTGAAGATCAAAATAGCCTAATATTAGGCATGTTAGGTGAGTGTTGCCGAATGTAAATCTATATTCTAGAGACAGGAAGGAAGGACTTGACAGCAAGAGAAAGGGAAAGGAGAAAGATAGAAAGCAGGAGAGAGAGTGTGTGTAGGTATGTGTGCGTGGGTGGGTGTGTGTAAGAGAGAGAGGGGGGGGGGAGGGAGGAAGGAATGAGAGCGAGAGAAAGATAGGGAGGGGAGGAGGGAATGAGAGCAAGAGAGATCAGAAAATCTATATTCCATTTATTATAATTCTATGTTTTATATTCTGTATCAATCCATGCATTATCTTATGACAGATGGTGATAGAGTGAATGCATTAACGAAGTTAAACTTTCAAACTGTTTAAACTACTTTTGTTACTCAAACCAGGGAGGTGGAAGAGAGATGGAGAGTGCTCTTCTCCTCTTTTGATCTCATCCTATTCACCGCCAGGCTGGAATGTTACCCCCCGTTATTCAATTACTCACCCTAGCGCTTCCCGAAACTGAGTAGGGCCCAGCTCCGCGCAATGCATTGTTATTTGTAAATTGTGGACAAAATGGCTTTATTGAAAATATTCTTGTTCATCGCTGAGCAATATATTCTCAATAATTTACCAAATTTATCACAGTTTAGTCTCTGGAGTGTTACAGAAGGGAGCTTGGAGCTACTCTCCGATCCCGAATCCCATTCTGAGATCAAGGGAAGTCAGTTCGCCGTAAATTAATGTACCAACTTCAACAGATTTCTCACAGAAAAAACGCAAAAACACGCTTGTGGGACTGAAGTAGTTTTGAAGATTCACCTTCAAACTTCCATCTGAGATGCTTCAAATTGTTGCACATTTTCGGAAAATATTAATAATCATACTCCACATGGAAGTAAATATGCAGGAAATTCTTTTCATCAGAGGGGGACGTAACAATAGGTCGTCCCCCTCCCCCCCCCCCCCCCCTGATCATGCTGATGAATAGAATTGCGTAACAAATCTCCGCCACTCAAATACTCCACAAACATACTCATAGTTAATCATTATGCAATTACCTACTTCATAACTTTCGTGTTTCTCGGTCGATTCGGATCGTTTGGACAGCAAAATGCTCCTCCGAGACAGCGGTGTTCGATGTACATGTGCAGACGATACTGTGTAAACAATGCTTGTACCATAAGTTTTCCACCTCCCTGCTCAACATAGTCTTTGGACAAGGCCTTGCGCGCTGCTTTGCCGAGCAGGGTCTGAAATTAGACTAACGCAGTGTGCGTTTACAGCAGTGATCGCTGGACCGAGCCGCGTCAGCGGCGAGGCCTTTGCTAACTTGCGGACCTCGTCATATATTTGCATATGCATGAGGGTCTTACATATACAGCAGCTAGTGATGATCGTGGCCAATCGTAATTGTTTTAACCGCAGTGTTTTACATGGATTCGTTTATCAAATTATGGGGGAATTGGTATTCATATGTACTTAATAATTACAAATATCTAGTTCAATTTTCAATGAAACATAGATTTATCAAAAACAATAGAGTATTTAATAACTAGAGTATTCATTATTTTACTACTTAAGTAGATCTATTGATAACTTCAATGGAAAGTGCAGTGCGAGTAGTCAATCCCGCCAAACTCTTGGCAGTTTCGGTAGGAGACGCCGATGGGGATGGTGTGCTCGCAGCGACTGTGGCCGTGCGCACGAAGAAGTCCTTGCACAGTGGAATGGCTTGAAAAATTGCAGATTTGCCATAACCGGTTGGAAGATTATCAAATACATCTTTCCCTTTCAATGCTGATCTTATAGCTTTTGATTGTAACTCCTTAAAAGATGAAAATTTCAACCTTTCAGCAGCATTTCAAGGCTCTTTGATAGGAGATCTTCTTCGCCGCTCGCCATGTTCGTCGGGCAGAGATATGATCACTCAAAAATTTATTTATGAAAATATATGTTGATAATGAATATTCATAAAATTCTCTCGAATTGTCTACTCTGATTGGTGCATCGGATTGGAAGGGGTGATTTGGCCGGCTTTCTGAGTAAGCTACTTGGCATCTAATTATCTACGGATTTGGGAGCGGAAATATAATACAAAACAAAAGAAATAAACTACAACAACCACTCAGGTTAGTAAAGGCCTCGGTGCTGACGCACCTCGGGCCACGGATCACAGTTGTCGCGCGATTAGTCTATGTATTCAGGCGCGTTTAGGGAAATAACAGAACCGAGTGCCTTGGCTAAAGGCTATGCTCAACACAGATCAACTAACTGGGCGTTGTGGCGTGCGCCTGTAATCCAGCTAACAGTGGAAGTTATAAACTGATTCAGGGGACCCAGGTTCGAGACTGAGTCACGTCTTTCGGATGGTGACGTTAAAGGTCGGTCCCAGACGTAAATAATCATATCTGATTGATACACGTCTGTAAAAAAAAAAAAAAAACCCAAACCCAACACCCTCCCCCTTTATCTCACTCACACCAACTGAAAACTCAATTCGACATCAATTCACTATAAAGTTTACTATTTATAATGAAGTATCTCAATGACATGCTCCCTCTTTCATTTCAAAACATTTATACTTTAAATAACACTGTTCACTCCTACCCTACTCGCAATTCCTTCAATCTTCATCTAGTCAACCCAAAGTTACTTATTGCCCATAGATCTATAAGACACCATGTTCCAGACCTATGGAATTCTCTCCCAGAATTCATTAAATCCTGTTGTTCCCTTTACTAATTTAAAGCCAAAGTTAATCCAGTGTTACTATCAGAATATACAAGGTAAAATTTTTGTGTCAACTCATCAGTCTTTTTCACAATGGCATCCTTTCTATCATTTTAACCCTTTCAGGACAGGGATTATTTAAGGGTTAAATTGATCACATTTTGTTCTTCAAATTGGCAACAATAATATTTTTCTTTTAGTGCTACATGGTTCAAATAAGGTGTAATGTTTTTGAAAACAATATACATGGTTAGAAATTTGTTGAATAGTTGAAAGAAATTGCCAATTTTGATGAAAAACAATGATTTTAAACCTCTCAATGTGTTGCCAATTTAAGGATCTTAAAGCTTATTCTTGTTTTTAAAATTCCTGGCATCAAACGCAATATGGTCATGCAATAAAAATGGACATAGTGTGTGCAGAAAATTTTGCTCTTTCTACTCATGCATCTGGTATATTTTTTAGAGCTCTGGATCAAAAGTTATTGAGCCAAACCACAAAATGTGGTCAATTGTCTTGAAAGGGTTAATCTTTACCGATATCATCATCATCATCATCATCATCATCATCATCATCATCAGCATCAACATCATCATCATCATCATCTTATCAACATCATCGTCATTATGCTTTAATTTAGGATTTCAATTATTTATCCATTCTGCTTATTGTCCCCGCCGAACGAAGTTCGCGAGGGGACTATGAAACGGGCTCCGTACGTGTGTGCGTGTGTGTGTGTGTGTGTCCGTCCGTCCGTCCGTCCGTCCGTCCGTCTGTCCGTGTGTGCTCAGATGTTAGAAAATGCTACTTCTCCGTCATTTCTTGGCCGATTTTGATTCCGATTGTTTTATCTGATAGGGCTGGGTGGGGGCTTCCAAACTTCTACACAGAATTTTGAAATTCATTAATTATGCAAATTTATGCAAATTTATTCAAAATCAACGAAAAATGCTACTTCTCCTCTATTTCACATCGGATTTTGATTCCGATTGTTTTATCTGATAGGGCTGGGTGGGGGCTTCCAAACTTCTACACAGAATTTTGAAATTCATTAATTATGCAAATTTATGCAAATTTATTCAAAATTGACGAAAAATGCTACTTCTCCTCTATTTCACATCGGATTTTGATTCCGATTGTTTTATCTGATAGGGCTGGGTGGGGGGGGGGGCTGCCAAACTTCTACACAGAATTTTGAAATTCATTATTCGTGCAAATTTATGCAAATTTATTCAAAATGGCTGAAGGTTCATAATGTTTTCATGTTTTATATTTCAGTTGTATACATGCATTGTTGGTATTATCTTCTTTTGCATGCAGTAACATTATTATTTTATTCACTAAATTTTTTCACTGAAGTTTTAAGGTTCAGGCTAGTTAATTTCCACAGATCTGCACTTCCGGCGAGGACATTTATTACGCATTGCGTAATTTACTCATTCACTTGTTAAACATGTTTAGCTATTTCATAATATTTGTTTGGGGCTGCCATATTCTCAAGTAAATTGATTACAATGGCAGTCCTTCTTCCGCAAATGATTTTTTATATTCGATGAATTACAATTGCAATAATTTGACAATTTATAATTTTTTGTTTTTGAAAAACGATTGTTACATGTACTTGTTTATTTATGATTCACTCGGTCAAAAAGTACTTTTGTATTTTATTTTATACATGTTTCCGAAAAATGTTGTACTTATATGAATGCAGAAGAAAATAAATCAAATCAAATCAAATCAAAACTAGCCATCCGCTCTATATCGTTTCCAATAATAATGTCCTTTTCACATGTCCCATGTTTGTTTGTTTTTCTCTCTAACACCATACGCATATATGCACTCACTTCCTATACCATCCTCTTTCTCTCTCTCTCTCTCTTTCTCTTTCTCTCTCTCTCTTTCTCTCTCTCTTTCTCTCTCTTTCTCTCTCTCTTTCTCTCTCACGCACCCACGCATACACCATTCATCACACGTGCACATATTTATTTTCTTTGTCTGCATTCCTCCTACAGCTTTGCTAGATCTACGTCTGTCTGCCCGCATTTTACTTCCAAAATCAGGATGAGTACCAATCTTTCAAGCTTAATACAAATAATATTTATCCAAATAAACAAAAAGTATAATCATAATTTTCAGTTGTACAGTTTTGATTTGATCATCTTCCATTAACAAATACACGTAAATTACAATAACATAAATGATATTACTAGAGTATTGTAGCAACCAAAAAAGAAATTATCCTTAAGAGGCTAACCTTACTTAAAATGTATCATAATAAAAGTTTGAAATATTTTTCATTAGTTATATCTTGTAAAAAAGAGTTGTGGCAAGAGCATGAAACTACTTTAATCCTGAACCAAAAAATATCAACAAAATCCCCGTACATACTTTAGATAAAATCATATGATAGGGTGTTTTTTTTTTGTTTTTGTTTTTTTTTAATAATTAGCAAATCTGTCATTTTAAAATGTATTCAGTTTTCCATTAAAGGTTACTTCAACAGTTTGAATATTCTCATCAGAAATAAAAATATTTGTATCATGGGCAAGCAAAATACGTTTCAACGTTTTATTGCAAATACAAATGATGTACAGAATAGATAAACACGCTGTTTTTCAAAATTTGAAATAAGATGAACATGACTCAAGGGAGAATTAGATATGACTTGATATAATCTTTTTTTTTTTTTTTTACATAATTTTCATTTTCACACTGATATTAATGACTATGTTGTATGAGTATAAAAGTATTAGGCAAGAAGTGTCACAAGGCATAGTTGTAGGCAAGAAGTTGAAATGACGTTATCGATTGTAGTAGTAGAACGGGGTGAACTGGGACGCGGGAGAAGGTGCACACCTCATCTAACTTAGAAAATAACATTTTATCAACTTTAAATCATTCAAAAGGTCAATGTTAAAAAATGTCAAAAAGGTCAAAAGGTGAAAACTATCAATGTTCACGAGTACATCCACAACTATACCACGATTTCGCATGTAGGTTTAATTTTCACCATTTCTTGACACCTCCCCCCCCCCCCCCCCCCATCCCTATTTGTTGGCGTTCGGTGAAAGTGTTGTCTCACATCTCCTGCGACTGTCCCACACTTCCCCATATGCACTGTCCCAGTTTACCGGGGGATGGCCCAATTCTCCCCTTTCAAGACCTCTTTTTAAAAGATGAACTGCATATAAACTAGAAAGACAAGGAGTGTGTCTTTTTTAATCATCATGTAGCGTAGTATAAGTATTATATACCATAATATAAACATGGTAAGGTTACAATGAATATTTACGAAGTTACCAAATAAAAAGTCCCGGACCATGAATCTTGCCCCACTTCACCCCGTCCTATGAGCATGTCAGATATCACACTTTCCTAAAAATCTCAAAGATTTAGTATCTAATTTGGAAAGCAACTATACAGTGTGGCCAGAATGTTTTTGATGTATAGGTGAAAGGAGCAAAATGTACTAATGGGGTATTGGTGTCCCTCTATTGTTTCTATGTCAGATTGTTAGATGCCCTACTTCTGAAACATGCACAGCCACTTTTCATCAAAATTCATATTTTGGAGTAAATACTCAATAATTCAGGAGAAAGAATTATTTTGATACCTCAAAATATTAATTCCCATGCCATGAGAAAGCTAACATTCGAGCTTGCAATAATGATTATGTTTACGAAATATGTTAGATTATTATTAAGTAATTTTTCAAAACGTGTTAGATTCATAGCAAAAAGGCCTTCCTCGATAAATGACCATTTCGAGCAGCATATGACCCGGATGAATGATAATGAATTTTTCATTCATTAATTGCTCTACCTATAAGCCAGTTCATAATTACAATTTGCGCATGTGCAGATAAAGGTCATTTTGTACCGAGTACAATTGACCTTTACACACTGTCATTTCACGCACCATGATGCGCGCACCAGTATGATTTTACTTGTTAAGGTTATTATTATAAGGTCATTAATGTTATTAGCGCGTCAACCAAAACAAATGTGCTTGCACGTACAATTTAGGGTCATTTTAGGGTCATTTGCAGGGGCGGATCTAGCTTTTTTCCAAGGGGGGGGGGGTTGAGGGGCTGAGCTGGGTATTGCGAGGGAGCGTAGCGACCGAGCCCGAGCGAGGGAAGCGAGCGAGGGTGGAGGGTGTGGGAGGGGGGATACCCCCCTCCCACAGTAGGGAGATTTTTCATTTTTAGGATTGCCAGCTTGCGATTTTAAGCATACTTGCATGCTCTATTTTTTCTCTTTTTTTGTTTTTGTTTTCCTATGCACATTAAATGTTTACTTGGCAGCCCAAGGGGGGGGGGGGGGTTTAAACCCCCTAAACCCCCCCCCCCCCGTAGATCCGCCACTGATTTGTACCATGAACTGAACTGGCTCATTGAGGCTATTACCATTTGCAGTGAAGTATTGAGGGGGGCGATTCTGGGCCGTGCCCCCCCTTTTTTTTTTAGACCTGACAACCCTTTTCCTTTTTTTTTAATTTTATTTTATTTTTTTTTTTTGCTTGTCAGAGAATTCTGGAGGAAAAGTAAAAGTGGACCAAAAAAATCTGATAACCTTTTTCTTTTGCTTGTCAGAAAATTTCCGGAGATTTGTTTGCCCCTCCCCCCCCCCCTTTTTTTTTTTAAACAAAATCCTGGATCGGCCCCTGATTAAGATATTGTTTATCCATAATGTATGAATCCATTATGAAGCCCGTCGTCTCCGGTGACAATTGCTCCGCGGTCAATTAAGGAAAACTTCTGTTCAAAACATCGAGAGTTGCTCTCAAAGGTAATCACAGACTTGCCATTTAATTGTTGTAGTGACCATCAAAACCTAAAGAATAATAACTTTCTTACGCTCTATTTGACATTTCGCAAACTTTCCCAACCAAGAATCTCCCTATCATAGAAACAAATCTGACAGTATAAATCCCAGCTTTGTAAATATGCTATTGATGTTTGTACTTGCACTTATCTTTCATAGAGACATTGCGTGCGCACTTTATAGCCTTATTCAAAAGGTCAAAGGGAAAGACTTTACTTTTTATTAATATTACATATTAGCATTTAATAATCAGTCATTTATCATAACAAAGACAGTAACTCTAGGTGCTGTCGACTTATTTGAGAAATAATTGTGACAAAAAAAATCATCTTAAGAGTGAACATTACAGAAACATATTACTAGGAATCACTAAAATTCTCCACCCGCTTCTGTCTTAGACAACGAAACAGTCTCTGAGCCTTGAGCCGATACGCTTTCCTTCCGTAGTAGAAGATCAAAGCATTCCACCAAACCCGATTCATATATAAGAGATGAATAGCGATAAAGAGTTGATAAACATGAAAATCATAAACGTTTTGTATGGATTTGTAGATAGCCTCTGGCAAGAAACCGAGGAAAAACGCTCCCGACAACAGAATGGCTAGCTTGACGGCCTTCCATTCTGCGGATGGTCGAGGGGGATCCACCTTATCGCGAGGCTCAGCACCTTCTTGCTGAGGATCACCATCAGCTTTGGGAAACGCATCCATGGTTGAGGGTCGGCGAACTTCCTGTGGAGTGATAGGGGTGGCAGGGGGAGGCTTGGAAACTTCGACCTGGTCAGGTTCTTGAAATGCCTTACAGGCTCTAATAGGATCATCTTCCTTTTTTCCTGAGACGTTAGACGACGTACCCACTTGGAAACCGTTCACCTGTTCGGGTTTCGCCTTTGGATGTGTCGAAGACGTTTCGGAGAAAGCCGATATCATGCCGACAGCTGCGGACTTGGGTTCTGTGGTTTGTTCTGTTTTGTTTACCATCGAAAGAGTGTTGACAGTTGACTTCGGGGCCATATTCTGACGTGTTTTAATCGACTTCGAATGACGGCGAGTGATGCAGGCAATGTGTGAATGTAAGCAAATAATCGTGACAAGGAGAATGCATGACCAACAGGACGTTATGATATTGTCAGTCGACACAACTTCACTCATTGCCCAATCGCATGCCCCTGCGTACGGGAAAAAGGTGATGATAGGCTTAGAAGATGTAAATAAAAGTGAAACTGGACCGTCGAAAACATTCTGACTCAAGACGCATGCCGTGACAAAACCTAATCGATTTTTTGTGACGATTTGCTCATATCGAAGAGGCCGGGTCACGTAGATATGTCTGTCAATGGCGAGAAGAAACAGGCATGTGCTTGTTATCCTTGGGTAGGTGTTCCACACGAAAGTGAAAATCAAACAGAACGTTTTTCCGAATATCCATCGACGCAGGAAGAATCCTGGGAGAGTGAGGAAGGCAGTTAATGAGCCAAATATATCAGTTATGAATAACATGATGTAGAATATCTTGCTAGCGAGACTCGTTCCAGGCAGACGAGGTACGACGACGATGTTAAAGATGTTCGTAAGAAGACCGGCAAGTGACGCTAGTGAGATGACGGTAGCTTCGAAAACGAAGGCCCCGTCTATTGCGGAATATGATGGATTAAAAGACCCGTTGAAATGAGGCAGTCTTACCGACATAGTTAGGTCTTTTTGTACATTCTCTGCAAGAAAACTGATGTTCAACTTCTGTGAAGGTTAGATTATACTTTTGACCATTGCTTTTCTTCCCAGATGTGTACTTGTATCAAAAAGACCAATTGAACTCAGACATTCTTACAGACCGACATTTTTAAATCTTCTTTTGTATCCTCTGAAAGAAAAATGATGTCTATAGCTTCCGAGGAAAGTTTTTGTTCTTTCTCAGTTTTCCCAGTTATGCACTCGACAGCTGAGGAAACATCAAGAAAGTCAAGAAGGTAATGTCCCATCTTTATAAACTCGTTCATACAGTGTTTAGTCACTTATTAACAGAGCCTTCGTATTCCATTCAGTTACACCTGGTCTATGATACATTCTTCCAATTGATGCACGCAACATTATTCAAATTTATCATTCCTGCTCAAATATTCATTCTAAATCTCCTCTAAATTAACTGGACACAAATTCTCTTTCACTATTGTAGTCCTGTCAAGTCCACCATGTCGGCCACGTTTCAATAGCTGGTGTGACAATAGTGACATTCCCATGCGCCCTTGCTTTTTCTTTCGAAAATAGGATAAGGCCTTGAAATTACATTACTGATTTATTATGCTCCGACGCGCGCTTTACAGAATCATTAATGAGATAGTAGAGCCGAACTCACAATGGATCAACAAATACAAATTACAGTGACTGTATATCACTTGTTATCTACCTTGCAATGAAATGCCAAGGGAAATTAATTTCACCTCTGATTGAATGTTATTCATCCCCAGCCTTCTATCTATATTATACATGTATTAACTTTCTTCGTTTTTGTTTTGTTTTTTTCATTTTTAATATTAAGCATTCTATTTGATAATCTATTCTTAAAATCTTTTTACAGTTAGATGTGCGCACAAATTCAATAAATTGTATTTTATTTATATATTATAGGTTGTGATTATGTACAATTTTCTCTTTTTATGCTACTATATCAAATACGCGTGTAATTATTATCATCTATATGTATAGTTGGCATCACCATTCCCGTGCCTGAGAAAGTAACTTTTGTAAAGTCGTTTCTAGAAACATTGTTATAATAAACAAGGTCAGATTTTACTTCCCAACTCGTATACTTTTAAAGCTGTAGGGGGCTTATTCCACACTGATCCTTCCGCATTCAAAATTATGGTATAGTAGCATGGGGCAGTTGTGCCGACTATCAATTAAATAGAGTTATATGTCATTCGGATTACCGAGCGCACACCGATGCACTCTTTCATAAACATAACATACTAAAGATAAGTGATTTATAATAGTTATATTCTTAGAATATTTATGTATAATTTAGATAGAAACGAACTGCCCAGTGTATTTAATTCAATATTTTCAAGGAATCATCATTACCCTACCAGGTCTGCCGGACTTTTTCATCTACCAAGAACGAGAACATTGATTTAAAATAAAACGTTTACATTTATTGGGTCAAAACTCTGGAACTCTCTTCTCAGATCCAATCAGAAATAAAGCCACATATTTTAGTTTCAGTAGAGGGTTTAAAAAACTTTTACTTTAAAAGTACAGTTCATCTATGAGTTAAAGTCACTCTCTCTTCTTTTCTTCTAGTGCAGTTTTGTCTTTGTTCTTTCTCGTTTTTCTTGGTTTTGCTTGTCTTTTTTTCTTCTTTCTCCTTTTTTCCCTTTTCTTTCTTTCTTTATCTTGTTTTGTCCTGTGTTGTCCTGTCATGGTTTTGTCCTGTTCTGTCTTGTATTATCTTGTCAGTTTCTTGTTTTTCTTGACATTTTTTTTTTGTGTGTGTCTTTTTCCCCCTTCTTTCCCACTTTCTTCCCTTTTTCTTTCTTTCTGTGTCGTGTTTTGTCCTGTGTTGTCCTATCCTGGTTTTACCCTATCATGTCTTGTTCTCTTCTGTCTTGTATTATCTTGTCAGTTTCTTGTCCTCTCAATCCTGTCTTGTCATTTTTGTCTTTGGTGTACAGCATCTTGCTTCTTGCTATGAAAATTTTCATCATTATTGTTACAGGATTTATGGCTATTTAATTAATTATGTTGTTATATGCCACACACACACACACACACACACACACACATATATATATATATATATATATATATATATATATATATATATATATATATATATTTGTATATATATAAATATATTATATATATATATATATATATATATATATATATATATATATATCTATATATATATATATAATATATATATATTCAAATATGTATTTCACTTCCAATCTCCCTTGTTATAAAAGATAATTATGTTAATGTTATATTTATTCTTGGGAACCGACAGAAACAAGCTATGCTTTCCAGTAGGTTCCTTTTTCATTTCATGATTTTGTACTTTGTAAATCATATTGTTTTCTATTTGGAAATGAAATGAAATAAACCTTGCATCGATAAAAAAAATTGACATAAAATGTTCTATTCTAGTGCATATATAGTTACAACTCTCTTTGTCGGGAATGTGAGACCAGGGTTACAGGTCATACCAATGCACTTTTTGTGTATAATCATCAATGCATGCTGAAAGGAAGTAGGCTTTATTGTCTGAACGAGGTTTGCACAACGCACTTTTTAGATAAAAGCTAATTTGGAGTCCAAAGTGAAACCTGTCTGGTCTTTAATAACCGATCATTTGAATCCCATTAACCAGAAAATGACGGAAAAAATACAAGGTCTTTGTATTGTGTGTATAGAACGTACGCCATCATGATGGATAAGTAAAATCTAGAGCGCTGTAAGCATGATAAGCATCAAATCCTGTCAGTTGCCTGCGCTATAAATTATGAATAATTCATGGTATCGTGTTTATCATTATTATTATCTGCCTTTTCAGTATATTATATTGTTGCACTCAGTAAAGACGCTATTTTTTTCAAAGGTATTACGAAACCTTGTTGGCTTTCAATTGGGCAATTGAGACTGGAAAATGAGAAAACTTTTAAATGAATTGTGTTCAACGAAGTTGTAACGAACTTTGCTATTCTTGTTACAAAAATAGATTGATACCATAATTTATCATTTAAATCATCTACAGAAATCTCATGTGAATGCAATTGAGTATAAAGTCATTTTCGTTAAATTATAAAATCATTATTTTGGCCTCTATATTGCCTTCTTTCTCCTTCCATTTCACCTTCTGTGTCACCTCCCCGCACTTTTTCATTTTTCTCTCTCATTTTTTCCCCTCAAATGTTCCATTTCAATGAACCTCAGCAAATAACTAAAATCAGCATCCAGGTAGTGAATCAGGGAGTGTGAAACAAAATTTATAAATCGGAGGAGCTATCATTCGGAGGAAGTATTATCCAAAGTTTAGAAAATGTCAAGCAATAAAGACAAACAGGGATGCATTTCTCCTAAAAATGTACATTATCTTTCCCAAGTGCCTTTGCGAAACACACTCAGAAAAGAAAAGATACACACAGAAGTATCTCTTTTCATAGAGTTACCTTAATCTTTCAATTTTATGATTTGAAGATTTAAAATAAATTTTAAATTTATGCGCAATCCAGCGATTTTCATTTTTACTTAAGAAGTTAATTTTTGTTGTATTCATTAGTTTATTTATTAGTTATGTGTCAAACTTTATGCAGCCTGATACCTCAGACCGAGCCCTAAAGTTCGGTGTATGCAAATAAACAATAATATCAGGGGCCATCATTTTGCTTTGTGTAGTATTGATTTCTTGTTAGTTTGCTTTTGACAACGGCGATTGCAGGCATCGTATATATGTGGTCGTCACCCTTTTTTTAGCCTTAGGGTTTCAGTTGGAGGTAGGTTTAGGGTGTGCAAAAAAATTCCTTCAATTTTCCCGTGTCCAAAACTCTTGCGAGCAAGCACACAACAAAATAATAGGCCCATATACGTCAAAATGTTATAAAATCTGTAACCATGTTAGCCACCGGCGGATTTAGGTGGTACAACTGGGCCCTGTTTCATAAAACTTTTCATCAGTGACAAGTTGCAATAACTTATAAGCTACTGAAATTCTTGCATCTGATTGGCTGAGAGCAAATTTGTCGGTAAAAATCACCGACAAGACACTTGATGAAACGCCCCCGTGGCCCGTGCCTCCCCTATTGTACCCCAAGTGACATAGATTAAGTAAGTGCACGATTCGCAAAGCCCTCCCCCTCCTTTCTTTCAGGTGGAGACCTATTTATTTATTTATTTATTAACATTGCTATTGTCTCTTTTTGCTTGTCTGAATTTTTTTAGAATAAAGGTCCTCCAAAATATTATGACCTTCTTGTTTTTCTTTTTTTGTCAGACAATTTCCAGAATATAGTGACTCCTCCCCTCTTTTACAAAATGCTCGGTCCGCCTCTGGACTCCTAGCTAAATGCTGTTCAGATGGTTCGTAGGTGGTAGATGAAGTGGGAGTGTGTGTTGTATACATGTGGAAGAGGTGGGTAAACAAGTAGCAGTGTGTGTTGGGAGCGTATATGTGGGAGGTAGGTGAGCAAGTGGGAATGTGTGTTGTATGCGTGTGGGGGAAGTGGTAGAGCAAGTGCCAGTGTGTGTTGTGGGCGTATGGGGGATGTGGGTGAGCAAATGTGAGTGTGTGTTTTGTCCGTATGGGGGAGATGGGTGTGCAAGTGGGAGTGTGTGTTGTGTGCGTGTTATCGGTGAGGTGGATGTCGCACTTAACATTATTATAATACACAAATTATATTCAAAATCTTTAGATTCATCATGTAATATAATTAATTGTATTATTGATTATTTTAAAGCGTACTGAGAATTTATTATTATGCTCTATATAAGAATGACTTCATTATTATTATTATTATTGTTATTATTACACAACAAGTGAAGACAAGTTTAAAAACTTACAAGTTTTAAGGAGTTCGGTCAGTGTAGGGAATTGATCGCGGACTATTTAGTCGAGCAACCACGGCAGTTGTTTATTTACTCACCTCGACTCTCCGTCAAACATGTCAAATGATAATCAGTAATTCTTCAAATTGCTTGGTACGTGATGATACCATGGTTACTCGTATATAGATGCCTTCGTCTGTAAAAAATTCTGAATTGAGGTTACCACTAAAATAATGGCAAATTGGCACTGAAATGATTTAACCAGTATAAATTAAAAGATTTAACCAGTCTTGTAACTGTTTGGGCTTTTTAACCGTGTATAAAATTCAGATATCAATCAATAAATCAACCGAGGTAAGCTTTTAGAGGGATGACAAGTCTTGACACGGCCTTCCAGATTATTAATATATGAAGAGTGCAAAAATTAATCAGAGCATCATTTTGATGCTGATGACTCTCGCTGCAACTTGGTATCGTAAATTTGTACTGTTTAACTCATAATCAAATCGTACTTTATATTTATACATATGTGTGTGTTCGCTTCTTTTCTGTTCTTAAATAAAGACGTGAGTGAATTCATGTGTTCTACATGCAAACGTCTGCTTTATACCACAATGCAATTAGTATTTCAGTTTTGTCGGCATGTCGTTATCGCATTATCTATTTTGCTAATTCATTTGTTCCCGCAAGCCTTTTCTTTCTCTCACACCTTTCTTTTTACTCTTCTTCCCCCCCCCCCCCCTCTCTCTCTCTCTGCCTCTCACTCCCTTTCTCGATCACTTCTGAGTCCCTCTCTGTCTTATCCAACTCTCCATCCTCATCCCCCTCTCTCTCTCGTCCTCTTTATCTCTCTCTCTCTCTCTATCTCCCTCGCTCGCCCCTCCTCTACCACACTGTGTTTTTATCTCTTGAGTTGGAACTCTTCTCCCTGTCTTTCTCCCCCCCCCCCCCATTTCATCTGCTGTAATGAATGCTATTTAAACGAGAGTAAAAAGTAATTTGCTTTCACCACAATGAACAGATGGATCAAAATAAAAACCCTAAAATTGGAAACATGTCTGCATAAAATATACACCCTTTTCTGATGAACAAATGACTAACTGTATGGACGCGCTGTCATATTACCTCATTAACCCAAATAATCTGAATTATTTTTGGAGGATGCGGCAATATCATTTATTATAGCAATGCCTCATCAAAGCTGGCTTGTAAATCTCCCCCCCCCCCCCCTCTCTCTCTCTCTCTCTCTCTCTCTCTCTATTTACACAACAATTTGCTCTTTCTATTGTGACGTTTCCATATATTTTATTCACCTTATTGCAATTAGGCACATCAGTTCACAATAGCATCCCACTGTCAGACAAAAGGTGAGCTTGTTACGTTTGAAACAATTGAATAATGCATAGTTTAATCTCGGTAATTTCACACTAGGCCAATTTACACTACGGTCAAAAGGCAATGTTTACACAAACATCGCGATTTTATGGTGGAAGTTGCTTATCAGCTACCCCCCCCCCCGGCGAAATATCACGCTGAACAAACATACCCCCCTTCCTCCGGGATATGATTTTACTTACATTTCATTAAAAACGTCAGCATATTTACATAAATTGAGTAAACAGGTACCATTGAAACACGTGGAAGTTGCTTGGCTCTTTCCTAGCTTTAGTAGAATATTGAAATAAATACTGAACTTCCGTCACACATATAGTGTACACGAACCATATACTTACAATGCATGTTGCTATCTCAGGCTTCGACCCATATAGCAAATGCAGAGTTAGCAAATGAAAGTGTACATTGAAACCTCCGATAATATTAAGGACTAGTTACGCATATTGAATAGCCTGCATGCATTGGGACAAAGCTACCTACTGATGTAGGTGGTCTTTCCGATTTCAAATAAGATGGAGATGAATAGCTGCACATGCGCACTACTTGTCCGCAAATCGCAGTGATATATTTCTTCTTCAAAATTTTCCCTTTTCGACGTCTACAACGCATACGTTTCGTCCATGATAATTTGGGTAACATATTTTTATCCGCCCTCAAGTACAAAAACTCGCTTCCACTACCAAATATTGAGAAAAACTGATGTTTTTGTTTTTTCCTACAGATACAAAACGAATCGAGGGACATCACCGAATGCCAGCTGAAGATTTCCCATTTTAAAGAAATTTCAAACTTCCTTTGTCTTGGACCTTTTCTTCGCATAATTTTCACTTTTCTGTGTCTCTGGCTTTCCTGCTTCCACTTTAGTTCATTTTATACGAAGGGTTAATGAACTGAATTCCCCCTTTAGTAGATATGGTATATCTTGCAAAGGAAAGAAACGATCGTTTATATTACATTGGTTTTTATGGCATCCCAATAAATAAGCTGATCGTAACCATTTATTTTTGTGTGCTGGAATTGATTCTACCTCAATATTAATTTTCATCACCAACATAATTACCCCAGTGCCGGTGGAAAGCAGATTTCCACGATTGTGGACCAGAATAAATTCGCGATCAATCTATCAAAAAAACAATCAAACTTTCCTGGAGGCACTCTGGATATTATTCAGCAGGTTACACTAGTCAAACCTATCAAGTACCGAACTTCTACACGGTCGAATAAGAAACAAAAAGATAAAGTGGCCCCTTCTAACATGTCTAATGGCACAGTCACACCAACAAGACCGACGCCAGACCGACACCAGACCGAACAAAACATTACATTGCCACTAATGGCCAAGAATCAGTCGGTTTGGAGTCGTTGTGGGGTCGGTTTGGCGGTGTGACTGGGTATAAAGGCCATAATTTTATGCACCGGGCAAGTATATACGAACATACAACCACCTGATAGGAAGTAATGTGACTGAACCACTATACCAGGGTGCTTCCGTTATGTTTAAGAAATTCTCTCGGAAATTTCAAAGTGCAGTGCGTTATAGTTTTACAAAGAGGACTTGGTGGGATTACCAATTAATGTGTGCACAAATCTCGCACGCAGCGAAACGTGTGGCTATCTTAGAAATTGCGCGGAGCTACCTGAGAGATATCGGAAAGTGTTTCATGGTTCTGGTGAGGAATTTATGATGGTTCATTTTCCTGAAGTTAGTGGAGGGTGTGTGCATTACTCAAGACCTGTCCATCGTAAAAGTGAAGTCCATTCTCAGTGATCGAATGGCACCTATATCCCCAATAATATGACTTTGAAGATATCAAGATCACTTGGAAGTATTTTGTCAGATAAATCAATGGAGGCCTATCCGACATCGCTTGACGATCGGATCCAAGATATTGCGAAGCGTTTGCCTGTAGTTCCTTTTCATCACCATGTAGATCAGAGGATTTATCCAACATTGTGAAGAAGTGAGAAAACCCAAGATGATCAAAGCTAGCGAATCCACACATCTTCCAGTTTGTACCGTGTAAATCTGCCATATTGCCGTAGGTAACCAGGCAACGAAGAAAGCCGAGGAGACTACAATGCAGACGAGCACTCCTTTCAGCTCCGATACTTGCCGCCTCCCCAGCATCCTCCGTTCATCCTTCCCGCATTTTCGTTCCTGCATCTTTACCGATGCTGCCGTTGCGTCAGCCGTTTTGCACGTGGAGTCTTCATCAGTGAGGGCACTTTCCCTGAAGCGGCCCTCTAATTCTGTAATTCGACGAGCTTGTTTTCTCGAAATGTTGGCAACCATTCCCTGCATGATAGTGATCACAAGTGCGAACAAAATCAGGCAATAGGAAAACACGTGTACAGCGTAGGTCAACAGCCCTCTTGCTCGGTAATTTATGAAACACGAACCTATCATTGGATAAAACTGAACATCCGAGAAGGGTCCAGTGCTTCCCACACCCATCACCACAGCCATCGTTATGTAGTAGCTAACGGTTACAAAGACAGACGCTGCAATTGCCCTGGACTTGGTGATCATCGACGCGTACTTGTATGGATGAACGACGGCAACGAAGCAATCATAGGTGACTAGGAGGATGAGAACGATAGATATACCAAGATTTGTGATGTTCAGGTAATGGCAGAAGACGCAGAAGCCATGACCGAATGGCCATGACTTGAGAGCCACTGCTGGTATTGAGGGTATCAAACTAATACCCGTACAAAGATCCGACATGGATAGGAAAGAGAATATCACTTTCCTCGGCTCACTAATATTCGCCAGCTTTCGTAGCACCATGAAATTCAGCGTGTTCCCGACTAAGCAAAGCATACAGGAAATGAGCAAAGAAGCTGAGTAAATGTACCGTAATGTTGAGAATCGTACAACCGTTTCCATATCGCTACTATCAAAAGTGCAGGTTGTTGAATTCATTTCTATCTTGATTTCAGTTGAATCCCTACAAATCGCTGAGGAAGTTGGTCTTTTTGGCACCAATGGCTCTTTTATTCCAAATGTTTATTGGAAGGATTCCCCTAATTAATGTCAAACGAAACGCAGCGAAGTCTGAATGTGAATGATTTGGGGATCCACGTACTACATTTGTGTCTCTATCTCGTTAACGATGAATGATGCTTTCCCTGATGAGTTTTTTTTTTCTCACTTTTAGTTCTCGTCCCACTTAACCTCGCTCATGAGAGCTCTGACAACGATTCAATTTACTTTTCATCAAGGTTTTCTGTTGATATGAAATGTTGATTCAACTTCCTAATTACGCTGGGGACCCTAACCTGGTTTACCTCGGCCAGTGATAATAAGTGGAACAACAATTGAGAAGAAAAGTTCAGATAATTATGATATTATGACTACGTTTGCCATGAACGTAGTTGCCTAGAGACAGAGTGAAGACAATGTTTGCAATGAATAAATTTTTTCCTCAAGGGATAGACCCAAGCTAAAATGGCTTTCGAGATTGAGTAATGATTTACACCTTCCAGTGACAATAGGAGTGATTGAGTTGTGCATAAAATATTCTGTCCTATTTTGCCTGGAAAGGATTGACAGGTTAGGCAACTACTCGTATATCACCTTAATTGTTTTATATATAGTGTTTACAAAATGCTAACAGCTGTAATTATTTTTCGGTTATCCATCAGAGTAAAATATTTCGGATCGATTTTACGTCAAGGCCTAAATATGAGTTAGATAGTATCTTTTCCTTTCGTGAGAAAGTTTACATTTACATTGTCACAAGTTTACATTGCGTATGAATGAAATTTTTAACGAGAATAAAATTGCTGCTTTAATCAAGTTTGTCTTTATACTCAGTAATATATTGCGAATCTGTATATATTCGACTTAATAAGCACCAAGACGGCCCTTCATGTTGAGTTGCAGCCCACTTCTTACGATTATAAGGAAGGATTATAATGCATGTCTTGGCTTTGTGACGCATACGTAGACAACAATATTAAGTTTAGCACTCAGGTTAAGCATTTGAGCCTAATATCGGATGTTCAATTATCTCACTCGAAATTTCGACGCATCTGGAGTTTTCCTCAGGGGTAAAACTGATGCCAGATTCAGATTTGTATTCCTTTTTCATATTATGTATTTCCTTCTGATTATCAAATTAGCACAAAATGAAATTTACATTGATAATAAAAAAAAAAAACATGCTGAAAGCCTTGTGAATAAAAATTTACATATTATGAAGTTCCTTTATGAATGCAATATACAAGTACAAGAGGAAACCAATTTTCTTGGGAATTAAGATCAAATGGAAATTTATTTATGTAAAGTTGATATGCAAAGTTGATGATGAATACTAAAAGGAAAGATACCCCAAACTCATGGCCGAGTTATCAGTTTGTCTCAATCAGAAACTGCTTTTCATACTCAGTCCCTATTATCGAAAATCATTATGAGATGTCTGAATTTCCTCAAAATTTTCTGACCTCTTCCTCTGATTTTCCACTTTGGTTTCAATTCAATTCAATTCAATTCAATTTTATTTTATTTCATCATCAAATGAAAATACTACATTCAAATATGTAAATGACACTGTACAAGTAATAATGACGAAGAAAAAGAGACTACAAAAAAAAAACTGCCAAAAAAAACAAAAAAACGATGAGCTTGAACAGCTGTAGTTCCAGAATAAATAATACATGAATGTGCAAAGAAAATAATTGTTCAATAATAAGTCAAGTAGTACATGTAGTTACAAAGAAAATGCAAATGTTCGCTCCACACACATAAAACACCCCCCCCCCACACACACACACACACACACGAACTATACTGTACATAGACATACACACCCTATCGTTTAAGAAAGAAAGAGAAGAACAGGAGACAGAGGCAATAAGCGAAAAAGAGGGAAAGAGACAGAAAGGGAAAGGATATGAACAGGAGAGAGAGAGAGAGAGAGAGGGAGAGAGAGAGAAGGAAAGGGTAGTAAAGTACCGGATAAGGTGATGTTATGATATTAATTGACTTTTCATTGTAATTGGCAAGGAGACATTTTTAAAAACTTGGCTTTAAATGAACTTAAAGTTGTACAAGATGTAAGATCTTTATCAAGCGAATTCCAAATTCGAGGACCCTGATTCCTAACCCATTTTTCAGTTTCAGTTTTCAGTTTTTTGTTTTATATTTCACATTTACAGTGCTTTTACAGTATAAATGGTTCAAACAATATAATTGGTACAAACAAGATAAATGGTACAAACATACGTGAAATATATTGTCAGAGAAAATGAAAGAAGGTGAGTACCTCATATCTATACGTTTGCATGCAGTATTAATTGAAAAGACTGGGCTAGAATAAAAGTGAAATATTGAGGAGCCTATAAAGGAGAAAGCTACGCTTGTGAGTTATAGGCTCCAAAGAGTATAGTAACATTTATAATAGTCTTTAAAAATAGTGGGAACGAGCAATGCATGATGGAGCAATATGAGTATATAGAAAAACAAATTGTGTCGCAGTAATTAAAATCGCATTCAAAGAAATAGTATTGGATGGTTTTGTCAATTTCATTACAGCAATAATATAACAATTCACATTTTTAGGATATATAAGTATTTATCGAACTAATTTTTTATATTGTAACTTACTACTAGAGCGAGTACCATAATTATGTACAAACATATTCACAGTAAACAGATTTGCAACATTGGGAGGAACCGTTTGTTCATTTTCTTAAACATTAAAACTGCAATTTGAAATTAATTTATATCATAAATATTAAGAGTTTTCAGATGAATAAAAATTGCTTTAGATGGGGCTAGGAAAGGAGATGACGTAGTACATATTCTGAGTGCTTTTCTGTAATTTGTGAATGGGTTCAAATTTTAAAATCCATGTACTAGCCAAAACAATATTGCAGTATTGTGTGTATATATATATATATATATATATATATAATTATATAATTGTAAGGAAATAACATATACAACAGCTTTGGCAACTCTCGTGGAAATAATTATAATTGTGAGAAATGAAAATGAGGGAATAATGGTTGCGTAGCTTAAATCAAAGTTCCCCAGAGCTGTCCTCCCTTGCAAAAATCCACAAAAGGAAGGACAGCTCTGGGGGACTTTGATTTAAGCTACGCAACCATTATTCTCTCATTTTCATTTCTCACAATTATATATATATGGAAGAATTAAAAAGTTGTACAACATGAATAGATGTCTTTCAGTTAAAATATGGCTTAATTTAAATAATATACCAACATTCTTGGATATCTTATTACAGAGCTCAGTACGGTATATATCAAAATTGAGATTATCATCTAGTATAATACCAAGGAATCTTGTGGAGGTTGAGGTAGTAAGCTGAGTGTCATTAATTTTTAGCTTTACATCAGAATTATTACAAGAAATACATTTTTTTATGAAGTACAGTACATTGCATTTTGAATAATTTACAATTAGTTCATTAGATGTAAACCAATCAGATATTTTACATAGTTCAATATTTGTAATAGAAATCTATTGGTCAAAATTACTGTATGAAGCAATTAAAGTAGTAGCATCTGCAAATAATGAACAATCAAGAAATGGAGAAATTGTACATAAATCATTAATATACAACAAAAAGAGAATGGGGCCAAGAATAGATCCTTGCGGAATTCCAAAAATTACTTTAGTTAGAGGTGAGTTACCTGTGTTATAATGATGTGCACTGGAACCGATCACTCAGCCACTATTTACAGATCACTCAGCCACTATTATTGATAATATGTTTAGTAATACCCACCCTCTTCCCAAAGCAGGTATTATCCTTTCAGATATTTCCGATCACTTTCCAGTTTTTGCTCAATTACTTAGACGCAAATTCACTACAGAACCCCGAACTAACACTACATATCGAAAAATTACTGACGCCAATTTAATTGAAAATCTACAATCAACAGACTGGTCAAATGTTTTTTGATTCCACAAACGCTAATGAATCGTACGATTTTTTCATAAATAAACTCACATCCTGTCTAGATACTCACATTCCGCTTATCACCCAGAAAAGACCAAATCACAAAAAAAATTCCAATACAACCTTGGGTGACAAAGTCACTTTTAAGATCTATTAACCGCAAAAATAATCTGTACTATAAATATATTACAAAACCAAGTGATACCTCGCGTAAGAATTATACTTCTTACAAAAATATCCTAACCACTTTATTGCGTGTTTCCAAGAAAGAATACTATACACTACACAATTAAACTTATACAAAAATGATATGATATGAAAAGCGCCTGTATCCTAGGTCCTCTTCTGTTTATCATTTATATAAATGACATTCAGAAATCCTCGAATACTCTTTCATTTATTCTTTTTGCCGTTGACTCCAACCTTTTCTTTTCTCATCCACATGCAAATGAACTTCTTAGAATACTAAACACAGAACTTATACAAGTAACAAATTGGATCAAGGCTAATAAACTATCTCTTAACCTGCAGAAAACCAATTATATGCTTTTTAGTAACAGAATTGATTATCTTCCCCGTAACATCATTTTTGATCACACTGTCCTCCAAAAAGTATCTACAACCAAATTCTTAGGAATTCTAATCGACAATAAACTAACCTGGAAACCGCATATTGACAACGTATGCAAAACCATTGGAGTTATTAATAAACTGAAATATTTCCTTCCTTCTCCCACTCTACTCACATTGTATTATACTTTGATATTTCCATATATAAATTATGTTGTATTAGCATGGGGTTGTTCAGTACAATCACAATTGAACAGAATACTTCTTCTTCCAAAAAAAAGTACTTAGAATTATTTTTCATGCAAATTATAGATCTCAAACTGATATTTTATTTTTCGAAAATAACATCCTCAAGGTGTAGGACATTCATCATTTCCAACTAGGCAAATTTATGTACAAATTAGGTAAAAATGAACTCCCTGCCATTTTTAACGATATGTTTCGAAAGAACAACACCATACATAAATATCCAACGAGACAAGGTAATGCTTACCACCTACCTCTAACAAGAACACTCTTTGCACAAAACACCTTTGTTTTTCAGGTTCCATGTACTGGAACTCTTTAGATAAAGAAATTAAAGAATCCCCTAGTCTTAACATTTTTAAACGTAAACTTACAAAATATCTGCTCAGCCTATACCCCCTTCAAACAGGTCAAGCTTAATACAACAAAAATAAGAAAATTTAAAAAAATAAACATTCACCCTTTTCATGTTTTCCTGTGAACACGTGCCTAACGGCCTTGTTTTGCTCCTGCTCCCAACATGCCCAACCTTTTTTCCTTTCCATTTCCCGTCTATTCACTCTTCCTTTTTTTTCCCTATAAACCTATGTTGGCATACCGTGATTTTTTTTTTCTGTAACTTGCGCCATTATTTATCCAAATTATTATAAATTTGTTTGACCAAAACCCTTTTACGTACTTAAGTCTTTGGGGCATGCATCGTACAGGCATTGCTTTCTCAGCATGCCCCTCCGTTTCATTATATATGTTAGGTCAATAATGATCCGTTTGTGTAAATTATATTTTGTACTCTTCTTAGTACCCTTTATTTTTGTATGTTAATTTGATATACTAAAGTTATTGCATTGCTTTATGTTTAATCATTTGATCGATATGTATCATGTATAATTATTTTGAAACGGAAATTAAATCAAAATCAAAAACAAAAATCAAACCGACTGCATAAATAATCTTTAAACCAGTTTAGACAAATAACACGTGTACCAAAATAAGGGAGTTAAGAGAATTTCATGGTTAATTAAATCAAATGCCTTAGACAAATCTAGAAATATAGTAAAAGAATGTAATTTATCATTCATATTTTTCATTAGCCTGTCATGTAAGTATATAAGAGCAGAATCACAAGAGTGATTATGTCTAAAACCATACAGAGAATTATTTAAAAGATTGTTATTATTCAAATGAGAAAGAAGCCTGTTGTAAATTATCCTTTTCAGTATTTTTGAAAAACATGAAAGTAATGTAATCGGTCTATAATTAGAGAATAAATGAGGGTCTTCTTTTTTAAAGACTGGAATGATTTTACCTATCTTTAATTTACTAGGAACATTACCTGAATTCAAAGAGAGGTTAAAAATATATGAAAGAGGTGAGGCTATGAAGTGGATGATTTTCTTTAAAATTCTTAAACTTATTTCATCCATCCCACAGCTATTGCTCATTTTCATATAATATACTATGTCAATAATTTCATTTTCTTTGGTCGGAGTGAAAAATTGAGTTATTGCACTGATCATAATGTAATAATAAAAATCTTTGCTTGGATTAGTAATAATATTAGCTTTCAGTGCAGAGGCGATGTTCGCAAAATAATAATTAAATTCATTAGCGATAACTTGATCATTTGTCAAAGTTGAGAACCGTTTCAAAGTGACAGAGAAAAAAAGTCTCTCCAATTAAATATTTCAAAATATTTTCAGGAAAATTCCATACCTGTGGTTAGCTTATGATCTCTTGATTCTCTTCTATCAAATGACACTAAAATATCTCTCAATATTTTACGCATGAGTGAGCAAAAGCCACTTTTGTGAAATGGTGCAAAATCCATTCTTGAAAAGTGTTTGGTGTTGTTCTGGCTGGTATGAGCAAAGTTGAGAGTCATGAAAAGACTTCGAAATTTTATATTCTGGGCCCCGTTGCATAAAACTTACTATTAACGGTAACTTTGCCATCAATGGTAACTCCCATGGAAACCTTGATTTTGATTGGCTGTTGAGTAATGTTACCATGGTAGTTAACATTAGCACAGTTACCATTAATGGTAAGTTTTATGTAACGGGGGGCCCTGATCATTGAAAGACTGTCTATGAAAGAACAGACTTTGTTCAATGTATTTCCTGATATATCCCATCAAAACTTTATGGTTGAGTAAGCAAGCCAGATGAAATTAAAAGACACACCAAAAGTAACATATTGAAACACCTAGAAAAGTAGTTAATTACTAACTCAAGCATAAAATATTGATGGGATGTGTAAGGATATACAGAGAACATAGCCTGCTATTTCATAAACTGTCTTTAATTGATCAGATGGAAATTTCTACTCTCTACTCTCAGCCAGAGATAAAGCCAGAGCCAATATCAATTTTGTCAAGACTGGATTTTGCACCCTTTCTCATTTTTGGCCTTTGCTCACTCAAGCGTAAAATATTGTGAGATATTTTGGTGTCATTTGATAGAAGAGACCCAAGTTATCCACTGCTATAAAAATGTCCTTAAAATATTTTGAAATATTTATTTGGAGAGAATTTTTCCAACTGTTTACTTTTTTCTGGGACACACTGTATAGGATATTATGCATAATAAGCCTTTTAAAAGGTTCAAATTCGCACTAGTTGCTTTGCTCCCTATCGTATAATGTTCATAAGAATCTTATTCAATTTTGCGCCTCACCCCCATAACACACGATAAAGTGCAAAAAATAGCCATTTCCAAGGTTCAACTTCACCCCCCCCCCCAAAAAAAAAAAAAAAAAAAAAAAGAGAGAGACCCAATTTTCGTTAGCCTTGCTAAATACCTCGAATATATTTTGTCAAGTATTTCGTTGATTTTGCGCCCCAAATAATATAGGAAGAAGTGAATAGAACACGATTTTCAGTGTTGGAAATTTAAAAAACCCTTTTAAAGCTAGGCTGCTGTGCTTCCTTTTTTTTTTCTTCATTGCATTTCTGCAAATGGGTAAAATTGCACACCAAAAAAATCACCACTCATTCGCTTTGCTCCGGTGTAGTGGTATACCTGCAGTCCTGCACATCCCAATCAGTTATATCGGGAGGAGAGACCTAAGGGTAACAGCGATTCCCTTTGCTTTTCCCCTCCCAGGCACAGGTGACGCCAAATACTTAATAAATACTTAATTTAAAAAAAAGAGATCAGTATTGGCAGGTACATTTATAAAATATGTCTAGTATTCAGTGTTCAATGTTCACATAATCCCTAACTTCTTCATTATCATTATCACTCGATGGGTTTTCCTTTCTTAGTGTAGTCTTTAACCCTTTCAGGACAAGAATTATTCAAGGGCTAAATTGATCACATTTTGTTCTTCAAATTGGCAACAATAATATTTTTCTTTTAGTGCTACATGGTTCTAATAAAATGTAATGTCTTCGAAAAAACTATACGTGGTTACAAACTTTGTCGAAATTGGAAAGAATTGCCAATTTTGATAAAAACAGTGATTTTGAACCTCTTAATATGTTGCCAATTTAAGAATTTTGGAGCTTATTCTCCTTTTAAAAATTCCTGGCATCAAACGCATTATGGTCATGCAGCAAAAATGGAAACAATGTATGCAGAAATTTTTGCTTGTTCTACTCGTGCATCTGGTATATTTTTTAGAGCTCTGAATCAAAAGATATTGAAGCAAACCACAAAATGTGGTCAATTGTCTCGAAAGGGTTAATAGACCAAGTTTGGTTTTTATAGTGCCTGTGGTAAAGATGACGAAAAAGAGCGAAGGTCAAAATTTAGTATTATAATTATCACCACTACCACCATAACCACCTTCATCATCAACTGCATCATTTCATCCCCATCATCATCATCATCATCACGATCATAATCGCCGTCGTTTGGGATGTATCTGTGAATTAAACGCATTTTGAGCGACATGGGCTTGATTTCTTTCAGTAGATCTGTAGATCAGGGATGACTGCCCCCCCCCCCCCCACCATCCCCATTAGCATTGCCCCATCCCACCACCCCCTGATTAACATTTTCTGGCATATAAAGTTTAGATTTTAGAATATATCTTTTTTGAAATAAGAATCACATTTTATTAATCAATGAAGGGACTTACAATATACCTGCTCTTAAAAAAAAAAAGAGTACAGGGCGACATATGAATGCAGTGGCGGATCTACACAGGGAGAAAACCGGCCCGTGCCCCCTCTTTTGAAACCCAACTGGCATACCTTAAGTACACAATGAAAAAAAAAATCGCACTCATAATTGTGTACTTTTCCGGCTCTGTGCCCCCTCTTTTACAAAATCCTGGATCCGCCCCTGTATGAATGGATATGATGCCTACAGAGAATAACTAAAACGTTGGCCAAGTTTATGCCTATAAATACATCCTCCCTCCCCCCCCCCCCCCCAAAAAAAAATGTTTATTGCCCATATTCTTATATTCGTACGTGATTTGTGTTATGTTCAAAATGATATGGGTCTTTTTTTTCAGTGCTGGGAGTCTATAGCTATGATGGCAAAATGGGGCCATGGGGGTTAGTCATCGCATTTTTGGAGACCCTGTAAGGCACGGTGCGGTAAAGCCTAGGGCCAGTTGAAATTGATTGCTAGTTTCTTGTCCTCATTTTACGAAAATGAGGAGGAGGGGATCCATCTAATTGATATTTGATATTTTATCGGTAGGCCGACATATAAATGCTATTGGGTCACATTTTTAAAGTTTTTTTTAAATTTAATTTCATGTGTAGTGTAATACAGCGGCTCAAAACGTGGTGAAGTTGATCACATTTGTAATTTCTGTTATTTTCATTGCCTAGATGTCATCAGATTCTTATTTTATTTCATTCAATAGTAAAATGAAAATATGAAATGTCATTTAAAAGGACGGGGGCCGCAAAAGGGAAGGAGTAGTCGAGAAAAAGTAGGAATTTATGTTATTTTGAACACACAAAAAAAAGAATGAAAAGGGACAAAACTTGCTACCCAATTATTTTTTTTAAATGAATGCGAATGTGTGCGTTTACGTCCCCCCCCCCCCCCCATCCTATTTCTTGAAGATGAGATATTGAATTTGACGCCTGAGACAGTGTTCACATTAGGCAGGAGGCGATCGAGAAGAAAACAATAAACTTTGTCTCGAGCGCGACTATCCCATGTGGAACAGGTGACATTGTCGACCAGATTTTGAGTCAGAAAATGAAGTCTTCTCCCGTTAAAGCGAATTTTCCTGCACTATCTCGGAATTATTATTTGCGGGGTAGGTAAGGACCAACCAAACCTAAATCGAGTATGGATAAGAATTATTTTTGTATGCCACAATGCAAAAATGACCTTGACGGTGTGTGACGACGGCAGCAGCACCTAACACGACAAAGTTCAGTCCTCGGACCTCCGCTCCCCAGATCAGACATGGCAAAGCAGCACTCTAAGTCTAAATACCAAGTCTAAATTAGTAACGTAAATTAGACCGTCAGTTAGATCTGTTGGCATGATCAGATTTCATTCTTTATTCATTATATAGAAACCCAGTTTAGCTGAACCAGGCGGTGGTATACAAACAATACACACTAGGAGTCACTAACATTCTCCACCCGCTTCTGTCTTAGACAGCGAAACAGTCTCCGAACCTTGAGACGATACGCATTCCTTCCGTAGTAGAAGATCAAAGCATTCCACCAAAACCGATTCATGTATAGGAGATGAATAGCGATAAAGAGTTGATAAACATCAAAATCATTAATGATTTGTATGAATTTGTATATAGTCTCTGGCAAGAAGCCGAGGAAAAACGTACCCGACAACAGAATGGCTAACTTGACTGCCTTCCAATCTGCGGATTGTTGCGGGGGATCGGCCTTCTTACGAGGCATATCTTTTCGTCGATGAGGAATACCATCAACTTTGGGAAACACTTCCTTTGATGAGCGTTGGCCAACTTCCTGTGGAGCGATAGCGGTGTCAGGAAGAGGCTCGGAAATTTCGACCAGGTCATGTTCTTGTATTGCCTCACAGGGACTCGAAGGATAATCTTCCGTCTTTCGTGATACGTCAGACGACGTACCCTCTTGGAAACCGTTCACCTGTTCGGGCTTCACCTTTGGATGTGTCAAAGACGTTTCCGAGAAAGCCGATGTTATGCCTACGACTGTGGACTGGTGTTTTGTGGATCGTTCTGTTTTGTCTGGCATCGATACAGTGTTGACAGTTGACTTCGGGGCCATGTTCTGTCGAATTTTAATCGACTTGGTGTGACGGCGAGTGATACAGGCAATATGTGAATGTAAGCAAATAATCGTGACAAGGAAAATGCTTACCCAACAGGACGCTATGATAGTATCTGTCGACACCAAACCGTCGCGAATTACCCAGTCGCATGCCCCTGCTAGCGGGTCAAAGGTGATATTAGGCTTAGAAGATGAAAATAAAAGCGAAACTGGACCTTCGAAAACACTTTGACTCAAGAAGCTTACCGTGACATAACCTAATCGATTTTTTGTAACGATTTGCTCATATCGAAGAGGCCGAGTCACGTAGATATGCTTGTCAATGGCGAGAAGAAAGAGGCATGTGCTTGTTATCCTTGGGTAGGTGTTCCAGATCAAAGTGAAAATCAAACAGAATGTTTCTCCAAATACCCATTGACGCTGGAAGAATCCGGGGAGGGTAAGGAAGGCAGTTAATGAGCCAAATATATCAGTTATGAATAAGATGCTATAGAATATCTTGCTCGCAAGGCTTGTTCCCGGCAGACGAGGTACAACGAAGATGTTGAAGATGTTCGTCAAAAGACCGGCAAGTGACGCTAGTGAGATGATGATAGCTTCGAAGACGAAAGCCCCGTCTGTTGCGGAATATGATGCTACAAAAGACCCATTGTCCTGAGACAGTCGTACCGACATTGTTAAGTCTCCTTGTATATTATACTCTGCAAGAAAACTGATGTCCAGCTTCTATGAAGGTTAGATTATACTGTTGATCACTGCTTTTCTTCCCTGATTTTGTACTTGCATCAAAGACCGACTGAACTGAGACAGTGTCACCGACATTAATAATCTTCTTGCATATCCTCTGCAAGAAAAATGATATCTTCTGATTATTGTTTTTGTTCGTTCATATTTTCTCAGTTATGTACTTACAGCGGAAACATATCGAAAGCCAAAAAGGTAGTGTCCCACTCCCATCTTGATCTCCCGAAGTCCGTTCATATAGATAAAGTTACTGCGTAGGCGGTATCACTTTTTTTTTCTTCTTTTTTTACTGATGGTAATACTAAAAGCCTTCGTATTCACTTCAGTTACTCCTGGTCTATCATTTATTGTTCCAGTAGCCTATACAATGATGAAAAATCACAAATGCTGCGGATGCTACGATAACGAGATCATTTTCCGTAGGCATCATTATTCAAATTGGTCATCGTGTTCAAATATGCATTCTGAATCTCTTCTCAATTAAGTGGACACAAATCCTCTTTCGTATTATGTGCATGTCATCTGCGTTTCAAAGCTGGCGTGTCAGGAGTGACAATACTGACATCCCCACGCGACCTTGCTTTTAAAACCTGCTTTTAATATCAGGAATTCCGGGATGGCGTTGTGATTACTGAACTAATTTATTTTTTAGAAGTAGTTCGAGGCGTGCTTTATTATGTACAGCGTCAATTACGGGATATCAGAGCCGAAATTATGATGGGTCAGCAAATACGAATTACCGAGATTGCAAGTAACTCTTTATCTTACTTGCAGTGAAATTACCAAGGCAATTAATTTCACCTCTGGCTATGATACTTATTCTGCCTCTCAGTCTCTCTGTCTCTCTCTCCCTCAAAAGAAATAAAATGATTCCATTACAGTACTTGTAATGTTCGAATTTATCAGGCTTCATCAGGAAATGATCATTTTTATTCAAGTTGTAATTCTTCATTATCATTATGGTATAGGCTACGTGAAAGGGCTTCCAACATAGCAATGCATTGCGCTAAAAATACTAGAGCAACAAGTGAAGCAGGTAATGTAGTACAGATAAAACACCAAGGGAAAAGCAAAAAAGAGAGAGAGGCATATCAAGTTCTTCCTTATAAGACAAGCTTAGCATTGCTTGTATCCCGCGCTATTTCATGAAAACGCTCTAAAAACTACCATTTTGTAGTCAATTTTCAGTCATGTCTCGGCAACCGGGTGTCGTCATACAAAGGGGCTTTCACACCGGACCTGCGTAGAATTGCGTTGTGCGGCGTACCGAGTACGCCGAAATTAAGCGCAGGATCGGCGTAGTCTCCGTGTAGGTTATGGATAGGCTGGTGTACGATGGCGTATGGTTGCGCACCCTGTGCATAGGCACCGCTTACCTACGGCATAAGCAATTGGCGTACCTATGCGTAGGATTGCATATAACAGGCATAGGGTTGCGTGTGTGTACGTAGGTCTGGCGTAACACACACACACACACACACACACACACATATATATATATATATATATATATGTGGTGTAGGGTGAGGGTGTGTAAACATGTATATGGGTTTTTCTCTTTACATGTCCAAGATTCAACTTTAGCATCATGCTTTGCAGTTTTGTAGTATGATTTGAATATTGAGGGAGTGAGCGAAGCAAGCAAGCGAACAATATTCAAAATTTGTGAGGTCACAAATACATTGTAATATAAAAACGGGGAAACACATTTCTGATGGGGTTTCATTTGCAAAATTTCACAACGAAAATTTATTTAATAAGCTATACTTTTAATACGAGCGAGCATTTGGGAATATTGGCTCTAAGTCACTTTTGATTAGGGGTACATGTTATGGAAAAGGGAAACGTGGTACTTATCATGGGGAAAAGGACACTTATTAGAAAAATAAAAGAATGTTTAGAAAAGGTAGAAAAGGCAGTTATCAGAGATGAAAATGGGCGCTAATCACACCTGAAAAGGGGCATTTATAAGAACAGAAAATGTTCTTAAAAAGTAGAAAAATTAAATCAGTACCTATATATATTACAAAGAAAAAGAATGACTTGTTACATTAAAAGGATAAAAGGGATTAAAAGGGATAATAGGTGTATTTATCAAAGGTAAGGTGAGGGATGAGGTGTAATTATCAAAAACGGCACTTATAAGAATATCGAACGGGACTTATTCAAAAGAAAAATGGGGTTACCTATCTGAAGTTAAGGGAAGAGTAGGGGAACTGTGCCCACATGCGACCCCCGGAGCGGTGCTTCTGACCGAGTCTACATGTTATGATTGTCATTTCATCATTCTTCTATGTATATTTGGTTGATGATGACACAGGTCGATAAATATTGGGGGTGATATATTCCCTCTTTCCCCACCACATTCGATTCCTGTTACTATATTTTCATTTCAATTTTGAAAATTGTTAGTATTACTAATAACATGATTGTGGCAAAATTACATTATAATGGAAAGTTACCTACTGAACCCTCTAAATCGAGAATAATTACTTGTACTTTTAATCTAAATAATTTTTCTGCATTATAGCTTTGAAAAAAATCACCTCAAAATATATTCGGGGATGTAACACAGGCCACCAACTTCAGTTTAAACACAAAATTATGCATCTATATCCTTCCCCGATCAACACCCATGTTGCATAATTTGAAGCAGATGGTTTTAACTTTCTAGTAGTGTAAAAATATTTCGGGAAAAATCAGAAGCAACGACAGAATTGTAGATAAACATTAATAAATTCATATAAATATATGATAGGGAGCCCTATGTCTGCGCACCTAAGATTTTGACCTGAAAATGAACAAGAATTTCTTTAATATTCCTCTGAAGCTTAATTTTATATTATTCCTGATATTCTAAAGAGCAAGTTTGCAAAAAAAATCTCATCAAAATTAAAGCAAAAACAATGCTATTTTCACAAGAAACCGTGGCCGTGTCATTTCAACTTAAAAAAAAAAAAATAGTGCCCATGTCAGCGCACTCATTCATTTCATACGCAGTTCGGGAGTTTTGATAAGACAACATTTTGAGGCTTGAGAATAAAATATCTGAAATAAGACCCTTTTTCAATATTTTAACTCGTTTTTTGTATGAATACCTATCGCTATGATAAAGATGAAAAGTTTGTGATCGTTGCGTGTTTTGTTTTATCAGAATCGGGCGTTTACGCGTGTGTGCAGACAAGGGCACTGCGCAGACTTGGGCACTCTTGCCATACAATATTGTACATGAATAAATAATATCTATATTGAAATAAAGAATGTATAAATTTGAAAAATATTAATAAATATAATATATCAAATAATATTTATCTGCAACATATAAAAGAAATGTATATTTTCCATCACACCACCTGAAAAGTTGGGGGATGCATACCCCCATCCCCCCCCCCCCCTCGCTATCTACGCCCCTGGTGACACGTCGCCAGCCTCAAAGGATTTTTCGTAGGAATGGCGTAGGGTAGCGTACTACTGAGTAGGCATGGCGTACACTTTCAATTTCATTTTTTTTTTTCAATTTAAAGACATTTATTTCCAACTTTTATATACAAAGTAACAAATGAGCAAAATAATGTACATGTATTTTGAACAAAAAATATGACAAAATATACACTAATGTGGTACATACATAGTTGGAGGACACACCTCTAAAAGCAAAAGCTTGGGGCGAGGGTGCCCTTAGTACATAGCGTACATAGCGTAGTATTGCGTAGACTTGCGTAAAAACTGCGTACTTTCTGCATCCAGTGCTCTCCGCCGAAAGTACTCAAAAAAATTAAACATGTTTAATTTTTTGCATCCATCTCGCGTACTCCTTTGCGTCCCTCCGCGTATTGCCGCGTAGGCCAGCGTAGGCACAGCGTAGGGCAGCGTAAGCTCGGCATAGTCAGTACCCAACACTTCGCAACTCTACGTAGGCTCCGTGCATGTGAAACCCCTTAAGGGTTTTTTTTTTTTTTTCTTCTATTTTTTTTAGCAAAAAAATCCTCCTCTTCAAGCACATATTGCAATTACTGAAAATAACCCGTCATTTTGCAGCTTTTCAATGAAGGTTTGCCAAAATTTACTGTGTACGGCATGCATTTTTTTTTAAAGATCTCACACATAATGAGATACTTAATTGCTGGAACTTGGTCATATTTTCATCTTCTTTTTCGTTTTTGCACTAAACGAATCCGTAGACGCAGGTGTCTATCTTTCATGTAAAAATTGCATTGATTGCATAAAATTAACCGCCGTCGAATTGGCAGCAAAACAAACTTGTTCACTCACAAACATTCTTATATTGCTTCTCATCGCATGTAAAAAATAAAAAATATTGCACTATATACAACGGACACTGCATCATAGATCGGAGTTACATACGCGCATGTAACTCTATGCACATGCATGCATATGGAAAGCCATCGACGCCACAATTCGTATCCGATACGTACCGGATACGTATGCTCCAAAACGTCGTACGTACCCGGTATGGAAGCTATAAATCATAGCCGTATTATAGACTTACTAGACGGAAAGCAGCACGCGCGGAAATCATTACGCGAATGGAATTAGGCCCCGCCTCTTTCGGATCATTTGAAGAGCCGATAAGCACCCGATATAGTTGCATTATTCATATTTCTTGTGCGTGTCAGTTTGTTGTGAAACTTTGATTGGATGCTAGGTCATGAATATAAACATAATTCGTCGGCTCTCCATGCCCCCTCCCCAGCCTCTCCCTCCACCTCCACCTCCCCCTCCCCACTTCGATCATGCTATTAGTGACTGCTCTAACAAGCCGCCAGACACTCCTCTGACCTACCTCTGACCTATTGGTGTTCCATCTTGACCCAAGGCTATGTACATTGCCTTCGCAAGCTTATTTGATGACGTCAAATTGAAAGAAAACTGCGAGTCAGGGATGTCGATCCGACACCAAGCGGGGGAGGGTGTGGGATGGGGGTACCCCCCTCCCACACCAGGGACTTTTTCAAAAATCTGTCTATAAAACTTGCATTTTAGAGCATCCCAAAATGGTTTTTAATGAAAAGAAGGAATGCACGGATCTACGCCAGTGGACGGAACCCCTTATTTGAGAATAACGATGCGAACGAACAAATCTTCTTCCATATTTTCGCATTGAAGTTATGGCATTTCTTATTTCCTTACTTCTAATCATTAAAGAATGTGATGGTATTTCAAGATCAAACATAATGAGTTTGGATAATTATTAGTTTTAAGTTAATGTATCATAATTCTTATTCATTTTATCCAAAAATATTGGGGGATAATAATACAGGCCAACCCCCCCCCCCCACCTCAAATTTTTTGGGGGATATATACCCCCGTCCCCCCCCCCCCCCCCCGGGATCGACACCCATGCTGTGAGTTGTAGGAACTATCCTCTACCGGCTACTAATAATGGTAACTCAAGTATGAACGTCGCCGTCATTTAGTGATTGAATCCCTTATCGGCACGCCGATCAGAGAGCAGAATATGTCCGTGAGGAAGAGAGAAACAGATAAAAGCTAAAAGCGCCCAAACTGAAGCTTGTCTGGTGTTTAATAACTGATGATTTTAATCCAATTAACCAGAGAATGACGGGGGGGGGGGGGGGGGGGATACAAGGTCATACACTCTATCATTCTGATTCTGATGATGGATAAGTAAAATCTAAAAAGCTACAAGCATCAAAACCTGTCACATAAAGGCGGTTTTCATTATGAATAATTCATAGTATCGTGTTAATTATTAATATTAAGTTAACGAGCACCATCAGTTGAGTTTCGAAAAATTATTCAGCCTGATACCTCAGATCGAGACATAAGAACCAGTTTGTCACCTGACCTCGGCGTAAGCGAGTTAAAGTAGAATTTCATTGATTTTGAATATCGATTTAATTTTTATTATTGCATAGGTGAAGCTTAGATTGAACAAGGTTATCAAAATTCAACGCTTGGAAACATTTGAAGTAATGATTATTATCAATTATAAAATGATATAACACAGCCCCGCTATAGCACCTATAGAGCTCTTTGAACGCTGCTGAGATATGTGACGTCATACCGGGGAGCAATCCTTCCTAAGCAGACGATGCCCCATAACATCTTATACATTTTCAGTGCCTGTTTTGTCATCTCATCTTCACTTATTTCTCTTACTTCACTAGCGTCAGTATAAATGCTTATTTGTTGCCTCACTCTAAATTTCCTGCATGGTATTATTTTGATGAAAAATGCAGCGTTAAAAAAATAAAGGAATCAATCGCTTGTAAACAAAAAAAGATGCCATTGTATTTTCAGCTGCATGCACCGCGGCATGTCGGCGTTTCAAGAGGGGACGAATACCATCCATGCTATAATTCAGCGGGCTTTACAATTCGAAAGTGTGATTTCTTTGATTGATCATTGACCCTTATCATGACTTTTTACAAACAAAAGATTTCAATTAGTTACTAGAAACGGTTTCACTTCCCTTTTAGAATGTGAAATACGGTCATGGTGAAACAAACCAAACTCTTTATAATTTAAAAATAATTGCATTGCAGTTACGTTCACTTGATATAGGACGTCGTCTGCTTAGGCAGGATTGGCACCTGATGTGACGTCACGAAAACATCGGTATATTTCTGGCGAATCGCTCGGATATCCCAGATGCTGAGAAGTGTTTTTATTTGTGTTATTTTTCAATCATCAAACACGCAGTTAACGTAAAACTTATACGATTACCATCTGCAAACTTTCTAGTTTCTAGAGATACATTATTGAGCATATTTGTGATTTGCTTTGAATATCTACTTTAACAATAATATCCCGGGCCATTTTGCTTTGTTGAGCAGTGATTTCTTTGTTTTTGTTTGTTTTTTGTTTGCATCTTTTTCAGCATTAGTGTTACGATGTACAAAAAAAATCCCCAATCTTCCTTGTCGAAAAAGATTGCATGTAGGCCTATGTAGTATTATTATCATTCATTGTCAGAGAATTGGAGTAAAAATGGCACCTCCCCCCCCCAAAAAAAAAAAAAAAAAAAAAAATAAAAAATATGATGGTCTTTTTTGTTTTTTGTTTCTTCTCAGAAAATTTCCAGAATATTGTACCCACTCTTTTTCACAGTCCTGGGCCCCGTTGCATAAAACTTACCATTAATGGTAACTCTGCTATCAATAGTAACTACCATGGTAACATCACTCAACAACCAATCAAAATCGAGGTTTCCATGGGAGTTACCATTGATGGCAAAGTTGCCGTAAATGGTAAGTTTTATGCAACGGAGCCCTGGATCCATCCTTTTTTGTCTGAAGGTTTCCGGAATATAGTGCCCTTTTTTGTGTGCTAGTTGGAGTATATATTGTGTCTGTATGGGAGTTGGGTGTGCAAATGAGAGTGTGTGTTGTGTGCGTGTGGGGAAGGTGGGTGAGCTTGTGTCTTTGTGCGTATGGGGGAGGAGGGTGTGAAAGTGGGAATGTGTCTTTGTGCGTATTGGGGAGGTGGGTGTGAAATGGGAGTGTGCTTTGTGTGTGGGGAGGTGGGTGTGCAAGTGGAAGTGTGTGTGTTGTGTGCGTATGAGGGAAGTGGGTGTGCAAGTGGGAGTGTGTGTTGTGCGTATGGGGGAGGTAGGTGTGCAAGTGGGAGTGTGTGTTGTGTGTATGGGGGAGGTGGGTGTGCAAGTGGAAGTGTGTGTGTTGTGTGCGTATGAGGGAGGTGGGTGTGCAAGTGGGAATGTATGTTGTGTGCGTATGAGGGAGATGGTGTGCAAGTGGGAGTGTGTGTTGTGCGTATGGGGCAGGTAGGTGTGCAAGTGGGAGTGTGTGTTGCGCGTATGGGGGAGGTGGGTGTGCAATGGGAGTATGCGTTGTGTGCCTTTGCATGGCATTGCTTGGGGAGCTGGGTGTCGTGCAGACGTTTTAACCTTATAATCATCATGATCATTAGCCAAGTTAAGATGATAGCTCTAACTTCCGAAACTAACTTTAGTTAACCAGTCACAGTAAAGCATTAATCCTCTTCAACCTAGAAAGAGAGAGAGAGAGAGAGAGAGAGAAGGAATGGGGACCAGGGGCGGATCTAGCTTTTTTCCAAGGAGGGGGTTTGAGGGGCTGAGCTGGGTATTGCGAGGTAGCGTAGAGACTGAGCCCGAGCGAGCGAAGCAAGCGAGGGGGAGGGTGTGGGAGGGGGTATCCCCCCTCCCACAGTAGGGAGATTTTTCATTTTTAGGGTTGCTAGCTTGCGATTTTAAGCATACTTGCATGCTCTACTTTTTCTCTTTTTTTGCCCAAATAAATGTTTACTTGGAAGCGAGCGAAGCGAGCGAGGGGGGAAGGGTGTGGGAGGGGGGTATCCCCCTCCTACAGTAGGGAGATTTTTCATTTTTAGGGTTGCTAGCTTGCGATTTTAAGCATACTTGCATGCTCTTCTTTTTCTCTTTTTTGCCCAAATAAATGTTTACTTGGAAGCGAGCGAAGCGAGCGAGGGGGGAGGGTGTGGGAGGGGGGTATCCCCCTCCTACAGTAGGGAGATTTTTCATTTTTAGGGTTGCTAGCTTGCGATTTTAAGCATACTTGCATGCTCTATTTTTTCTCTTTTTTGCCCAAATAAATGTTTACTTGGAAGCGAGCGAAGCGAGCGAGGGGGGAAGGGTGTGGGAGGGGGGTATCCCCCTCCTACAGTAGGGAGATTTTTCATTTTTAGGGTTGCTAGCTTGCGATTTTAAGCATACTTGCATGCTCTTCTTTTTCTCTTTTTTGCCCAAATAAATGTTTACTTGGAAGCGAGCGAAGCGAGCGAGGGGGGAGGGTGTGGGAGGGGGGTATCCCCCTCCTACAGTAGGGAGATTTTTCATTTTTAGGGTTGCTAGCTTGCGATTTTAAGCATACTTGCATGCTCTATTTTTTCTCTTTTTTGCCCAAATAAATGTTTACTTGGCAGCCCAAGGGGGGGGGGGTTAAACCCCCTAACCCCCCCCCCCCCCCCCGTAGATCCGCCACTGGGGACAGTGTAGGAAATTGAAGACAAAGTAATTGAGTCATACATACAACCATGAAAATTGCCTATTTGCTCACCTAGACTCTCCCTCAAATAATAGTCATGAGATTCTTTATACAACAAATAATCATTTCATATTGTTTGGTACGTGATGTTACCATGCTTGCTCGTATATTGAGATGACTAAAATAACCTTTGTCTGGATAGATTCTGGATTGAGGTTACCACTAACATAATGTCAGATTGACATTTAAATTAAGTAATTTAACTGAAGTAGGGGTGATAAGTCTATTGACTCGTCCTTCGAGATAATTAACATTGAAGAGCGCAAAAATTAAGCAGAGCATAAAAATTTTAATGTTGACTCTCGCTGCAATTAGGTATCATTTACATTGCACTATCATGTGTGTGTGTGGGGGGCGTTGTGCGTATGTGTTCGCTTCTTTTATGTTCATAAGACAGGAGTGAGTGCAGTGGCGGATCCAGGGGGCCCCCAAAATGTTGAGGACCTTTTTTTTTTTTTTTTGCTTGTCAGAGATTTTTTTAATTAAAAGGGGGCCCAAAAATGTTGAGGACCTTTTTTTTTCTGCTTGTCAGAAATTTTGTGAATATTGAGCCCCCTCCCTCAAGAAATCCTGGATCCGCCACTGAGTGAGTGTGTGTATATGAATGCACCTGCTTTACCACAAAGCATTTTATATCTCATAATATTATTGTTGGCGGTATGTCGTTATCGCATGTTCTATTTTCATGATTTTGCTGCTTCATCTGTTCCCGCTTAACTTTTTCTTTCTCTCGCATCTCTATTATTTTTTCTCCCTCCCCCCCCCCCCTCTCTCTCTCTCTCTCTCTCTTCTTTCAATCTCCTTCTCGCTCTCGCTCACTCTCCCTTTATCAATTTCTTCTCTCCATCTCTCTCTTTTCCAATTCTCCCTCTTCATTCTTTCCCTCCCTCTTTTCTCTCTCTCTCTCTCTCTCTCTCTCTCTCTCTCTCTCTCTCCCTCCCTCTCTCTCTCGTTCTCTCCCTCCCTCGCCCCTCCTCTCTCCCTCTTTATCCTTTTTTTCTCTCTTGAGTTCAAACACTTTGCCCCCCCCCCCCTCTCCCTCTCTCTACCTCCATTTTCATCTGCTATTTTAATTAAAGCTGGCTGCACTCTTTTTAAAAAAGAGTTGGGTAAAATTTACTCTATACTGGTTAAAAAGGAAATTGCATGCTTGTTGGGTAAAACTGTATCCACTACTGTGTTAATTTTACCAAATTTTCTTTTACCCATATTTTAGTAACATCTCACTCAACAAACAAAAGTGTTCTCTTTTTTAACAATATTGGGGTAAAATTTCACTTTTTTTTTAGTGTTTGATAGCAAGCTAGAATAACAAAAAATTGCTTTCACCACAATGAATCAAAATACAAATCCTCATATATAAGTGGAAACAAGGCAATTAATGTACACATGAAATATTCGTTTTCTCTGGTCACGAACAAATTACAAACTCTATGGACGCGTGTCCATTACTTCATTACCCCAAACGTCATTCCGATTATTTGGGGTAATGAGGTAATGGACGCGTGTCCATTACTTCGTTACCCCCAATTAATCGGAATGACATTTTATTTATTATAGTAATGCCTGGGGTGTAAACTTTTCCTCTCTCTTTCTCCCTCTCTCTCCTTTTACACAATAATTTGCTTTTTCCATTGGGATATTTTCATACATAACTTACAATTTTGATCGTATAGATATCAGAGCCCATATTCTTTTAAGCCCTGATTTTATTTTTCATAACCCGACGATATAATTATATTAGACTATGCAATTAATATTTCATTCAGTTCACAATAGCATCCCACTGTCAGACAAAAGGTGGGCTTGTTACGTTTCAGACAACTGAATAATGCATAGTTTAATCTCGGTACTTCACACTAGTCCAATTTACGCTACGGTCAAAAGCCAACGTTTAAACGAACATCGCGAGTTTACGGTAGAAGTTCCTTATCAGCTATATACCCTTCCACCGAAATATCAAGTCGAGCATTCCCGTTTAATTCAAAGTCATATTTGAACACTTCCAAACCAAAGAAATATATAGTCATGGATTGTATTTCCGAACAGATTGTATTACAGAACGTGTCCAGTTAAGCACCTAAAATGGGTTTTCATACGCGTGGGACTACGCGTATGAGAACCATACTATTGAAACAAAGATTGTGTCTTTTTCCCATAGGTTTCACACGTTCGGAAATACAGTACCTTTTTCAAGGGACCAAAACGCCGCGTCGTTGGGAAGGGGTTCACTCGAAAGGGAACATCGTATTAAATCTTCGTTGTCTTTTTAAAATTCCATCTACCTCTTTTTCTGTAGGACTTTGAGCATTCATTATGTAAGTTTGACAGGTATTCGTTTGATATTTTATTTGCTATCGTTGATTTTCTGAAAAGTGTTCGGAAACTGGATCCACCACCATACTTCCAGTTGTGGAAGCATAATTAATTTGGTATTTGCATGGACTTTAAAGGTCATGTAAAGTTTTGGTAAGCCCTCAAAAACTTTTCGTCAGATTTCTTCAGTTTTTGTTGATAAATAGCAAGATACTAGCAATACTAAGACACTGTGAAGATTTCGCCTCCTAAAGTTTGATATTAAACAAATAACAGGCGAAAACTAATTTATGTGCCGGGACAGGCACGTAAAATCCCAACAAAGGCAGCATGTGCTATACACTGTAAACACACGTGTAAAACCAATGATGAGTAGCTACACACAGTGCGGACACGCTGCCTCTATGGGAAGCCCCAAGATTGCTGTGCGGGGAGCCGTCGGGGTGGAAGGGTCCTAGCATAATGACAGTGATCAAGCATTCCTTACAGATATTTACACTGAAATTCACCAGAAATCATAGATGGAATACCGAATGATCTCTTACAGACATCTTTTGATACAAGGAGAACAACATGAGACTATATTTAACATGTTTCTTTCCAATTTTCTTTTTGCTACCAATACTGTACATGAGCTTTAAAGTGAAAAAAAAATAAAATAACATTGAAATCGATTCTAATCATTTTACGCCCTACAAAACGCCTAAATAGAGGTATCATACATTATTATCGGACATTCTGTGTAACCTTTTTTCGATGCCTCACAGGTTGCATGTAAAAGATGAACAACATCTCTTACGTCACGTATCAGTGCGCATATAGAATGGTACGTAGATCAGTTGACACATTCTGCGTAAGTTGTCTTTCGTTGGTAAGTATTGCTTCGAAGGGGCCATTTAAATTTATACAAGTTATGCACATTGCCCGAAGTTGATTTTTCGGCAACAAAGCTGAAATTGCTCGGAGACCACATGGGATCACAAATCAACCCAAAAAAAATCTTCAACGGAAAGAAAATTTCCAAGTTCATAACCTGTCTATTCGCCTAATGCCTTAATTCTGAAAATTTTCCAACAGATCGAGGCCAACTTGTTGGGCATTTTTCTCGGACCTTTCTGGCCAGCTCTTCCCAAAGCATGATTTTCAGGAACCCTGCGATCGCGCCAACACCCCCCCCCCCCCCCCCCCCCCCGGCCCCCTACTACAGATGAAAGATTGATGCCAATTATAAGGTGACTGGATTTTGAGCTGCGCGAGCTATAATATGCATAATTAACGTTATCGGTACCATATACCAGGGAGATGGGAGTTTTACCCCTCATACGCCACTGAACTCTACACTACGTATAGACCGAAAATTCTGTCTCTCGTTCATTAGGCTCTTATTATTTTGACAGGGTTGGCCATTCACTTTCTAAGTGAATTTTCGGTCTAAGTGCATGGCCGACCCTGTCAAAATAATAAGAAGCTATAATGAACGAGAGACAGAATTTTCGGTCTTACACTACATAGAGTTCAGTAGAAGGCGAAAAGAATTAATAAACTTTGTCTTGAGCGCGACTATCGAGTTCGCTTCATGTTTGCATCAATCAGTCTCACGTCATTCGAGACAGACGAGAGTCTAAATTTGAACCCAATTTTCCCGACTATCCTGATTGATTATTTTTTGTAAGTACTGTAATGATTAACCAAACCTACTATGAGTACGGTATGGATAATATTTATATAACTATTGTCATATTCTATGAGTATAAGACGATCGCAACAACACCTCACTTCACACAATCACAGCTCTCTCTCTCGCTCCGACTCCGGGCGCCTCCGGGGCAGCGGAGGCGGAGCAGTGACCTCGGCCCGGCTCGGCTATATTTTAGTTTTGTAGTGTAAGAATTTCACTTTATATTCAGGATCGAAATGCGCATTGATACGAAAGTGCATTAGCGCCGACCTACACATAATATATGTATGATTAAAACTACAGGGAGATTACCTTTTTTAAAAATCCCAAGCGAATGACTTTTTCGGAGGTTATAATGCCTGGTGCCATTCAATGATTCATCATTGTTGCTAGGGAGACATTATTATTATTAATATTTGATAATGCCCCTCCCCTCCCCTATCTCAATAAAATGATTGATTGCTGCAGTTGTTTGCTGTTAACTCCTCCAACAAAAATCACTACAAAATATACATATTGCAATGTTCCTGTGGGTGAAAATTGCATATTTCATCTTTTTTTTTAATTTATGCAAATTATATTTAAAAATAGGATCTAGATTCAAGTTAACAGAGTTAATCTTAAATATGCAAATTATTTTTACAGTAAGGCCAGGGTCTATGAAACAAAGTAAAGAGAGTTAAAAAGAAAGTAGATTTTTGTGTGATTGGCTAGTAAATACTTGCAGCTTTTTTGGCAAAACACAAAACTAAAACAATGACAAATTAGATTGATATCCTTGTCTTATTTCTGCTTTTTCTCCAGGTTTCAATATGGATCAGAAAACAGAGCCTGATCTAGCTATAGTGGGTAAGAAATGTAGCTTGTTGTCCAATATCTTTATACCCAAGGACTGCTATAAAAACCAGTAAATTTTGTGAAATGAAACTTTTGGTAAATGCCACTCACACTTATGCGAGGTTATTGGAGATAACCTCGCACTCTGTACGTTCATACCGTGAGAAATTGCCTCCCATAGCAAGTGTGTGATATCTTGCACATATGTGTGCGGCAGAGGAGCAAGATCACCGACCAAAAACAGGCCTGAAAATTTCACTTGATCAAGATGATAAAGATCCTATCAAAGGATCTGGCATGAAATTAGATAATCTATCATTCTAAAATGTAGAAGGAAGTATTTTCTCAAAATTTAGCCGATTATATTGGTGTTTTTACCTCTTCAACTTAGAGGTCGTGACAGGCCAAAATTGACACAGCCCCATATAGTGATGGTCCCGTGAGTGGGTAAATGCTAACTTTGCAAATTCCAAAAATTTGGTGTAGTGTTTCATTTATTTTCTGGCCATTTTTTTTTTTTTTTTTTGAAGAATCTGGACCATTCGCGAACTTCATGAACGCAAAAGTTTCTGTTTCAACAGTTTTGATTCCAAACAAAGTAAGCAACAAATAGCAGTTTTAATTGTAGTACATTATTGACCTCCGATATAAACCATTGTTATACCAGGGTGATCCACAAATAAGAAATTTAAACATGCAAAAATGCAACTGGGAAGAATTAGAAACGGATGTATGCGAAGTGCAAAGTCCCGTGTGGCTAGAGTCCAGAGCCAGTTCTGTGGTTCTCTGAGGCTTTCTGGTGCAATATCAGGTATATTTTGAAGCATTTTGAAACAAATTTTATGATTAATATACATGTAGTAATATTTCATAAATAGTTTAGTTTGAAAATGATTAGTCAAGAAATTTTAACCTGTTGTTGATTTTCAAACCTGTAGTTTCAAAATTCAAACCTGTCGCTTATATTAAAACCCCTTGTCGACCACCCTGGTTATATTTCTAAATCAACAAAAAGAATCTTGAAATGGTGTGTATTAAATGATTGAAATATAGGAAATATAGATCATATTACTTTTTGCAATGTCAAAATCACATGATCATCTTTTATTCTGAAAGTAGCATTGTGCCTGCAAAACTTTTAATGTTTTTTTTTTTTTTTTTTTTTTTGTACGGTAAATCATGATAATGTAAGATTAGGGTAGGAGAAATCATCATAGGAATTAAAAAAAACATTTCATTTTCAATTTCAAGTCAATTTCAAGTCAAATTAGGAGTGTAGAAGTCAGTCTTGTCGTAGATTTGTTGTAATAAAACCTGAAGACAAATTGCACTCACAATTTACCTGCAAAGCCTGCAATTGTCATTGGAACATAAGACAATTGCATAAATCCATTCAAGTCATTCATTAGCATTTGGAGGCTGTACACCATTCTTTTCAACCAGAATGCCTTGCTGTGAATTGTTACATTATAGGTTTGTTCAACCATTCATTTCAAATATTATCCCTTTATTAAATTTCATTTGTTTATTTTCAACAGAAGTAAAGAGAGATTTTGGCTCCTTTCATTCTTCGAATGTGCAGGAACTCGTTGAAGCTTCAGAGGTAAGAGTTTTGTATACAGAATGCCTGACCCCCTGATATGGTGTATAATTACCATCGCCATCTTTTGTAGAGTTGGTTCTTCATTCCGGGGACAGATCCAGAATTTTGGAAGGGGTGGGGGCACCATTCAAAAAAAAACTCACTGACAAGCAGAGAAAAAGGGGGTTCACATTGCCTTTTCTGTCAAAAATTTTTAAAGGGGGGACATGTTTTGGGTTAGGTAACTTTAGGTAAACTAAATGAGTTCTTAAAAATTTGATGAGTGACCTGCTTCGCTTATTTTTTTCCTTGACTTGTATTCAATTTCAGGAGTCGTACTCGCCACCCAGTTTTCCATTTGATGTACCAGAGTTTACAGAATGCAAAGACTTGAAGTTTGGGGAGGTCACAAGGAGAAAGCACTTTCTGCTGGAGGTAAAATGATTATTTTGTGTTGATGATTAATTGCTCAAAAATTACTCAATAAAATTTTCATAAACGGATTTAAGAATGGATCTGACGGGAAAATTGTTCATGTCAGCACCATTGTACACTAAAGATGTATGCAGGTGTGTCTCTAAACCTTTTAAATGGGAGGGAGTATCGGGCCTAATTTGTCAAAAATTTTCAAACAAGCACATTTACTGAAAACACCCCCTATTTTGAATGCTGTGAGCACTGAAATTGTTACCCTAGCTAGAGCTGGGGTGATATTGGAGTGTCTTGAGCACCATTCATGGTGGATATGAGCGCAGTAGAGATATCCAATATTATTATTATTATTACCCCTCTCTTGCAATGATCCTGCATGTATGTTAATTTTAAAGGGTACCAATCACCAAAAATAATTTTGCTCTGTATGTTAGAGGTTTCATGTCGTTATACTATATTCAAAATATGGGCTTCAAAAATTAATTCTATAAAGAGCTATTGCAATTTTAATTACACTATATAAGCGTAAAAGCGACTCGTGAGTAGACTACTCGACACACCCGTATGTGCTCGCCAAGATAAAGGCTCGCGCGGAACGCAACTCGGAGTTCCGCGCGAGCATTTTCATGTTATCCTTTATGTCCTTCATACTCATTAACTGTTGACCTACAGAATACCAGACAAAGTTCTTTGAGGTTGATTTTATACTTTCTAGCTTTACACAAATTATTTTTTCAAGTGATTGGTATACTTCACGTACATCGGTCCTGATTTACCTCATGAAGATAACCTCCTTATCTCCAGCTTTATTCATTTCATTTCATATATGTATTCAGTAGGAAAGGGACATTTTAAAATTGGATTGTGACATCTACTCATTATATGATAAATGGTTAAGAAACCTTTTTTTCTGTTGTTTTTTTCTGTTTTTACTTCATTTTTTTTTTTTTTTTTTTGCTCGTTAAAGAAATTCTGAATTTAACAGTTAGTCCTTTGTTAGCCATTGAAAAACTAATAAATTTTTTCTTTGTTTTACATCATTTTACAGGACTGCACATTCCTGAATCATGGAGCATTCGGTGCTACCCTAAAGGATGCCTTGGATGTCGCCCAACGCTGGCAGCGTTACATAGAAAGACAACCCCTCAGATTCTTTGACAGAGAGGTCCTCCCACATATGGCTTATATAACTAGGAGATTGGCCAAGTTTTTAGGTATGCACTATAGATGTCTCAGCTATGTGAAGTTTCTAACATAGAAAGACATCCCCTCCAATTCTTTGACAGGGAGGTCCTCCCACATATGGCTTATATAACTAGGAGACTGGCCAAATTTGTAGGTATGCACTATAGATGTCTCAGCTATGTGAAGTTTCTTAAGGGAAAGGTTTGTTTGAATGGACATACAATCATATTTGGATTTAAAACCATTCCTACATTATACTGGTAATGAAAATCATAACATTTATGAACGTAAATTATAAAGTTTTTCCAGTAATACTTTGTGCATTAGCAACAAAATATGAGATGATAGACATACATCTGCACACTTGGGTACATTTTGGACATAAACACTTTTCATAATCTATATGTGTTCTTTCCCTATTTTGATATTTTGTGTACTCGTTATCCTTTTTATCCATTTTTTTTTTTCGTTATCCTTTTTATAATTGTAAAGCATTCTGTTCGAGCAGGCGGAGAAGATATTTTGTAATGTTATACTGAAAATATATTATAATAAATTTTAATGTACAATACATTTGCATGGATATCTTTGTGAGCTATCTGTGTACTGGGCAGACATTACAATATACCCTTTAACTTTTATATGAAAGTGTTTTGCAAATTAACTCTTTACCTTCATTCAACAAAGACTTACAACATGTGGACAACGCATGGGCTGCACAGTACTGCCCTTGATTTACACATACAATTATTTTCTCCCCCTTTTCAAAGGAAGTGAAGCAAGTGGGATAGTCCTTGTGCCCAATGTCACTACTGCAATCAATGCTGTTGTCAGGAGCATTCCATTCAAGAAGGGGGAGAAAATATTCTGCCTAAACATCGCATATGGTAAGTAATCAACTGTGAAGTATGGATACATGTGCATCCTCTGGCCCACTTATTTTTTCAGTAAACTTCTTCAGATGACATATTTGTGGATAGGTTATTTTCTTGTCTATATTGATATTATAAGAAGGTAGGATAGTAGTACATGTATGTGTTATATTTTAATGACTTTATGTTGCATTTTGAAAATATATTCATTATATTAAATGAAAAAAAATTTATATACTTTTGGGGTATCAAAATGGGATAATGTCTTTCTTGGCTATCATGAAACTTTCCAATCGTTTGCCAGCTTTGGTTTACTATGAGACACACATTGGGCTGCCACAGTTGACTGTTTTTTCACACATGCAGAGTATATGTATTGTATACTGCAAACAATGGGCACTCTAGGGTTTTAATCCATAGCAAATAAAGACCAGAAGGAAGTGTCTCAGTTTGATAGTGGATGTTGAGATATCTCATGCTGCCTTCATTTTTTCTTCTCCTTCTTCACTACTACATGTATCTTTGTGTTGTCTCCCCCCCCCCCTTCCCCCCCCCCCTCAAAAAAAAAAAATCATCCTGTCTCTACCACCCATTGCTGATTGCATGTAGGTGCTGTGAAGAAGCTTTTGAAGCACACTGCTGAATCTCTTCAGCTTGAATACCAAGAAGAAAACCTCCATCTACCTCTCACATCTAACCAAGAAGTAAGAATTTACATGTGTTACTTGCTTTTTTCCCCCTCAGATGGAATCTATGGATTGGGGGGAGGTTGCGCAATGCACGTTCTTGCAATGATTGTTCCACGGTCATTTTCCTACTCTATCCAAATCTTAACTTCAACCATGGTCCAACCATCCACATACTATACCTAGCCATAACCCTTCCCCTGAACCTAACCTAAATCCCATTTGCACCCCTAACCCCACATCTTTGTCAAAATGAAGCCTGGAGCGGTTGTTGACGAAGCATATCTGGGCGCGCCTTTCACCAATGGAATCGATGGACCCGAGTGAGATGAACTTTGATCAAGAACAAGCTCAAGAACAAGCTCTAGAGCATTTTCAAAGAAAGAAAGAGATTATTTTAAAACACAAAATACAGACATGAAATGGTTTTTGCAGTATAAATCTTACCAGTTACAAGTATAACTACATTATGTACATCTGTAATTTACGTAAGAATTTACAGGAGTTCTCATATGGCCATTGAATCCAGGGTGCTAGTTATTGCATGAGGTGCAATTCTTTTACCTAGAATATTCTTTGTTGCATTCAAGGAGGACAAATTAAACAATTTAAACAAATTTTGAAGGATTGTCCTCTTCAGATGTGGAAAATAAGAAAGTGCTATGTAGTAAAACCTATATTCTTTGTCACTACCTTTAAAAGTTTAAAAACAGTTTATTACATATAAACAAAAATAGCTTGAAAATGGAGCAGAGGCAGTTAATTCTGTTTGCCTTGAACCCCTCGACTGCCAAATTGTTTGGTGTAAAAATGTTCCATAGACACTTAACAATTTTTTTTTCAGTCTCAAATAGTATCATTATCATTATTCCTTATTTAGATTCTGGACTTGGTCTCCTCAAAACTGAGGTGAGTGGTAGGTCAAGCAGACCCTAGGGTAAACAAACATTGACCTGCAGGTCACGGTTCAAAGCCCAGACTGGGTTATGCATCATAAACAGAGACTGTAGTCTTTTTCTGGTTTTGTCCTTATGTTCTGACCTAACTTTTCCTGATGACCCTCACCCTATGTTCCCATGCCCTAATGATCAGACATAGGATGGCTCAGTTACACATGAAGGGTCTTGTAACTGGAAGGTTCTGGGGTCAAAACCATATAGATTTGCTGGTGTCTTTATTGAGGCGTTAATCACCAATACACATGTCCCTCAGATAGGACTTAAGCCATAATTACACAGGTTGGTTATCTACATGTACAATGTACTTGCTAAATCTCAGCAGTGGGGTCATAAATCATAAATTGTCAGTGCGCAACACAAGCTACACATGCGTGAAAATGAATGTGTCTTGTAAATATGTTATGCATCACGCTAAATAAGACATCCCCATTCAGACATGTACAGTTTTGATATTTGGCTTAGATGGGGCAATCTCCCCTTTCCCTATGCAGCTGAAACTTTCAGTTGTATAGAAATGCTGTAAAAATACTGTAAAATTGAATGGGTAATCAGTGACCTCTAGGGCTGGGACTAAAAACCGGGTACCCGAGTCCCGCCCGAGAGCCTCGGGACCCGGGTCAAAATATTAGATAACCGATACCCGAAAATGAGTATTTAATTATCACCTATGTATGTACACGACAAGGCGGTAGATGAACGTCGAACAGCCATTTACTATTTACATGTAAAAAAAATCCATGTAGCGCTCTAGCGCACCATTGCAATGATGCGCTTTTGATTCGTTCAACTCACTGTGAAACATAACCTTACACATTCGTATACACAGAGAGCAAAGCTCACTGCCGCTATTCGGAGACTGCTCATTGGTTCATTGAACCCATGACATAATTTGCATTTAGTGCCCTTCCCCCTTCTTTGCAGTGAACGATAAGTCTATGAGCGATTAACGGGCGTAAAGTTTACAAACTCATGCATATTCAACAGTCGCTCCACACTCGCACGTGGCATCTCACAACTCGTACACTATTAAACAGGTATTTTTAACATCGACGATCACGATCTGACACTGTCACAATATCCTGAAACTTTAGCAAAGAAGTTACCAATTACTGAAATCAGATTAAGAGTACATGAACGATATATCCAAAATAATATCCTTCATTGTTCATGCGAAAGTGAAAAGCAAGGCTGTGAGAAGCAAAGGATGTCTACAGTGCGCGCGATTAACATTTTCATTCATAAAATTGGGCTTGTGACGTCATTTCATGAGCGGTCCGTTAATAACAAGTCATGACAAGTCATATGCCAGCCAGCCAATGAAGGTATGCGCCTTTTTTTTTTTTTTCTTTTTTTTCCTTTCATATACTGCGGCGGCATTGGGCGGAAAGGCGCTTTGTATAAACAGATCGAATTTCAAAAGGGAACCGCATGTGTGTGTTAAAGGATGAAGTTGCAGTCGGACAGAGAAGAAAATGTTGGCTTGATGATTTTTTTTGATGAATGATGAGTTTGATGAATGATGATATTTGATGTCTGATGAAGATAATTGTTTTGATGATGTTATTATCTTGATAATGATGATATGATGATGATGTCTTTGATGATTATGATGATCAAGGATGATATCAATGGTGCTACTGGCGAAGAGAGAGGACCCGGCATGTACTGATGATTTTATGTGTACTAGTAGTGGTACGTGTGTGTGAATTCCAATAATTGGCGGGTTGATCACACGTTGAGAATGAAACTGTCGGTGAGACGATGACCGCGTGCGTGAGGACTCGCAATGTGTATAATTAGAGTATGAGGAGTGTAGATACTACAGAAAGCTCGCCATTTTCGCCAGGCAAATCAATACTCCGTGTGAACAGTGAAGTTTGTGTACAAAGTGAGTAAGTGACTCGATCTCTACGATCACGATGTCAAAATTCCCAAGAGCTGCCCGTACAAAATTATTAAGAATCATCATGATCATTGTCTCAAACGAGTTTTTCTTCATAAGATTTCTTTGTATTCCCCTTCCTTTTTTATAAGTACATGTACATTCATGTATTTTGGATAAACGTGTGCGAGGGACTGTTGACCGCACGTGACTACCTAAGGCGCTGGCGCGCTGGCATGATTAGACGGTAGACAATTTCTACAGATTAGATTAAGGCGGCTTATGCCTATCCTGTCTTGCGCCCACGCGATTTCCTCCGCCTGTTTTGTTGTTGTTGTTGTTGTTTTTGTTTTTGTTTTTTCCTCGAATGGTTTATTTCAGTTGCCAAACACAAAGGAGTTTTCCCACAGTGTTTGTAGCTTCTTAGGGGTAAATATTGGCTTGTAATTCGCGTTATATCATTTTCGGGTAACCGGGAACCCGCCCGAAAAATAGTCGGGTTCCCGAATTGAAAAAATACCCGAAACTCCCACCGCTAGTGACCTCAAAATATAGTAATTCCATTTCAAGTACCTGAAATGAAAAACCTGAAAAGAAAAGAGAATCATTTTCAACAGGTTGATTTACTAAACTCATTACTCGATCTTGTTATTTTACTCCTGGTTAGTTGCAACACAAGGCTAGCAGTATTTGATCACATTCCAAGCAACGCAGCTTTCATCATGCCCGTCCAAGAAATCATCGCCATCTGCCACGACAGGTCAGTATCACAAGGCTCAACGTTTCACTTCGTTTCATTTCATTTCATTTATTTTTGCAGCATGCATTTGACATGCCTTGTTTTGATCACATAAAAACATGTAAATAAAAAGCTCAGACATAGTTTATGAGATCAGAAATAAGATACCAAGCACTGATACATAAAGTATGATGATAGAACAATACATGATATTGATCTTCATTTCAGTTAATATTGGTTTGTTTATTCTGCTTCAATGAAGTTAACTATTTTTAAGTACCTGTCTCTATTAAAGTCAAATTTTATTCATATACGATTAAAGATAAAGTTGAGTTCTGGTCTTGAGATTAAATTGTGAAAGAAACTGTCTTAAATCAATTGGGAAAGGTTGATTATATAGTACATAAGAATCGGTGTATGCTGTAAGATTTTGGAATCACCAAAATGAGAAGAAATATTGACTCAATCCTGCTGAGAGTCACATGCACTGCACACAGAAATGTGTATATGGGACTACATACATATGTTGGGCCTGAACATTTCAGCTGTTTCTCGTCATATTTTGAATATAAGGGCATTTGAAGAGCAATTCTTTCCAGGGGACATTTCTACTATGATGTTCTTCCAAACTGACATAAAAGAAACAAGAAAGCTCACAAATTATGTTTAACAGCTTTACCTTTCCCAGAACTCAACCTTCCTTTTAAGCAACAATATAGAAAAGTCAACGCTTTAAGCTGTACTGTCTTTTAGAAATATATGTTATACAAATGATACATGCAAATAAGTTGCTGTAGTGATCCATCAGCATGAGATGAACTGGTTTGCATCCATCATAGGAAAAATGCAAAGGCATTTTCCTGTATGACGTGAGATCATGGGCAGATCCATGGGGGGGGGGGGGGGGGGGGAATGAAGGGGCTACCCTCTTCCCCTTTTCCTTGAAAATAATTAGCAGCCTAGGAATCATGCTGGGTGGGATATTGCTCCTGTCAACCCCTCACCCCGCTGAGCTAGTCTTTGAGGGCTGGCAGAAAAAGCATTTTCAGGGGGGAAAAGTTTTCATGTGTCTGTCCCCCTATCCGACTATCTCTCGGATCTGCCCTCTGGTTTTAAACAATCGCAGCATTAGATAGGCATTATGCTGTCAACATCATTACGACACTTCTGATACACCAGTATTTTTGTTCTTCAATTTGATACCAATTTTTTTTATTAGGGGTGTTCCAGTACTGATCGATGGGGCCCATGCATTAGGAACATTACCTCTAAGTATGAACGACTTGAACCCTGACTACTATACGGCCAATGCCCACAAGTGGCTGTGCAACCCCAAGGGATGCGCCTTTCTGTACGTAAGGGAAGAGCTGCGAACACAGACGAGACCTCTGGTGATATCGCACGGATTTGGGAGCGGGTTCAACTCAGAGTTTATCTGGTCAGGTAAGGGTATACTACATCACCTGCTGAGAGCCTGAATGGGAACCTAGTCATCTCTGTATCAAGTCAATGGGAATTAAATAAATATGGGGAGCGTTTCATCGAGTGTTTTGTCAGTGATTTTTACCGACAAATTTGCTCTCAGCCAATCAGGTGCAAGGATTTCAGTAGCTTGTAACAGTTGTCGTTAAAAATCACTGACAAAACACTTGATGAAACGCTCCCCAGTAGTCAATGGGTTAACTCATATCCTTTTACACAGAGTTAAAGCTCTTCTGACTCTCAGGAGACTGCCTTGTTCATATATGACGAAGTGAACCACCACAAAAATGGCCACAGCAAAATAAGTGGTATAAGCATACTGCACCTTACATGTACATTCCTGTATCTTATAATACACTGATAAGTGCATATGCTTTAAGGACCCTTAATTTTTGTTTCACCCCTACTTAATTCAATTCTGTTTTAAAATTTTGATGGAAATTATAAAATACTTTTTTTCTCTCTCTATTAATCAAAATACCAGAATTGTAATGAATTATGCATTTCATTATGACATCGTAACCTTTTCCTTAAAATATAAAGCTGACAGTTTTGTTAAACATTCGTAATGATTACTTACTATCCCAAATAGTTAAACGAAAGGCTCCTTTTGATTTATACCTATTTTGTGCCTACTGTAGTTTATATTGATACTTACTCATTTTGATTATTGTTATTGTATATTCACACTTACTATATATTTATTTTTAAAGTAAAAGAATCTCAATTCAGCTTTTTAGCTGCAGTGACTTTTATATTCAATAAACCATGTCAGTTCAATTCAAAACAATACTTAACATTCATATACACTGAAAATAGTTGTTTTTTTTTTGCTGAGGGTGATCCAACATTTGCCATGGTTAAATTTACTGTGGCAAAAGTCACTTTTACTATTTTACTATTTATATTACTATTACTGTTATTTATTACTATTACTATTATTACTATTACTATTATTACTATTACTATTACTAATACTATTACTATCATCGTTATCATAATCACAGGGTTAAAAGATTACAGCCCATTCCTGGCCCTGCATACGGTGCTGGATTTTTGGAATGCTGTAGGTGTGAACAGGATACGACAAGGCATGCATGGATTACTGTCACAAGCAGGTGAGTTCACATGTCATGTGCAGTAACGTTTCACTTCAGGTATATATTGAGTGATGATCAATACGGTGATTGGGAGTCCATTAGTAAAGGAAGTTAAAGACAAACGTTTACTATTTTTGGATTACTTCTACCAGGTCAACTATCCTCTTGGAAAGCTACCCCATATGAAAGTTGTCATCTGGACAAATACTTTCAGATATTGACACTAAACTTGATTGGAATCACAGATGGAACATCAAAACATCTCGTACATGTATCTTTTGATACTTAGTTTATATTATTCATCACAGGCTGTTTGTTATAACAAGTTTTATGAAACAGGGAACTGCAATGTCTTTTATTATCATGAAGCCTGCTCTCTTAAAACTTGGATTTAATTCTTGGAATATTCATTCTTCATTCTTTCAGCTGACTTACTGGTCAAATCATGGAAGACTGGGCTATTAGCTCCAATGGATATGTGTGGTGAGTTTATTTTATGCAACATATCAGAAAGCAGTCTAGCAAATAATAGGAACTACCAAGCACTTTCTCCAATACTGCATAGTGTATAAATTCTATCTTTAAGAAAATTTAGAAAGCATTAAATAGTGTCAGTCAACATAATTTAGTTTAGAGCATTGACAGACAAAAACCATAATTTTTGTTCTATCTGGCTTGGTACTTTTTTTTTTTTTTTACCTGAATACAATGTAACATAAAAATTACCATGTGGGGGGAGGGGGCGGGGGGGTGGGGGAGGGGAGAGAAATGTATGATTTAATTCCCATAATGTTTATGAATGATTTTGAATATTGAATAATACCTGGAACCCTAGTTTAGCAAGTATAATTACTTGAAGCCAACAGTGCATTTTAAGTGATGTATGTGTGTAATAAATGTAATAGACGATCCTTTTCTGATGAAATTTGTATCATTTGGGGGGGGGGGGGGTTCCCCACCTTGGTTCTGTATTGAAAACGGTGCTATTGAGAAGAGATATTACAATTTGTTAGAAATCATGCAAATGATTACATGTCATTTACACTACAAATGATATATGGCCTTACCGATTAACAGAACTGGGCCCCGTTGCATAAAACTTACCATTAATGGTAACTCTGCTATCAATGGTAACTACCATGGTAACATCACTCAACAGCCAATCAAAATCAAGGTTTCCATGGGAGTTACCATTGATGGCAAAGTTACCGTTAATGGTAAGTTTGATGCAACGGGTCCCTGATCTCTTGATTCTTGTCCATTGTGTCTCTCTCTAGGTTCTATGGCTCTAGTAGAGTTGCCTCTTGAACTGAGTCGTAGCCAGACAGTGGAGTACTCTCTAGCTGAATCCATACAGAATGAGTTATACCATCGATATGATATTGAGGTAAGGCTGGAATGCTCTACAGGGAGTTTAGTCAGTCTGTCACGATCAAGCATTATTATATTGTAAATGCCTCGATTCGGTCATTAATTTCTATCAAGATGGAAAAGAAGACCTTAGGGTTATTATTCAGTTAATCTTTTTCTTTTCCTGGCATCCATGTGACTCTCTTCTAAATCTACTGTCATTGTGTATTCACTGGTTTCTTAATTTTGTTTTTTGCTGGATGAATAATAATGATAATAATAATAATAATGATAATATTTCTACTGGAATATATGAGTAAGGAAAAGAAATGCAATTCGAAAGTTGTTTTGAAAATAGATTTAGTCAGTTTCTGTATATTGCATTGCCATTAACCTTTTGTTAAAGCAAAAAACAAAAAAGGGCAAAGAACATGTACATTGTTTCTTTCACCTTGAGTTTAAAATGTATTAGAGTGATTACATGTATATGTATTAGTTTGCTTTTGCAGACTTGCATCAAATGTACTGGAATACTTTGAATTATGTTTGTATCCAAAACTATTTGTAGACACCTCTTTATCATGTAATTATTACATTGTCTCTCTAACTCATATAGGTTCCTATCAAAGCTCTCCAGGGGAGGCTGTACGTCAGAATCTCCGCCCACATCTACAACGAGCTTCCAGAGTATGAGAGACTGGCGTCTGCAATCTTAGAGATAGCAAGGTCCAACGGAAGTGATCAAGCGAGCGATGCAAAAATGAGGAAACTTGACGGAAGGTGATATCATTTTAGAGGTCTGTAAGGCCTCTATTCCATTCAGAGTTGGAATAAACCACCTATTATTAGAGGTAACTGGACATCATAGGGAAAGTCAGTGGAAACCCCAAAGTCTAAAAATAAAATTTCCAAGAATTTGGCATTATTTTGATCATCTATAGCAGTATAGCCCACTTTAGTGAACTCAGACATGAGTTTACAAAAATAAATTATGTCCCCCAAAGTAACAGCCTATTCTTCCTGTATCTTAATGAATGATCTGAATGAAATATTCCAGGGATGTTTAAAATTGGTTATTGATTTCAATATTTTACTAATACTGGCAAATGCAATTCATACACAAATTTGGTCAGCTCACTTAAGTTCCCATTTCTAGTTGGCAGCAAGTATGCTGTGATGCACACCTGTAGTACATGTAAAATGAGGAGTAAAAAGAGTTTTGGTATTCTGAAAACTCTGTTAGCAGTCAGTTAACTTCAAAAAGATAACAGAACTAATAGGTCTCTTAAGTCCTCTGTTTTTCATGACACTGCATTCTTTTATTGTATGTTTCATTTGATATAATGGCAGTGCAATTGCCAGGATGACATGTTTGATTAAATGAGAATGACCTTATCCATTTTAATACAACCAAACAGTCAATGATACCTTTAAACATTAGGTCTAAAATCAAGAAAGTCAAATTATTGCAAGGCCTTCTGATTTCATTTTATAGCAGCTCACGCTGGCAACGGTTCCCTAGACATTTTGCTATTTTAAAGTTTGAGCGTATATGTACAATATTTCTGTATTACATCGATTCTGATTGGTTGAAATAGACCAAAAAGAGGAGGGGCATATTTTGATGATGCAGGATTTAAGTGAGCACTAAGTGAGCTTTCAGAATACCGTGTTAAAGGTCTATTAGCACTCAATTAAATAGGGGACTGAAGAGGACAGTTTAAGTGAGCTTTCAGAATACCGCCCCAGATTACAGCAATTGTAGGATGTTATTCATGCAGGTTGTGTTTGTATTGTAGTTCAGATGAAATTATAAAAATTGGGGAATAATCCTCAAGCCTGTCTTGGACAATATATGTGCATGTATATTGCAATTTGGGAGAGAAAATCAGGGGAGCGTTTCATGAAAGGAAGTTGTCGGATATTTCATCCGACAACTGTTATAAGCTACTGAAATCCTTGCATCTGATTGGCTGAGAGCAAATTTGTCGGATAAAATATCTGACAAGTCCTTTCATGAAACGCCCCCCAGACATCCACATTTCACAGCATGAGGAAGTTGACTATGATCTACGAACGATTTCACCAAGACATCACCAAAATGTAACCTGTCTTTCAATTAGTGAGGTAAGAAGTCTTTATTGTTGGAAATAGTTTGTACGTTTCAAGTATGAAAATGACAAGAATGATTCAGTGTTCAGTACTACATTTTCAGAGACGTGTATCTAAAATTTATTTGAATTAAAAGGATAATAATGTGTATCTGAAATTTATTTCAATTAAAAGGATAATAACAAGTAATATCAAAGTGATACTCCAGTGCTTGGTCCTCATTGTGATTTCTTTGTGATTTATAAAGAGTATCATTTTGAAATAAAGTTTGATGATGATGGCTTCTTGTATAGGGCCGGTATCTGCCTCTGCTGGGCGCTCATGGCGTTTGCTCTAGAATGTCTCACAAATTCAACCTTTTAGTCAGTGTTGCAAATTGAGGTATTTAATTTTCCATTGTCCTTTGTTTAAGCATTATCATTCCTGAGATGATGTTGTAGCTGGGAACAGATAAGTGTTGAGGGCCGACATGAAGGGGGACAGAGAATCAGTGCTCCTGATACATTGAGGAAGGCTATTCCACAGCTTAGTTCCAGAGATATAGAAGGCTCTATCTCCCCATGCTGTGCGACTGAGAGCCTCTATCAGTAGAGCTTGGTCAGCTGAACTAAGACTACATGCTGGTTGATGCTTCATTAGGAGCTCTGAGATGTAGGATGGGGATCTATTATTAAGTGCTCTGAACACTAGAACTCCAAGTTTGAAGATGATCCTCTGATTGATGGTTAGAAATACATGTATTAGCAGATTTGAAACAAGACACTTTAGACATAGACACCCGTGACACAGAAACATACAAACACTTTATTCTTTGTATATCTTTATCACTTTATTCTCCTAAATGGAATAAATATATATTGTGTCATTACCCTTATGTTTTCATGAAAACAAATTCTGTCATGCAACAGATATGATAAATAAAATTTCAGCATTGTATAAAGTGAATGTGAAATCCACATCTCACAAAAATTACTAAAAGTTAGATAGAACCATGTTTTTTTGTGTTTTTATAGTGTTATATTTATACTTTTAATGTCATGAAACTTGCTCCAAATAAATTTTATACCTTCAACTTTACAATGTAAAAACATCAGTGAGTCTGATATGATTTATATATTTTTTAGTTATTAATGATCAAAAGTGTCCACTGTTTTTTTTTGTAACACCTAGTATAAGCTTGTATGTTCTCTACAGCTTTCCTGAATTTAACATATTTTGTTCCTCACTTCTATTTATGTGTGCATTTCTTCACATTACTGGAGATACACGTCTGGACAAAATGTACCATCCGACTTTGGAATAATTTGCATTTGAGTAAATTTAAACAAATCGCCTCTTCCTAAACGAGTTGCTAAATATCAACTTCAATAATGTACTAAAATAGAAATTTTAATGCATTGTAAGCTTTCTATTCAGAGTAAAGACCGAATTGGCTTCAAGTCACAGGCAATTGCACGATTGGTCCGATGTTACAATGATCCGAGCCAATTCGGCTTTTCTTCCTACAAATTTTGATGTCATCATTCATATGACTATTCAGAACCTCTGTCATTAAGGTTTTACAGCTTTGAATGTTCATATTGAATGCTAAATGCCAAATTCTTACAAAATCAGAATGTAGGCATATCATATAGTGCATGGTCAGCTTAATACATCTGAAATACTGCACCCAGAGAAAGAAGAATGAGTAGACCTACGACTGGTCTAAGGATGGGTCCAGAGGAAGGTCTATTTACTTCATCGTAGAGTATGATTCTTCCTTCCACTTCAGCGTTGAGGGGAGAATTTGACGTGATGTAGCTTGAGGTTACATCCACATCGTTATTTCCTGAATGAAAGTGAGTGTGCAGGGAGAAAAAACTTTTCATCATCATCATCATCATCATCATCATCATTATCATACTATATCTATATATGATGACAATATACATGTTCATATATATTTTGCTTAAAGCCATGAGGTTTTTCAGCAGATAAACTGTAAAACACTGTATTTGTACCATTTTAAGGTGGCTCCTTGGTAAAATACCCCTATTTACAGCATTTCAATGATGATTTTGGAATGACCTTGAAAAAAGGGTACCTTTTTTATGTCCTGATTGCTGATTTTAGACAAAAAAAAGCACCCTTGCAGTTTGATTTTGCTAGTGTTTTAGCCAAGAGACCCCTCTTATATTGTCTGCAGAAAAAATGCAGGCAAAATGCAGATAACTTTTTCTTTTAACCTGTTGACTACTGAATTCTCTAATTCCCACAGGCTTAATACAGGGATGACACAGTTCCCGTAGGCAATGGGTTAACACTATTTTCTCCACAAAATGGGGAGCAGTTATTCATACATAATAGGGTGATTTCAAGTTCGGTGTTGAAAGCTGGTGTAGGTGTTGGGGCAAATCTAGCACCAGCCACAACACCGAACCTGAAATGAAGCTGGTGCTGGGATTGACTTCACTACACTATACCGGTAGGTGTTGAGCTATCAATAATGTGATTGGTTTTATTTTTATAAACCCGAATTCGGTGTTGGGGCTAGAATCAGCAGCCCAATTCACACACTCAACACCAACACCAACACCAACACCAACACCGAACTTGAAATCATCCATTGTGATTGCGTACTCCATGATTGTCACATGCCCCTTCTAGCACTACGCTCCTAGCTTCACCCCCTTGCCACAACAACTTACCACTGACATGCTCCATCTTAGTCTCTCGTACAACGTCGTAGCCCCCGCCCCCACCGGCCATGTAGCTGTTCATGATGACCTCGTACTGTGCCTCAGGGTGGACGTCCATGAGCTGGTTGGTGCCATCATCGGTGCATGTCATACAGAGGAACTGTGCTCGGTAAACCCTGTCACCGCTCTCCCTAGTCAGGTCATACTCTATCACCATCCCTTGGTGGATATAAATACAAGAAATGTTGAATTCCAGGCACATACGGACCCTAGTAAATTACCCCTTATTTTGGTCTTGTGGGTGATTCACTGATCTAGAATTCATTTTGACGACATTTGCTCTCGCCTTTATTTCGTCAAAGAGGGACGGTCAAGGCTCGGGTTCCAATTTGGTATGGTTTTGGTTTTAGGGGTGGGTTTAGGGACAGGTATTGTGTTGGTCTAGGATACAAGTTAGGAATTGGATTAGTGTTGGATTAGTGTGACTGCAGAGCTATTATTGCCGGAGCATGCTTGGTTCAGTCGATTGGACTCATGGGCTGGACGAATGAACGATCGGGTCATCGCTTGATCCTGATTTCCCATCAGAGCTATTGAACTACAGCCTAAGTGGCAAGACAGTGCTCATCTCTTTTGCCAAATTGTACACAGGAGAGAAATGGGGAATCATGCAGTTGAGATGAGCGACGTCTGCTAATGCCTTGGTTGCTATATATGCAGTGAAGTCTCCCCAGAGAGTGAAGATGGTGCACATAACATAGGCTTGATACAGATCTAATTTCTTTTTTTGGACCTCATCTTGTCTGGTAAATGTGATGGATTTTGAATTTCAGTGGCAAGCCCTGAATTATTTCAAAAAAATATCGAATGACAATTTCTAATTTTCTTACCCGAAACTTGAATGAAGCCGTAGATTGGTGTTGATGGGTCAAAGGTCATCATTGGTACCTCCAGCACTTCGAGAAGGTCGCTGCCCTTTAGAAGAACTTTATCAATTGTATTTCCATAGGGCATAATGGTGATGAGATTTCCTTTTGTGATGTTACCTAATTCAAACCCGAGGGGGGGGGGGTTAATATTCAAAATGAAAAATTAAAAGGGAAAAAAAAAATGAACACAACATTTATGCGAGTGGATAAGGGGGACCATGCCGTGAAGTTCATAACTTTATCATCAGCCTTTAGTTCAACAATTTACTTCTGTAGAAAGCAGGGCCATAGATAACGGGGGTGGGGGTGGAGATGGGGGGATGGTGTGTACAATCATCCCTCCAGCTTTCAGGGGAAAAAATGAAAAATTAGATTCATGTACAATTCTGTTGTTGTTTTCATATATGCACGTACCTCACACACACACACACACACACACACACACACACACGTACAGCCATATATAAAAATAAATCGATTAATGGCCTTTTGGAGAATCATCACCCCCCCCCCCCCAGGTAATGAGGACCTGTCTACGCCAATGACAGAAAGTGAAATGTATTTTTTTTTTTAAAGAGAGAAAGAAAGTAAGTGGAGGGTTTTTGTATGCAGTGTGCAGTGAGAGGACATTTGCACACAGAAAAGGTTTTGATACCAAGTCGTTCTCACCACTTATTAGTCGTTCCCTCCACTACTTACTGAGTGGTGGGAATGAACTGTAGGTGCATGGTGGTAAAGACTTAGTAACAAATTTTTGTTGTAGATGTCCTCTCATGGGCTCCGTATTTTTGAGAAAAAAGGGTTAATATTTTTTTACATCACATAGCTTAAAAAGTAGAACTCTATTGATTTTAAATATTTATTTAATTCTTATTATTGAGCAGGTGAAGCTTCGATTAAACAAAGTTATCCAAATTCAACGCTTGGAAACATTTGAAATAATGATTATTTACCATTTATAAAGTGGGAAGATACAGCCCTGCTATTGCATCTGAAAAGCTCTTCAACGCTGCTGAGATATGTGACGTCACGCCAGGGACCAATCCTGCCCAAGCAGACGATGTCCCATTACATCTTACACATTTTCAGTGCCTGTTTTGTCATCTCCTCGATCTTCATTTATTTCTCTTACTTCACTAGCGTCAGTCTAAAATGTTAATAATTATGTTGCCCCACTCTAAACTTCGTGTATGGTATTATTTTGATGAAAAATACAGCGTTAAAAAATTAAGGAATCAGTCGCTTGTAAACGAAATACGACGCCATTGTTTTTTCAGCTGCATGCAACGCGGCATTTTCAGCGTTTCAAGGGGGAATGTATACCGTCCATGCTATTATTCGGTGGGCTTTTCAATTCGAAAGTGTTGCTTCTTTGATTGATCATTGGTCCTTATCCTGTATATTTATAAACAAAAGATTTTAGTTATCAGAATTGGTTTCACTCCCCTTTCAGAATGGTGTGAAATACTTCATGTTTAAATACACCAAACTCTTTTTAATTTGAGAAATAGTTGCATTGCAATTACGTTTATTCGTTGTAGGACGGCGTCTGCTTAGGTAGGATTGGTCACCGGTGTGACGTCATCAAAACATTGCTACATTTCTGGCGAATCTCCCGGATATCCTAGATGCTGAGAAGGGCTTTTATTTGTGTTATTTTTTAATTATCAATTGATGTAAAACTTATACAATCGTGACAACTGCTATCTGTAAGCTTCACAGTTTCTAGTTATAAATTATTTGCCATATTTGTGATTTTCTTTGAATAAGCCCATTGACTAGAGAATTCCTCGCTCTCACTATCAAACCTTCCGACCAGAGACTATACTCCAGCCCTATTCATTCCTACCTTCTTCTATGGAAGAGGCGATGCTACCTGACGTCGTCATGGCAATGTTAGCCCCAGTCCAGTCCATGCCATGGTTAAAGAGCATGGCATCCGCCATCACGTTGCCAAGGTTACACTCTTGTGTCCCGCAGGTCGCAAGGTCACCGTTGAGTCTAGTCTTGGTGCTACCGACAACGGTGTTGGAGACTTCGTCGACTCTGACTTTCCAGTCTTCCACAGCAGCCAAAGTAGCGGGATCTAGGATAATGAAGATTTTGAAAAAAACTTTTTTTTTTTTTTAAATCGCTTTTTATCAAACTTAACAATGACCGAAAATGAACAATAAACAAACTAGAACACGCACAACTAAAAATCAAATTTGAAAAAACATCATACTGAAATTAGCTACAACTTCGAAAATCTTCTAGAGAGAAAGGAAGTTGTCATGTAAACGGAGATTTAAAAAAAAAAAAAAAAAAACTACGTTGTCATCAGAATATAGCACAAACATGCTGAGGATAGTCGTGTGCATCTTTTTTTTACAGAGAGAGAGAGAGAGAGGGAGATGCAATCAGAGTGCCAGAAAGGAGGTGGAGAGAGAGAGGGAGATAGTGTCAGACTCGTTGAAAAAGAGAGAATTGGTCCGAGGGAGAGGGGAGACTGAGAAAATACACAAACACAGACGCCCTGATGATGATCGTGCATTTCACATTCAATATGGCCCCTCCCACGTCTCTTTAAATGTTCTGGCTACAACCCTACTACTACCATCTTACCTTTCTCAACGCTGCTGTCTAGTAGAACAGGGTTCCCTGCATAGTCCGTCACGGTCCCGTTCTCGTCGAAGCTAACCTCCAGGTGCCCCAGGTACTTTCCGTAGGCATAGGCAGAGACAACGAGCACGGATGCCTCACTATCATGGGCTGGATGCACGATGTAAGGGTAGTCTCCAACAGGCACTTGGTTAGAGGGCGCTTCTCCTGGTCAACACAATATGCAGGGTGTATCAGGAATAAGGCACAGCTCATTAAAAAGGGTATTTGCTCGACAGTTTCCTTTTAAAAAATTGACACATAACTCTCAGAAACAACTATGGAACAAGTAAAGTCTCAGGTAGTGATTTATGGATTGCAGGTCGACACAGAGCTCTTTTCACAAAATACATCATAATAGAATATTAAAGGAGAGGGATAGCAAAAGAGAAATATGGTAGATGAGAAGTTGAGAGAGACAGAGAGAGAGGGGGGGGGCTTCTGAGAGACAAAGATTAAAAGTGAGAGAGGCAGATCCCCGAGAGAGAGAGAGAGAGAGAGAGCGGAATTTACAAAACGATATTCTGCTTGAATCAAGTATGCCCTTCCATTATTTGGAGGTATACATCGACTCATTAGCCAAAGCATGAGTTGGTCCATAGTCCAAGGTCCACAATGCCGGCAACATGTATTGATGATTTTTATTTCATTGTCTACGCAACAGAGGTGAACGAGAAATCGCGCAGCGTGTTTACATCACTTGACAGTTGACACTATTACGAGCGTGAAACTGACGTGAGGATTGACTAAAATGATATTAAAAGCCACTTATGCCATGGCCTCACTAGCCCTACAACCGGTTGCCGACTTCCGACAACCGCTGGTCGGTAGTTGGTTGTCTGAGATCACAAAGAGGTTTTCGTCAATCTGTATTTGGTTGTCAGCGGTAGGCAGCTGGACAGGTTGTCTAAGCATTTTGGTCGGCTGGAGGTTTAATCTGCTGCATCGAAAATCTTTTGCCGACCAAACTGGTTGGGGGGGGGGGGGGGGGGGGGGGGGGGGGGGGGGATTTTCTTGGTTTTCTATAGGTGGGCGACAGGTCTCCGACTGATCGTCGACTGATCTTTAGTGCTCGTCGACCATTGCCGAACAGAATTGGGTTGAAAATAAGGTCGGCGAATGATCGTCGAATAATAAACGACCAGTCGCCGATTAATATTAATCAGCTTGAGCAAGCCTCGCTCCAGAATGATCACTCTACGCAGTAGTCGAGGAGGCGAAACCACGATGATGACTCTCAAGGTCGATGTAACTGCTAGGCTCAACGCAGTCGTTATTTCATAACCCCAAAAAAAGTTCACAAGAAAAGATAGAAAGACAAAACAGATAGGATAAAACAAATAATAACATATGAACGAAAGAAAGAAAGAGAAAATGATAGGATAAAACAAAGAATAACATGAGAAAAGATGGAGAGAGGAGAAGAAAGAAGGAAAAACAAAGAATAACATAAGGAAGATAGAAAGAGGAAATAATAGGTTAAAAACAAAGAAATAATATAAGGAAAGATAGAAAGAGGAGAAGATGGAAGGAAAAACAATAATTATAAGGAAGATAAAAAACAAAGAATAACATAAGGAAGATAGAAAGAGGAAATAATAGGTTAAAAACAAAGAAATAATATAAGGAAAGATAGAAAGAGGAGAAGATGGAAGGAAAAACAATAATTATAAGGAAGATAAAAAACAAAGAATAACATAAGGAAGATAGAAAGAGGAAATGATAGGATAAAAACAAAGAATAATATAAGAAAGATAAAAACAAAGAATAACATAAGTATAGACAGAAAGATAAGTAGATAGAAGGAAAACAAAGAAAAACATAATGAAAATTTACAAATGAATTAGCACCTGGTTGTTGGCTAGATCAGGCGTGGATCCAGGGGGGGGGGGCCAAGCGGGCCCCGGCCAAAAATAAAAAAAAAAAAAAGAGGGAAAGAGAGAAAGAGAGAAGGAAAAGAAGGGAAAGGAGAGGAGAGAGAAAAGGAAAAGAAGAAGAAGAAGAAGAAGAAGAAAATTTGAAAAGGGGAAGAAAGAGGCCGGGGGCCGAAAGGGCCTTGCTTCCCCCCCCCCCCCCCCCCCCCCCCCCCGCGCCCAAAAAGAGTGAAGGAAGGGGGGGGGGAGAAAAAAGAAGGCAAAAAAGTGGAAGGAGTCCGGGGCCGAAAGGGCCTTACCTCCCAGGGTGTAGTGTTGCCTGTTGTCTCCTCCCCCCCCCCCCCCCATAAAAAGAGAGAGAGAGCAGGAAGGAAAGTAGAAAGAATGAAAAAGAGGGAAAGAGAGAAGGAAAAGAAGGGAAAGGAGGGAGGAGAGAAAAGTGAAAAAGGAAGAAAAAATTAAAAGAGGGAGAAGCGCGGAGGCCGGGAGGGACCGAAAGGACCTTGCCTCTCCGTTCTCCCTCCCCCTCCCCCTCCCCGGCCAAAAAGAGGGAAGGAAGGGGAAGGGAAAGAGGAGAGAATGGGAAAAGAAAAAAAATGAAATGAAAGAGGAAGAAAAAGGGGGAGAGTCCAGGGACCGAAAGGGCCTTGCCTCCCAGGCCCCCTTGCAAAGGGGACCTGTTGCTTCCCCCCCCCCCCCTCGCAAAGAGAGAGAGAGGGAGCAGGAAGGAAATTAGAAAGAACAAAGAGGGAAAGAGAGAAGGAAAAGAAGGGAAAGGGGGAGAGGAGAGAAAAGGAAAAAATAGGAAGACAAAATGAAAATGGGAAGAAGGATGCCGGGCGCCAAAAGGGCCTTCCACCCCCCCCCCCCCTCCATAAAAAAAAGGGAGAAGGAAGGAAAAGGGATAGATGAGAGAAAGGGGAAAAAAGAGGGAGAAGAAAAGGGGGAAGGGGGAAGGAGGCCGGAGGCCGGAGGCCGAAAGGGCCTTGCTCCCACGTTGTCTCATCTCCCCATCTCCAAGAAAAAAAAAAAAAAAAACAGAGCAGGGTGAAAGGGAAAGAAAAAAGAGGATATAAAGGGAAGGAAAACGCGGAGGAATAAGAAAAGAAAAGAACAGAAGGGATGTAAGTTACCAGCTTGTGGAACTTTTTCGTACTTTTACTGTATGAAAGAAAGCGTTTGGAACTTATAGTGCACATGATGCAATTTCAGGTGCGATTTCCTTAATAGATATCATGCATATAGAGCATATCAATAAAGTCTATTTTTTGAATCATAATACCATTACCGTGTCCGATATTGTCTTTATTATCTCGTACGACAATTAATGACTGGTTTGCACAAAAAATATTAGTGCTGTTCCTTTTGAAATTTGATTTACAGTATATGCCATTTCAGTCTTTTCAGATACATAACTGTTTGATATCTTCGCCGACTGTCGCCGAGGAGTAATGATTTGCCACAGTAATGAGCCCTTAGTACGGCTCCTGGCTTCCTGCAAGAGCCGACGCATGCTAATAAGGATTCACGAAACTCAGTGTTTAGGGTGGATTTCGAGGAAGTTAGCGTACATGACCATAATGACACCATCAGAAACAGACGTTAGTTATTACCGAACAAAAGATGAATAAGTAGCCCCTCGAAATCATAGGTGTCAAATTGTAAATATTTTCTTTCGGAATTTAGAAACTTTAGTCATTATAATATGATCTGTATGGACTTTAAAAATTTCAGAATGTTCTTCCGGCGGGAGTGAAAGCCCTTTATATGCTTTTGCATCCCCCCCCCCCCCCCGAGATCGAGCGTCAGATACGCCATTTGTCACCATTATTGTAGCAATATGTAGCTCACATGATTTGAAATTTGGGCCCCCCCCCCCCTAAGAAATCCTGGATCCGCGCCTGGGCTAGATCGGCCACACACAGCGAAATCGACTGCTTGCAATATGCTAACTCAGCCTGTTGTCCACATCTACCGGCTGTTTTTAGAACTTATCAACGAACATAGTATATAAAATGTCAGTTTGTCACAAAACGGCACGATAAATTTTATAAAGCTACGGTCAATCCATCGCGTATATACTATTGTCCATAAAAGTCGCATTCACTCACTTCACGACTCAAAGACAAATTTCACTAACGGTGTTGAATGCTAAGGTGTAGAGACAGGTTTTGCCGAGAGTCAGGTTTTGCCGAGAGTCGGGATTTGCGACCCTCCCTGAGTTCGCTCGTCATGTTATGACGTCATAGAATCACTCTGTAGAGTGGTCACTGAAGAGCGAGGTTTGCTCAAGCTGTTAATTCTCAAACCATTATAGAACACCGACCACCAATAGTAATCAAAACCATCCAAAGGACTTTCATGAAGTCAACTCAAGGGTAATTTTGGTTGCATTGCCTATTGAAAAATAGTTTTGCTTATAAAAGAGATGATTTAGTATAACTATGAACCACACACTTTCAACCCGATGGTAGAAAGGGGAGAGCCATGTTGAGCTGTTTCCTCTTCATGAGCTGGTTAAATATGAGTAATTTATCCAGACAATCTCCTATACATCCTTGCTTTGCACAGTACAATTATGTATTATTCATAATTATTATTCATGTATTGCAATAATTGATTACTTATTCATCATAACCTGGCATAAATATATAATTTAGACATTTGTGCACCAGTGATTCATAGCCTTCCCGTATATCGCCGACTACCTTAAGAACATCGGCCATCAGTCTACGACCGGTTGTTTATAATCGCCGATCATTTGACGACTGTTCCTATAAGCGGTGACCAATCAGTCTTTGATGATCGGCGATTGGCCTACAACCGAACGGCAACTATCCTACAAATAAAATAACTACGCCCTTATCGGCAGACTGCTTACGTAATATCGGCAAACCACTGTTTTAGGCGTTAGTGGAAAAGCAATACTGACAGTATCAAGCCAAGAAAGTCCAAAGTCAGAACGCAATCCTAAAGCAGTTCCCGGTGTCACATGTTATAGTCCATTTGACACTCCTATGTAGTCAATAGCTAACCTAGAAAAGTTGCGTACACTAAAGTTTTTTTGTTTATTTCTGATCTTATGTGGTCCTAGAACAATTTCAGCTTTGTTGCCCAAAGGGCAACCTTGAGCAATTTTCATAATTTGCATAAATCCAAAATGGCGCCTGGTAGCCATATTGAAACCCAACTTTTGAGCCACATGTCGCATACTAGTGTATGATGTATGTATACAGGGGTTTCGAGGGACGTAGAATTCAATTTTAACGCAATTTTTGCAATTTAAGGTCATGTTTAGGTCATAAAGGTCAAATAAAGGTCAAATTTGTTACATGTGTACATGACTGTGCATACGTTAGATTTTTAAAATGTTACAGATGTCTAATGTTTAAATGAAGGGGCTTAGGGCGTTTAGAACTAATCTCTGAGATCATCCATTCATTTATTAATCAGAATGGGTCAATTCAAGGTCAAAGTTGAACTTGATATTATGGACAGTACTTTGTTTAGATATGATTTGTCTTTGACGGGTATGTGGTGCCGAATGCCTTGATGATGTTATGTTTTCAGTTTAAGTCGAGTTCACACACTGAAGGTCAGGTCAAAGTTCAATCTTACCCCTGGGTCACAAAGGTCAAATTCAAATACAGCGTACCTGTCATTTTAGTTCATTGTCAAGGCTTAGAGGATTATATTTGTATGCAGAATTATGTCCGACCAAATTGTGGATAATAATGCAGAATCAATCTATGATGATACCATTCATTAAAAATTCCATTTGATATTAGTCACAAAGGGATCAGTCTAAGGTCAAAGTTGAACTTTACAGTGGATACTGCATTAGTGAAATATGCCTATAAAGGTGTCAGGTCCGAATCTCGTGATGGTTTATTTAGCTTTATAACTCATTTTCAGTCAGTTAAAGTTGAGTCAAACTCTGATGCATCTTGATCACAGGGTGAGAGGTCAAGTATGTTTTGTATATGGCACAAATAAATGGGAAAGATTAGTCTTCGACAAAATTATTTTGCATTTCTACTGGCCAAAAACGAAAAGTGAGCTCCAATTTGCTCTCTTTGGTCGTCCAATGGAACTAACAGGGGACTACCACGATCAGTTTTTGTCACACGTATATTGAAAATGATATACTCGAAACAATGTTGTAGTCCAGGGTTTTAGTCCACACTTATTTACAGTGTTGTATCCCAGAAGGAAAAACCAGTTGCAACTGGACCAGTTGAACCAGTTAAATTCCAACTGGTAACTCTGGAAATTGAAACATCGGTATAACTGGTCTAACTGGTCCAGTTAAAATTGAACTGGTCAAAAACCAGTTGGAAATTTCAACTGGTATTTTTAACTGGTCTTGTAATTGGAATTTTCAACTGGTCTTGTAACAGGAATTTCCAACTGGTCTTACTGGTGCTTTTCCAACTGGTGTTTCCAACTGGTCTTACTGGTGCTTTTCCAACTGGTCTTACTGGTATTTCCAACTGGTCTTACTGGTATTTTCCAGGGTCAACTAGAAACTTCCATTTGGTTTCTTATATAGCAGGATCAGTGTATTATACCTGTGATGATGGTTAGTGAATTACTCTTTCTGTTGTTATTTGAAATATGTAATGCAAAATCATACATTTTCATTGTGAAATATTTTACACAAATATCTAGAATAAATATTCAAACAAAGAAATAAGATTGCATTTGTATTTCACTTTAAATGTTGATTTTTCTAGAAAAAATAGCAAATATGCAAATAAGGTAAAACCAGTTGATCAACTGGTCTAACTGGTTAAAAACCAGTTGGAAATTCTAATTGAAACAAAAACTGGAATCAAACCAGTTGACCATATCTGGAAACTCATCTTGCTTTATCGATTAACAATAATAATAATAATAATAATAATAATAATAATAATAATAATAATAATAATAATAATAATAATAATAATAATAATTATAATAATAATAATAATATAATAATAATAGTAATAATAATAATAATAATAATAATGATGATGATGATGATGATGATGGTGATGATGATGATGATAATAATAATGATGATAGTAGTAGTAATAATGTCTTTGTTTTATAGCTGGAGTTTGCTCAATCATCAACTGGTCTAACTGGAAATATGGCCATTGTTCAATGGACAGTTACACCATGCAGTTCGATCAAAAGATAGTTCAACTGGTTTTACTACTTTGTTTCAAGTGGAATCCAATTGATATAACTGGTTTCCAGTTGATTCTAACTGGTCCAGTTAAAAATCAACTGGAAACCAGTTAAAATTTCTTACTAGTCTAACTGGTTTTTCCTTCTGGGATGTGGTGATGATGATCTGGTATAAGTGATGGATATCACCATTTATACCATATCAGCATTTACACCCTCAGTTGTACCCCAAATTTTCAATTGTAGGGATTATCTGCAAACATGGGATGTAAAGTATGGATTAGGTTTAGTGTCGTCCAATATTTGTCCAGTTGAAAACTCAGAAGCATGCGTGGAGATGGGATCTAGCACAGGTTTGGTGGTATTCTTCATGTTTATTACATGAGACTTTCCCCAAGCAACGTTTGTAATAGAATCTTGCTTCATCTGGTTTGTCTGAGGAAATCCAAAGGGTTTACTGGATTCAAGTCTCAGTTTAGGGAGGAGAATGCTCTAGGTAAGGATTCATGGGTGGCTGTTCCGTTCTACAGTATTCATAATACCAGGAGTTATATTTGACGGAAACGAAACACCTACTTTGGTTATGACGAACCATCAAACTCAGGCAGCATGGTGGATATATTGAGACGGTGTTCCGACTTATCTGGTATGGTTAGAAGGCAAGGGTCCCTCCCTTAACCACTGTTCTCCACATAAAATTTACGTGGAGATCGGTGCCCTCAACACAAAGGTTTGCAACCAATCGCAGATTTGAAATAACCGTTTTGATTGGTCAGTAGGGGTCATCATTTTGAACGAGATGTTCATGAGACAGTTATCTAGATTGGCTATTGACACTTCGCGATTGATTGCAAACTTTTGTTACGGGGCCCAGGTCATCAAATTCGGCAAGGGAAGGTCATTTATATCATATTAAACTATAGGCCCTACCTTCCCAACACCACACCCCGTGATGAACACATGGACCTTCCTGCATAGAAACTGCATAGTCCTAATCTACATGCTTTAGGTCTGCAAAGTATATCTGAAACTGAAAGTTTGCACAATAATTGCCACAATCTAGATCAGATTACCTCACACATAGTAAACATACTGACAAATTTCCATCAAGAGTGGCAGAAGAAATCCACAGTCATGATATTTTACATGGCTTTTCAACATGCACATAGACATCAATTTTTGAGACATCTAAGAAATATACTGTGTTAAGGGATTTTTCGTTCTCGGATAATATAGATAAATTCCAGTATCATCCTTGGGAAGATTTCCGTATTTTCCTGTCGAGTACCTCTCATCAGCAATAATACTCTTTGTAGTATCTGAACAATTAAAAGGAAATGCATCATCTTATTATACTTGGAGATCCATATGAGCATGATAAGTTAGACGTAAATGTATGGCGGAGAATAACCTATGCTGACGCTATCTGTTAACTTGACGTACAAGAAAAAATATGTAACAGCTTCAGAATCTCAGTAACGATCGCTCTTGTTTCCAACAAAGATCATTACCGGTAATACAAGCTAAATGACAGTCCAATTGTCCAGGTTCATTACCATGATTACTACATCATCAACAGCCCAGCAAGACTTCCACAAACGTCAGTGCTATGCATATGTGCTATGGACATTCTGAACTGTAGCACCTTGAGTCATACGACATAATATATTTTTAGTAATTCAACATTCAATGGTTTGCAGTATACCAAAACGTAAAGAAACTAAACTGAGATGATTTGAAGCGGCACAATTCTGAATACATATACTATTCTCCGAGTCCTGACAATGAAGTAACAATGACAGATACATGTATTTGAATTTGACCTTTGTGACCCAGGGTTAAGATGGAAGTTTGACCTGAGCTTCAGTTCGTGGTCTCGACTTAAATCGAAAATATAACATCATCAAGGCATTCGGCACCACATACCCGTCAAAGACAAGTCATATCTAAACAAAGTACTATTATATCAAGTTTAACTTTGACCTTGAATTGACCCCTTCTGACAATGAATGAATGAATGATCTCAGAGATAAGTTCTACACACCCAAAACCCCTTCATTTAAATATTAGACATCTATAACAGTTTAAAAATCTAACGTATGCACAGTCATGTACACATGTAACAAATTTGACCTTTATTTGACCTTTATGACCTAAACATGACCTTAAATTGCAAAAATTGCGTTAAAATTGAATTCTACGTCCCTCGAAACCCCTGTATACATACATCATACACTAGTATGCGACATGTGGTTCAAAAGTTGGGTTTCAATATGGCTACCAGGCGCCATTTTGGATTTATGCAAATTATGAAAATTGCTCAAGGTTGCCCTTTGGGCAACAAAGCTGAAATTGTTCTAGGACCACATAAGATCACAAATAAACAAAAAAACTTCAGTGTACGCAACTTTTCTAGGTTTATGAAATGTCAAGCCGACTATTTGTTGTATTTTTGTAATTTTTATTTACATTTGTTCATTTTGATAGGTCTATATATTACGCTTTGACGTTCTTGAAGAATGTAGGAGTGAAAGATAAGAATAACTGGTGCCAATTGAGGAGGCAAAAAGGTGATTTATTTAGATCTTTAGAAAATTGTGTACCTCTATGGGTGAAGTATACCTGTATACAAGAAAGTGTTGGAGTGTCCACCCACCACGATATCAACACCCTTGACTTCACGAGCCACGGCTTGGTCGACGTCGAATCCTGAGTGGCCGAGAGCAATAATCTTGTTGATGCCTTCGCCTGTGAGGGTGTCGACCCTCTTTTGAACGGCGGGAATCTCATCGTTAAACACCAAAGATTCTGAAATGCAGAAATGTGAGGTTATGTACATAAATTAATGTTCTACTAATGTCAATGACTTTAAAAATATATATATATATATATATATATTATTATTGACATGACTGACGGCCTCGTGCATGCTTTAAACAATTTGTGACTATTAGTGGCTATAGGCTATTTGCTAGCGTGACCTTTGAGCCACATTACTTATTTCGGCGCTGCATATAGATGCCTAATGACGGGGACTTTTCTGATTTCATCTATTATTTTTATTTCAGTTTCATTAAAAATAATCACATGGCATGTAAAGTCAAACTCTTTTGGTTTACGAAAAGTAGAGATATCGCAGAAAAAATGTCAAAGATTTCACGGTTGACATTCCATGGGAAATGATTTTCATGATTTTTAAAATATGGATAGGATTTCTTTGCAGAGTGGCTGTCAAACAAAGGGCAAATAACTAAATAAACTAATAAACTAAATAACAAGGATGATAGAAGGTTTAAACTACATGTTATGCATGTTATAATTACAAAGAAAGTTTTCTGTACCAAAGATCAGATGTGTTCACTCATAGTGTTCACTAATGCGGATCTTGTTTCGTAAACTGAGGACATCCATTGTCCTCCAATAACGGCTGTCTCCCTGAATAGTTACTGAATAAAAAGTTTTCAGCCAAAAACAGGGCCCAGGGCCTATGACCATTATTACCTGTTTTAGAAAAGTCGGGACTGGATTGGAGGGTGTAACCAACCACGCCCACTCTTTCTCCTCCCATTTGGAACACGTGACTGCATACGTAGAGCCCGTGTAGACGTGGTTCGTTTGTAGAGTCGATGTTACAGCTGAGCGCAGGGAACGTCACGTTGTTGAGGAATGGAACAACGCCGTCTATTCCATTGTCAAACTCGTGGTTACCCAGGGCCTGGGTTTGATAGAGAGAGGGGGTGGGGACACGGATAGAAAGAAAGAGAATGAGAAATGGGAGAGATATTGATTATGGGGCAGAAACAAAATAATACAAGTATAAAATTATGGAGAAACCAGTCGTTTGAGGATTGACACCAAAATGGTTATTATGGTACTGGACCTACAGCACCCCTAGGCCATAAGTTTCATATCAATATCTTTAAAGGTTTTTTTATTAAAGCTTTTTTTAATTATTAATAACTATTCACGTATGAGAATTCTGCATTGTGTACATTTTTTGAAAATTTGGTATCGGATACGTATACTATCTCAGTCACACCGCAATACCGATTCCAAATCGATTTTAAACCGACCGATTCTTGGTCATTCGGGGGTAATGGAAGGGTTTGCTGATCTTGGTCCTGTTTCATAAAACTTGTTATCAGTAACAACTGCCCCATTTCTATGACAAATTCGCTCTCAGCCAATCAGATTCAAGGATTTTAATAGCTTATAACAATTATTGTAACTTGTTATTGATAACAAATTTTATGAAACGGGGCCCAGGGGAGCGTTTCAACAAGTGTTTTGTCAGTGATTTTTACCGACAAATTTGCTCTCAGCCAATCAGATGCAAGGATTTTAGTAGCTTATAACAGATGTCGGTAAAAAATCACTGACAAAACATTTGATGAAACGCTCCCCTGGTGTCTGTCTCACCGTGTAACTGGGGTATAAGACTTGAACTATACAGTCATTAAAGCTTGCAGTGGGGAAGGGGGGGGGGGGTTGAATCAAACGAATATATCTCTGAAAACTTACAAGGGAGGGGGAGGATTCCACCCCGGCAATTTTAAGGTTAAAGGTGAAGACTACAGAAAAAGACAGAGCGGACAAAGACAAATAGGCGAAGGGGATATACATGTACGAGGGGGCAATGGGCGCAATCTAAGCCAAGAAACAGAGAGTCACGAACAGACAAATAAACAGAGAGCGAGTATATATACTGCAGGGTAATACAGATCACTCTATAGAGTAATTGTTAACTACTTCGTTTGAAGAGAGATTTACCAATGTAACACATATTATATTATTTGCTTTCGAGACGTGATTCCCATAACTAATGAGGTTATTTTTTTTTTCTTCTTTTTCCTTGAAACCGCCAACATGCTTGAAAACAATTTTATAGACGTGATTTTCGTGTGACTCATTCTAAAAAGTGCACCGGTCCTAAAATAAAGTCATATCTAATACACACACACACACACACACACACACGCACACACACACACACATATATATATATATATATATATATATATATATATATATATATATAGTGCCGTGGGATGAATTCAAACCAAAGATGACGCAGGATACTCAGGAAATTTAAGCTTTCGTCTTTCGACTTCTTCAGAAATTTATAAAGTTATAAACAGTTATAAAGAGAAGATACAATCACTAAGAAAGGCATGACAAAATTAAAGTGATTGATTAACTTTGTGAAAAATTGTAAAATCAACTCAAATTATTATATATATATATATATATATATACATATAAGTTTATACATAAACAAACATGAAGTCGTGACAGGAAAGTGGTCTTTATTTAGCAGGCGGGTCTAACGTGTTTCTTGCATACAGTAGTTGTTTCAATTTCCCTTTCCAATGTAATATTGTTCAAGGAGAAACAAACAAATGAGGCCGCCGTATATGGTGGCCATGCACACAATTATGACGATATCATCAAGTATCATAATAAGGAAGTACAGAATGTGATTCCTTATTTGCACCTTTCAAAGACAGACATTAATTATCAAATAGATAGAGGTGTCGAAGTCAAGTGGTTTAAAGGGAAAATCCATCCTGGTATTAAGTTGAATGGAATAAAAGAAGAAAAATGAGAGAAACAGATAAGAGAACGTTTGAGCAAAATTCGATCAAAAATAAGAAAGTTCTGAATTTTTGAAGTTGTAATCAAACAAACACAAATTGGCAACTGCGTGACGCATCTTGCGAGCTCCTCCCCCACTTGCTCTGTACAGAAAGTTCAAAAATTTTCACTTTTTTTAGTTTTTGATGAAGGAATAGATTTTTTTTTTTCATACAGGTTTTGTATAAAAACATATTTTGGGGTTACAGGGCAAATGGAAGAGGAGCTCACAAGATACAACTCCTTCAAAAATTCATAACTTTCATATTTCTTATCGGATTTTGCTCAAACCTACACTGATCTGTTTTGTTAATTTTTCTGCTTGTTTTATGACTAACTTGATATCAGGGTAGACTTTCCCTTTAAAGACAGACACTGATTGTATAGATAGAGATGTCGTCGAGTGGTTTAAGCTCTTGACTGAAGATGCGTATTAGGGCGTGACTTCAATCCCCAGCACGGCACTTATATGACCTTATCAAAGCAACATATTTTTATCTACATTGCTTCTCTCCACCCAGGTGTTAAAGTAGACCAGCCAAACATCAAAAAGGGCTCTAGAAAAAGATTCGACGGTATATTGGGGTAATGCTCGGCATCCATGCTAAAACTCTTGCAAAAAATATTGGGGAATAAGGTACGGGCGGATGCCATGCGCATTCTTGCCTAAAAATGCCATTTTGGGCTCAAAATTTGAAAGAATGTCAAAAATCACGATTTTTGATTTTTGACCAAATATGCAATACCTGATGAAGACTTTTCAAGTGATATCAGATTCATTTTGAGTTTGAAGTTATAAACCTGATTAATAGACATTTGAAAGTTGGATATTACACACACATGTATAGCGTAATGAAACATAAAACTGTGATTTACTCAAAATAATAGGTTTTAAAAACTACCAATATTTCAAAGTTTCTTACCCAACGTAAACTTGTCAATTTGAACGCTTTTTCTTGATTAAACATGTCATGTATATTATCATGTCACATACAGAAAAGAAATTATTCGATAAGGACATAGATAACTCATTTTATGTTATCCCAAATGAAATGACGTATTTTTAACACGGATGCGCATGAATGATAAGCACTATTATGTACATCTAGAGTGTACATACATGTAAGACAATTTATTATCAGTATAGTCTATGGGCCAAAAACTGAAATGTCCCCACCCTCTTAGAAAGAATCTTAAATGAAGGTTTTCTGTTAGACGGGACCATTTACTATAAAAAAAAAATAAAAAAAAAAAAAAAATATGCTTCTTTGCCCTAAATTAAGAGGTGGGCGTGACCGCAAGGGCTATTACCATGGCAACGGATCAAGAACAGTAGAATTTCAGAAAATGTCGTGTATTCGTGATTAAGAAAGTACAAAAACACTTTGTAGTATTCTAAAATAATGTACCAAAAGTTTCTCAATTGATTAAAACCAAAATAAGAGTTATAAAAGGTGTTCATAATGTTTGAAAATGGCTGTTTCCATGGAAACAGTAAGAAAAAACTGATATTTGAGCCAAAATGCCTTCATGCTACCGAAAAAAAAAGTAAATATTAATGTTGTACATGATTATTTTCTCTTTTACAGGACACTCAGTTATCATAAATTGTTAATAGCAGAGGGGTGATTGACGTGATCACTACATGTGTAGGCCGTTGCCATGGTAACAAATGTATTTATTGTATTGTATTTCGAATAAAATACTATGGTTTTCTCCAACATGAAATAATGGTAAATATCTAATAATTTTTGCAGCCTCTTTGATTATTTCAAAGTTTTAATTATTTGGAGCAGAGCTAAATTTGATATATAAAAAGGCTATTGGTATGGAAACAGATTGTTAATGGTGATGTAATCTTTCAAGCAAAGAAAGAAATGTAACCAACCAATACAAAATAAATGTTAAACAAACAGAATTTGAACAATATCAAATGAATCATATATTATTTTTTCCCGTAGCTATTAGAATCAGCTTGTTTGCATTAAAGGCCAAGTCCACCCAAATAATGAGTTGAGTTGAATCAAAAGAGTAAAATTAAACAAATAAAACAGCGAAAAGAATATCAAAATCGGATAAAAATAAGAAATTTACGGCATTTTGAAGTTTTGCGTTGTTTCGTGAAACAGTGATATGCATAACATGGGCTGTATGCAAATTAGTGAGCCAATGATGTCATAAGCTTACTGTTCCTTCTGTATTTGATTATATGAAATTTCAAATATTTCATTTTTTCCATACATGTAGATGTGTATAAAGATTCTCTTCATTGTTTTTCAGAATAAGTTATAATAATGATGATCTTACACATTCCATGAGGAGTCAAACTTTGTTTTACATTTTTTGAGCAGAAAATTGAAATATTTGAAATGTCATATAATAAAATGCAAAAGGAAAAGTGCATATCACTGTTTCATCAAACAATGAAAAAACATTAAAATGCCGTAAATTTCTCATTTTTTAAATCCGATTTTGATGAATTTTTTACCCTTTTGGGGTTTAAGTTTACTCTATTGATTCAACTCAATTTTTTTTTTTTTTTTTTGGTGAACTTGGCGTTTAAAGTTGGTTGTGGATGTGTTCCTCATGGACGTTGTCGTGGTCAATAATTAGTTACACATCACGAAAGTATTATAATTTGAAAATTACTACACATTCCTAATTGAACAACATACAAGCAAATGCCAGATTCTTAATAAATATAATCTGAGCTTTCAGTTCATATCTTTCTAGATATTAGAAGGAAGTGTTTTGACTAGAAAATTTTTGCTCGCTCACAAACTTTAAAAACTGTAAAGCTGCTTTTGAGCTATACAGACATTAGCACCCACCCCATCAAAATTACGTCTGTATGGCTTTCATCCTTTGGTCCACCACTCGGAAGTCGGTCTCGCCAAGGTATTGATAATGTATCAAAGTCATATTGAATATGTAAGAAAACTTGCTTACATGTATGTTATAGGATGGATGGGCCAGTCACACAGCAATTCCCTTTAACCGAATTGCAGTCCCAATGTGCCCCTGGCAGTGTCCAACTATTTTATTGTAGTGAAAATTGGTGGAGTCTGATAGGGCCTTTACTGTCAGAGACACAGAACTTGTGGATGATTAAAAACCCTCTCTTTTAACATGTATGCAGGTTGATGCTAATGTGGAGTTTATTATCCGAGCAACAAAATACTTGTCTATCAAAGTACACTGATACATCAAGTTTTAAAAAAAATCAAATTAAAGTCTACAAATGAAAATTAATGATAATACTCATTCTGCAAACTTATTCAAGGAGATTAGTCATCAGTTTTTAACATTATATACTTTAAATATTATCTATATAATTCTGAATCAGATTTACCCAAAAATGTAAGTTACAATTTGCAATATTGCATATTATATCTATGGTTTAAAAAATTCTTTGATATCTGTTGTTTTTTTAATTTGTCGTCCAAAAGCCAAACTTTATTTCATTTTTATAATATAAGTTATCACTATAACTAGAAAATGTTACATGTTATATAAATATTATAACATTTATATATATCCTTATGGTTCATTATAAATTCGCTGTGCGGTCTACAAACAAAGAATTTTTTCTTTCGAAAAAAAATATTTAAAAAGTTCATGTGAATGCAATGGATGAATCTCCGGGAGGTGGCCCGGACATCACCATCATATCAGAAACTGAAAGAAATAAACAACTATATTTAGTGATGATGTATCATGTGTCCATATATAGATAATGGAATTCTATACTCTTGGGAAAAGCAGACCTAGTATTAAATGGGTTATGTGAAGATAATACTCATTATAATATTGTGTATAGTATCATAAAACACAATAACACATCCAGGACTCTAGAGGAGTTATGTACATAATATGCAAGTCAATGAATGTGCAAAACCGCGCAAAAATGTTTACCATACAGACAGCACATTAATCTTTGTTGGAGTATGATTTTATGTTTTCAGCATGAAAGACAGAGATGATTTTTATCTTGTAATAGATGGTATCTATTACAAAACAAATCCTTATTTGTATGTATGGAATTTAAATTAAGGTCATTTATTATAACTCTTCTTGGGAATCTCGATACCACTTAGCTATCTCTTCCCTTTGCATGAAAAATCTCTGCTAACTGTTCCATGTTCTAACCAGTGTTGTACATCTGACAGTCGGAGACATGCAAAAGTGGTACGTCCGGGGGTGAACAGTTTCTCACTTTTAAAATATCCCCAAAGTATTCCTTTTAAATAGAAAAAGTGAACCCTTTTACTTCAGAAAAGTGTCTCCTTTTCTTTCTAACCGGTGCCAGTTCCACATTCTTATCAAAGTCTCCCTTACCACCTATGATAAAAGCCACCCTTAGCTGGGATTACTATCCCTATTCAAATTAAACGGGTGCTACATTTACTCTTGCAAGTACCCTAGCTTTCCCCTCCCAATAGTTTCTTTATAGTGTAAGGTAAAGTCGTGCCGTCATCTGAAAAATGACGAAAAAAATGGGGACGAAAAAAAAGAAGAAAATATAGGAAGAAGGAAAAGGAAAAATTAATGAAAAAAAAAGGGGGGAATGCAGATTTCAGCTCTCGGTCGGTGGTCATTAGGCATTTTATGTCGTCAGAACTTAAAACCTCCGTTAAAAAAAAAAAATTAATAAAAAATAAACATTCCCTTGTGACCACAAGGACATTGTTTGGTTTTGTCGGTACATCGCCTTAAGAATAAAGTAACCTAACAAATAATAAAGGAATGAATTTATATGCAATAATGTTTTGATAAATGAACAGAAAACTGACAAACCATATAATTAAGAATTGTAACAAATTTGACAGAGTAGGGTTACCCTAGCTATTCGGGAAGTGCCGAGACCGGATCATGCTGAAGCATGCCTAAAATTTCGCCCACTCGCAATGCTCGCTTGCCAGGAAGAAATAATGATTGTGATAATTTATATCAGTGATTAGGAAAAGGCGTGGTGTATATGGTCGAAAGACGTGTTTTGGGGATCTAAAACATTCTATAACTTTCTTCACAGCTATCCAATTTTGGTAAATTTGGTATCAAATTAATCAGCAAGTTACGCTTCATATAATATCAATAGAAAAAAAATCAAGGTTGGGTTTCCCTTTGAATAAAATGCTCGAGAAATTTTAAAAGGTGTGGTAGGCAGGCAGATGTTTATCAATATGAAATGACATACCTAAAATTTCGCTCGCTTGCCACGCTAGCTCGCCAGTATGAAATAATGTTTGTGATAATTTATATCAGTGATTAAGAAAAGGCGTGGTGTATATTGCAGATGATTTTCAATATAAATTACAAGCCTAATTTTGTTCCCTCGCTCGCCAAAATGAAATACACGTCTCCTTAAATTTGTTTACGTCCGCCCCGCCCCGCAGCAAGAAGACCCCGTTTATGCTACAAATTATTATCAAAAGAGAAGTGTTATTCTTTTTCGCTCGCTCACCAAAATAAAATTAATAAATGATTAAATTAAACGACTGTGCCCATCGGGCCCCGCAGCAAGACAACCCATTTTATGCTACCAATTATTATCAAAAGAGAAGTGTTTATTACTTTTAAACAGCGCCCCCCCCCCCCCCCCTGGATCCACCACTGGATGTCACAACCCGCTATATTATGCTCGCTCGGAAATTAAACGAATACACAGACCATCACAGACCCTCACACTCAACTGCACACTGTGATGTACAAAAAGTAACACATAGGATTGTTGAAATCTTTCCTGAAAATGGCTTCAAAATGTAGGGGTATATAATGTCTAAAACTTATGTATTCACTTTAACGTTTCCATTTTGGGGTTCCCCTTTTCCCTAGAAAGTGTCTTTTCTGTTAATGCCCCTTGTGCGTGCCACCTTTCCCTCAGAAGTTCTTTTTCTGCTGGTGCCAACTTTATCCCCCCCCCCCCCCCCCCCCCATCACGACACGCTTTGCCACCCTGGTATGTTACAAATATTGATTAGTTGCCAACTTGTGATTTTAAGTATGCTACACTCAGCATCAACACTAAATTTGTGATTATACCGTATTTAGTTGCCAGCTAACCATTGAATACCACTGATGTATGTACATGTATGTATATTGATCTTTGTATGACTTTCAAAAATAAATTTCAAAAGTACTCTGACTTTTTACGGTTCTTCTTTTGGATGACAATCCACAAAGTTACAGGAATTATGTATGGGATTTTTTTTTTTTTATACTGGTCATGTTTTTTTGTTTTTGTTTTTTTTTTTGTGTATCTTTTTTAAAATCCTGTAGTCTCATTAGTACATGGATGGTTACATTCCACATTAGGCTTAGCATTACATGATATACTCAATTACTTATTTTTGAAATATTCATAGCCGTTTATTATTGTTGCTTTCACTTGTTAAGTTCTTTTTTTATTATGTGCCTATATTGCCTATGTATTTTCTTATAAAAATTGTTATCATTTTATGCTATACCTTATTGTTAATTCCTGTTACATCAGGACCATGATGCAAAACAGTTTTATACTGATCATGTTTTTATCCTGTATGAATAAATTCAAATAAATAAATAAATAAATAAATAAATAAAATTTTGAATGAATCAAGTAGCAGGTCTTGTCATCATGCTCAATGCGAAAAGTTTGGTGTCACCCATTTTACTGGGGACAAAAATCTTCTGGATCTAGATTTGAATCAAGTAAACAGAAATTCTGGTAAAAAGACAACACCACTTTTTGTATTAGCTACCACTTTTTAGTAACAACATAGTGGTCACATTCACAACCAACAAGCAGATTGTAATAGCTGAGGGTGTTTGTTAATCTGGTTGCTATATATTTTCTATTGGTTAGTTACATTTCTTTCTTTAGTTGAAAGATGTCATCTTCATTAACATTCTGTTTCCATGGCAACAGATATTTTTTATAAATCAAATTTAGCTCTATTACAAACTAAATTTCTGAATATAATCAAACAGGCGATAAAGATTATTAGATGTTTACCATTATTTCATGTTAAAAATAACTATAGTTCTGTATTTTATTAGAAATACAATGAATATATTTTTTACCATGGTAACGGCCTACACATGTAGTGGTCACATCCATCACCCCTTTACTTAAATAAATTGTGATAAATGAGTGTCCAAAAGAAAAGATAATCATGTACAATATTAATATTTACCTTTTTCGGTAGCATCATGGGGGTTTTTGCTCAAATGTCAGTTAGTTCTTACTGTTTCCATAGCAACAGCCTTTTTCAAACATGATCTACACATTTTATACAGATCTCTCATTTGGGTTTTAATCAATTGTGAAACTTTTGATATATCATTTTAGAACGTTAGAATGTGTTTTTGTACTTTCTAAATCACGAATACATGACATTTTCTGAAATTCTACTGTTCTTGATCCGTTGCCATGGTAATAGCCCTTGTGGTCACGCCCACCTCTTAATCTAGGGCAAAGAAGCATATTTTGATAGTTACTGGTCCCATCTAACAGAACAACTTCATTTAAGATTCTTTAAAGGGGTTGGGGAATTTCAGTTTTTGCCCCATAGACTATACTAATAATACATGGGATAAATTGCCTTATGTACACTCTAGCTGTACATAATACTAAGTAATGCTTTTCATTCAAAATGCGCATCCGGTAAAAATACATCATTCCATTTGGGATTAATTACATAAAATGAGTTATGTATCACCTTATCGGATAATTTCTTTTCTGTATGTGACATGGCAATATACATGAAATGTTTAATCGAGAAAAGGCGTTTAAATTGACAAATTTACCTTGCTTAAAAAACTTTGAAATATTGGCAGTTTTCACATTCTATTACTTTGAGTAAATCACAGTTTTATGTTTCATTACGCCTTACATGTGTGTAATATCCAACTTTCAAATGTATATTACTCAGGTTTATAACTTCAAACTCAAAATGAATCTGATATCACCTGAAAAGTCTTCATCAGGTATTACATATAAAGTCAAAAAATTAAAAATCGTGATTTTAGACATTCTTTCAAATTTTGAGCCAAAAACGGCATTTTTAGGCAAAAATGCGCGCGGCATCCGCCCGTACCTTACTCCTCAGTATTTTTGCAAGAGTTTAAGCATGTATGCCAAGCATTACCCAAAAATGCAAAGTAAAAAAAAATATCATCTTGGCTGGTCTACTATTAAATAGGTTTGTGGCTTGATCAGCATTGTGAGCGTCTATAAAAAGGCGCCAAGATGGAATACTCCCCAGGGAGTGGAGAAGGTGCATACATTGTGTCCGATGACCGGGGTAATAATATGATATATGTAAAGCGCTTAGAGACATCTGAAATGCATGTGCGCCATATAAATCCACAATATTACTATTATTGATATTATTACATTAAACCATTTCCAATCTCCTCCAGAATAATGCTTACATGAAATCCAAGAGGTCAAGATTCCTCGTGCGCCTTCAACACGCACCAAACATTATTACTTCTTCTTTGGTCAATAGGACCAAAACGCAGTTTAAAATTGTTAATGACATGGGGGAAGTCCAAAGTATGCATGTGATCATGTCCCATGTGTTACCAAGACTAACGAACTATAATTAACATTGCAAGTGTCAGTTCCGTGTTATTTGGGGGGGTACTCGTTTTTCCGAAGGTTCATAATCCAGAAAGTTCGTAATTCCGAAACACAAAATTCCCAAATAGTTGGGGAATAATTCATAGTTCATAATAGTTATAGTTATAGTTCATAATAGTTATAGTTATAGTTCATAATAGTTATAGTTATAGTTCATAATTTTGAAAATGAAATAGGGTTCATAATTCCAAACATTTGATGCATTACTCCGAAGGTTCGTAATTCCGAAAATGAAATAGGGTTCGTAATTTCGAAGATGAAAAAGGATTCATACTTCTGATGATTCGTAATTCTGAAAATGCAATAGAGCCCTACATAACTTCTCGGAATTACGAACCTTCGGAAATATGAACCCCGTTTCATTTTCGGAATTATGAACCCTATTTCATTTCCGGAATTACGAACCGTCGGAGTAACGAACCTTCGGAAATACGAACCTTCGAAAAAACGAACCTTCGGAACTATGAACCTTCTGAAAAACGACATGTATAGTAACCTAATTTGATATGATCCAAGCTCCATATGAACTGAATAGAATCATGGGTATTATAAGATATATACTAAACGATGTCGGGAACGTATACGGGACAACTTACATAGGACTTGCCACATACATCATTTTCTTTTCATTAAATTCAAAGAAGTCTGACTGAAACGTTTTGTGATCTTCTCAAAAATACTTATACTGTGCACGGGCTTAATTACATTTAATATTATCTACAAAGGGAGCTTTCCATAATCACTTCAAAGTACACCTGGGGAAGTTTCATAAAGCTGTTCGTAAAGTTACGCATGACTTTACGAATGACTTAAATATGACAGGCAAATGGGATGCTCAATCATTTTAACTGCCTCAACTAAAGTTGAACTGTGCAGATGTAGATTAGCATTCTTATATTAACAAACATTTTTAATGCAAAATATATTTTTTAACATAATTTAATTGAGGTTATTGGAAATACAGTCACGCTTTGTAAAAACATCAGGAAAAACTTAAGGCATCCTATCTGGCACTTCATATTCAAGTCGTTCGTTAATTCATGCGTAACTTTTACGAACAGCTTTATGAAACACCCCCTGTAATGTTTGCCCTTTGGATATTAGCTCACAGCTTTTTTATCTTTGCTATCTGAGATGTCAATATCGTCAGATTTGTATTTGTAAAGCCGTGCGGATCTTAAGGATTTACGGTGCCAGCAAATGAATGGATCGCTATCAAAGTAGGGTTTTGATTCAGTTTAAAAACCATTACGTACATAACACAGTACATAATTATATCCCCCGTGAAAATAAATTAAGTACCGTAGTACATTCTACGACCATAAGCGAAGGGGCACATTTTCGCGAGGAGGCTGATCTTTTGTCCGAATATCAAATTTCGAGTTTATAAATATTTGCAAGCGAGCGAATTGAGCGAGCGACCCAAAATTGACACTTTTTGTTTGAAAATGTATGGAAATTACACAGTGGGGCATTTCCCTGCTCGAATATGAGAATATTCAGGCAAATCGCTGCCCGAATTATGAGGTAGTGGTTGCCCGAATTTCGCCACTTTCAAAGGCCTCCCCCCCCCCACCCCCCCACCCTGCCTCGTACGCCTATGTCTACGACACACATGACTGTAGCAACATACTTGACAGTGTAAACGAGTAAAATAAACTCACACCGTCAGCCACAAAATGAAAGGAAACGGAATGTATTGTGAAAACAGAACTATGATATATTTCGATTAATGATGATGATGATATAATAGTAATAACAATAATGATAATGATAATAAGAATAATAATAATAATAATAATAATAATAATAATAATAATAATATTAATAATAATAATAATAATAATTATATTAATAACAATTAAAATGAGGATAATAAGAAGAAGAAGAAGAAGAAAATAAAGATGATGATGATGACGATGATGATGATAATATTTTGAATCAAATCAAACCGATTTGCGTTTAATTAATGTCGAAGGCCAATGAACTTATTGAATAAATTGATTCTCTTCTCACCCTACATACCCCCGATACTGATGTTATTCAGCCATTTTGTTAGACTGAGCGAATCAGATCAAAACTAAATCCTGATAAAACCATGCCCATACCTGCCAATTAAACGTCATTTATCAGTCTACAGTGATAACTGTTGATCTCAATAGTAAATATAACTACCCAGAGAGAGAGAGAAGGAGGCCTAAACACAAGGAGAGGTTAATAACCTTGTAACTTATGCCTGATTTTATCCTTGTCATTAAAAAAAAAAAAACAAGGACCGGTTCAGAAATCTATTAAATTTGATGCACTGACTGACAACAGTGGTCGCTAGTGATGACGACACTTTGAAGTCTATCAAAGGCTTGCCTGATGTAACAACAAATAAATATGCCATCTGCATTCGTAATTTTGAAATAATACAATAACCTAATATAGTTCGTCAGTCTTGCGGAAGAGAAATTCATAAATTTGAATACATTTCGTGTTCGTATATTATTGTCTTGAGCTGTACATCATACTGATAGAAACAAACGGGTTGTAGTTTTATAACTCCGTTTGATTAGTCTTAATTGTTTTAGGTGATTGATATATCATTAAACTACAGGGTGTGCTTGTGAAGCAGTGTTTATAACTAAATGCACCTACCCTGTATTTCAAATAAAAATCAAATAGTAATAATAATAATAAATAAATAAATAACTTTATTTAAAAATGACAACAAACACAGGAAGAAGAGAATGACTATCAAGAAGCGGTTGTACGACACAATAATTGCTCCGCTGTCAATTTTCAACCTGAATTGTTCACCTCGACCCTGCATGAACTAAACAACATACATAATCCTAACCCTAACATTAAAAAAATAAACTAATACCCAATGGCAACCCTAACTATTTCTTTCATGGCGAATCAAAGCCCCTACCAAATATGGCCTGTGCAAATGTGGATGATCACCAAATACATGTATTTACTGAAATGAAGAAAATAGGGCAGGGAAAATGAATTAGGTTCAGTCACACTGACGTATACTAGTACCTAGAGGGTATCGGCCCCCTCCCCTCTAAAATATTGTCTGTAGACAAACTTGGAAGTTTCAGAGTGTTGTCAGCAATCGAAAAGCTGTGATTTTTTAATAATTATGAGGACCATCATGACCATTTTATCCTTTTATCCTTAAACTTTTTTTTTTATTTTGCTTGTTGAAACAGTTTAGGACGATATGTCAACAAATTTTGTCCCCCTTCAAAATAGTCGATCGATACCCCGGGCAAGTTATCTTTAAAAAAAAAAAAAAAAAAAAAAGTTCCCACACTTTTCATGTGTCTATTTATCACTCCAAAACTTGTGCCGGGGACATACGAACACAATTTTTCGAACAGCATTTATTTCTTCTTCTTTGGTACACTTATGGTATACCAGATTTCGTGTTGTTGTTTTTTGGGGGGGTTTTTTTGTTGTTTGTTTGTTGTTTTTTTTTCTCTCTCTCTGTGTTATTTTGGCGGGGTCAGGTGCCCCCATTCCCGCCCCTCCCCCAGATTGGTTTTAAATAAGTTGCCCCCCCCCCTTCCAAAAATCCTGGATCCTTCATTGTACTTACCATAGCATCATACCCAAGTAAGTTCATAAAGTGAGCCGTCGCGTTCCCACGATAGGTGTAAAACCAGTCCGTCCCTTGGAACTGATCACCGGCATCGAGAAACAGAACGCTCCCGTCCGGATTGCGGGCCCTTACTTCATTAACCACGGTAGCCCGGCGTGCCACCCCGCCGAAGCAGCCGGTGGCATCGATTGCATCTGCCGTACATGCCCCACTATTTTGGTCGGTTTCCACAAATCGGGCGTGACAATCGTTCGTATGCAGAATTGTTAGGTTGAACACTGAAGCTCGGGTGCTATGGTAGAAACATATGGTTATCAGAGCAAAATATTGCAGCAAACGGTTAGTATTCGGCATGATTAGGCAATGGATTTATTATGTAGACGTCGACGATACGAACCCCACTTGATATGCCGTTCTCTCTTTTCAACTTTTTCAGATTTTGGAGGGCACTGTTTACATATACCGAAAGCTCTTCAGCTATATAAAATGTATTTCCTATTTTCTCGTCTGGGCTTTTCAGAAATGAACAGGAGGGGTTTCTTATTATTTAATATTAGATATTTTTCTCTTACGTAAAAATTAAATAAATGCTATTGGTCCAATTTCAAGACAATTTACAAAATTCAATTTTATTAATGCACTACAGAGGCTCAAAATTAGGGGAATGGCATAATATCAGTGACATTGGAGGCGGCCCGAGAAAAGGAAGGAGGAGGGACGAGAAACTAAGAATTTATTTTATTTTGCCTAAGTGATCATAATACATTTCGTGACTTGTGTAGTAAAGAAAGATATATACAGGAAAGATAGACGGGTGGGAAAACTCAATCGATATCTGATGAATTGCAGATCGAAAGATTGCAACTAACAAGGTTCAGTTGCGGAAGTTTGCAACAACTGCCCGGAAGTTTACAAAGCGGCTGGAAATTTTTCATTTGTTCCAATCTCAGTCATTTCTCCCCTGCCGAAAATAGGCCCCGAAGAATTTAATAGGCAACACCACACTGTTGAGGCTGTGAAGAGTTGTCGAATGCCAAGTTTCTCTTTTAAAAAAATGGAAAAATCTCCTTGCTTGGTCGCTACGCTCTCTCGCATACACTCTAAAGGAGTAGGATCAAATTTGACCCATCTTTGAGTAAAAAAGTGAACACACATGTTTCTTGGTTTAAAATTTTACCCAATAATGGGTAAATTTACCTAAAACTGGGTAAAATTTGATTGGACCTAATTCCCCTTTCCCTGCCCCATTTCTTCATTTCAGTCTCTCAATGGGTGATCATCCACATTTTGCACCAGCATCATTTGTTTTACGTCATGCTTTACTTCATGAAAGGAATGGGTTACGGTTGCGATGGGGTTTTAGGTTTATTTTAGGGTAGGGGCGTAGATAGCGGGGGGATGGGGGTATACATCCCCCAACTTTTCAGGTGGGGGGATGGTGTGTACAAACATCCCCGAAGGTTTCACCCCCCCCCCAAAAAAAAAAAAAAAAAAAAAAAAATAGTGGAAAATAAACATTTCTTTTATATGTTGTAGATAAGTATAATTTGATGAATTATATTTATTGATATAATTTGATATATTATATATTTATTAATATTATTAAAATTTATATATTCTTCATTTCAATATAGATATCGTTTATTTATGTACAGTATTGTAGATTAATATGAATTTATTAATATTTATCTATAATTCCGTCGTTGCTTCTTATTTTTCCCGATATATTTTTATACTACTAGAAAGTGAAAACCATCTACTTCAATTTATACAACATGGGTGTTGATCTGGGAGGGATATGGAGGTATAGTTGCTGGGGGTTTTTTGTTTTTGTTTTTGTTTTTGTTTTTGTTTTTTGTTTTTTTTTATTTGTTGTTGTTTGTTGTTGTTTGTTGTTGTTGTTATTGTTTTGTTTTTTTAATTGAAGTGGGGGTGGCCTGTGTTATCATCCCCCAATACATTTTGAGGTGATTTTTTTCAAAGCCATAATAAAGAAAAATTATTAGATTAAAGGTACATGTACTTATTCTCGATTTAGAGGGTTCAGTCAGTAACTTTCCTTTATAATGCAATTTTGCCATGCACGCTCATGTTATTAGTAATGCTAAAGATTTTCAAAATTGAAATGAAAATATAGTCACAGGAATCGAATGTGGTGGGGAAAAAGGGAATACATCACCCCCAATATTTATCGAGGATGATGACCTGTGTCATCATCACCCAACTATACATATGATGAAATGACAATCATAACATGTAGACCCGGTCAGAAGCACAGCTCCGGGGGTTGCAGATAAGTACCCCCATTTTTCTTTCGAATAAGTTCCCGTTCCACATTCTTATAAGTGCCCATTTTGATAATTACACCTCATCCCTCACTTTACCTTTGATAAATGCTCCTATTTCAAAAAAGAGCATTTATCACTTTTAATCCCTTTTATCCCTTTTAATGTAACAGGTCGTTTTTTTTTTCTTTGAAATATATAGGCATTGATTTAATTTTTCTACTTTATAAGAACATTTTCCCGTTCTTATAAATTCCCCTTTTCAGGTGTGATTAGTGCCCATTTTCACCTCTGATAACTGCCTTTTCTACCTTTTCTACACATTCATTTATTTTCCTAATAAGTGTCCTTTCCCCCATGAAAAGTACCACGTTTCACTTTTCCATAACATGTGCCCCTAACCAAAGTGACTTAGAGCCAATATTCCCAAACGCTCACTCGCTACGCTCGATCTTATTAAAAATATAGCTTATTCAATAAATTTTCATTGTGATATTTTGCAAATGAAACCCCATCAGAATTGTGTTTCCCCGTTTTCATATTAAATGTAATTGCGACCTCACAAATTTTGTTTGCTAGCTCGATTCGCTCGCTCGCTCAATATTCAAATCATACTACAAAACTGAGAAGCATGATGCTAAAGTTGTATCTTGGAGATGTAAATAGAACATGTACATGTTATACACCCTCACCACACACTATGAATATATAGAGAGAGAGAGAGAGAGAGAGAGAGAGAGAGAGAGAGAGAGAGAGAGAGGTGGGTGTGTGTACCGTTCGGTTGAACCATGTTAAAATTAGATATGTGAACAGATACATTATGGAACGAAATGAAGCAGGTCACTCGGTGTATTTACAAGCTTTCGGCTCCTTGCCTTCTTCATCAAGTTTATTTGCTAGTTCAAACAGAATGAAACAAATTGTTTCATTCTGTATGACCTAGCAAATAAACTTGAAGAAGGCCAGGAGCCGAAAGCTTGTAAATACACCGAGTGACCTACTTCATTTCGTTCCATCAAATAGATAAAGATATATATATATGGCCCTTGAGGGAAATCATACCCCACGTATTAGGACCTGTCTACGCCAATGTTTTAGGGTTAGGGTTATGTTTGTTTAGTTCAGGGTCGTTGAAGTGAGGAATTCTGGTTGTGATCGTGGAACAAATTAAAACCCTTTTTAGAGCGTAATAGGTGGATACTCCATTGTGTGTTTTCACTTCATAGTACATGTACTGTCATTCTAATTTCATTTTCGCTAAACCATAACTTAATTTTTGTAACCTCTCTCTCTCTCTCTCTCTCTCTCTCTCTCGTTCTTTCTCTTCTTCACACACAAACACACATAAAACAAAAACACTCCTTGTCGCTCTCCTTCTCTCTCTCTCTATTTATCCGTATCTCATCCCTTTCCTCCCACTCTCTTTCCCTTCCGCCTCTCTCTGTCTCTCTCTCTCTCTCTCTTCGTTTTTTTTTTCTCACTCCCTCACTCCCTTTCTCTATTTCCCTTCTCCCTTAATTGTCACAGAGTCGCTCTCCCCCCCCCCCTCTTTCTATCTCCTCTAATAATCTCTCTCTCTCTCTCTCTCCTTTGCTTTTTCTGTCCTTTCCATATCGTCTTCCTCCTGTTCCTCCATCTCCCCCTCTCTTTCTCCCCCTCCCCCCCCCCCCCCTTCCCTCTCCCTCTCTCCCTCTCTCTCTCTCTCTCTCTCTCGTACATCTTTTCCTTATTTTCGTTATCTTTTTGCACAGCCAGACTACCAATACTGATTTGTTATGTATCTTCTTTTAAACGTTCAAATCACACTGCAAAAAAATGGCGTGTTTATGTGCTGTGTTTAATATGCGAATCAAAGTTAGGCCTATACATGACTTGCAAGAGATGACAAAATATATATAGAGAGGAAGGAAAAAAAGTGAGTGACATAGAGAAACATTTGCAACTGAGTATTTAGGAATCAGAGGTGCCGGTTAACTGCTGGGTGAATAATTTACGACGAATTATGCAAAACATAGGTAAACAGCGACCGTGGAGCGTTTTTTTTTTTTTTTTTTTTTTTTTTTTTTTTTTTTTAAAGGAGAATGAAACCCTGGGGAAATATCCATTTTAATGAAAAGAGAGGATAGAGAGAAGCAATTTTTAAAAAGTTCCATCAAAATCGGTTACGGAAAAAGTTATGAAAGTTTGAAAGTCTCAATTTACTTTCTATGGCGATCCTCGAATTGGCAAAGTTGCTTCAAACTGGCAGGTTTAGTAGTACAACTCTCAATATGTTTTGTACACAAAATGTCATATTTTCTCCATTATTTCTGAAGACGCTGCTTTTCTTTTTGTGAACTCAACACATGTTGTGTCAAATACATTTCCCCATGATATATCTTGAGCTAAGAAGGAGACAAGCTGCACCTTGAGAGATAATGGGGAAAATATGAAATTTTGTGTACAAAATATATGGAGAATTGTACTACTAAACCTGTCACTTTGAAGCAACATTGCCAATTTGAGGATCGCCAGAGAAAGTAAATTGAGACTTTTCAAACTTTCATAAATTTCTCATTTTCGTAACCGATTTTGATGGAACTTTTTTTTTTAATTGCTTCTCTCTATCCTCTCTTTTCATTAAAACTGATTTTTCCCAGGATTTCATTCTCCTTTAAATTGGCGGGATGGGCATGCGAACGAGGATACTATTGACTACATTATAGCATTATGAAACGTGTCTACTAAAATTGCAGGGGTAGGGTTGGGCGGAACTGGTGAACCGGGGGTAGCCCCAGCCCCACCATCTCTGTTTCGCTGCCCCAGATAAACGAATTGCAGGCAGAGCTGATGATACCAGCGCCATCTTAGGAGAATTATATCTTCAATTCCGAGAAATAAGCTTGTCGCTTCCTTTTCAATTTAAATGTATACCTGATACACAACGAAACTAAACTATATATTATTTTTAAAGGAAAATGGTAAAAAAAAAGAGGATATCTAATTTTGATTAGACATGTATGCTTTGAATATCAGTACCGTATACAGTGTGGCCAGCGAAAAAAATATTATTCTGCTAGGGAGCAGCGAAAATTCTGCTAAATCCAAAATTTTACTGCTAAACCAAAATTTTACTCACAAATTCTCAGACAAGCAACAACAAAAAAAAAAGAAAAGAAAAAAAAGGTTATCAGCATTCGGGGGGGGGGGGATTTTTACTCAAAAATTCTCTGACAAGCAAAAAAAAAAAAAAAAAAAGGTTATCATCATATTTGGAGTGTATTTTTACTCAAAATTTATCTGACAAGCAAAAAAAAAAAAAAAAAAAAAAACCCAGAATTATGCTAAAATTCTGCTAAAATTTGTCAAATTATGCCTAGCATAATGCTAGATGCTAAAGCGGTCAAAATTCTGCCAGAAAGCAGAATTCTGCCAACTCTGGCAACGTTGACCGTATACTACTTCTATCTCCCGCTTCTAAACCAATCACTTAGCCCCCCCCCCCCCCCTCTTTAAGATTTTCAAATCATCATTATGAAGGAGCATATACATGTATATATTTGATCACATTATTTTTTCGTCGGCAGCAATTAAAGTGCAACGACTTTTTATTTAGCCGACAGTGGTAAAGTTGTATCAACTTTAACAAAGTGTAAAATATGATGATTCATTCCAGTTGAGATAAATTTCATCTGGACTGAATGATTTTAGTGTTGCTTTCTTAAATTTGGAATACATTTTCACTTCATAATTACCAGGACTACAAATAAGGGGCTCTTCACATGTAATATTTCAATCACTAATTTACTTTGTTGTAGCAGTCTATTCTCATCAGAGACTGTGCAAAACCGTAAAGAAATTATCCTTTCGTAAGATAGTTTTCTAAAGAGATTACCAATCGTACTTAAACATCATCGACAAGACAATAACAAATATCATTAAAGGTGAAACTTAAGTTCATTTACTAATCGCAGATTACAATTTACATTTTTACATTTGTGTTGCAGACCATAATCAATGCCTGAATATTATGAGGATAACATTTCAAATTGATCTATTTTACATATTTCACATAAAACCATAACACGAACTTCAGAAAAAAAAATGACAATTTTCAAACTTGATGACATGTTATATATACAATGTATCAAAATGCGTAAAATATGAAGGAACGTAAGATAAATGTTTTTAACATGTGGATCACAGTTATTTACATTTGTGTTTTAGACAATTATCAATACAGTCTTCTAATTCATATTGAAAACATACAGTGTTTGAATGCAGTATGGAATCCAACCTGCAATGTGTATTCTTGTCATTTATTTGTATATACTTCAAAATATTAACGTTACTAAGAACATAAAATAAAATCATCATAAATTTTCAGATGCAGTAACAAACTATACGTGATCGTAAATCAGAATTTTAAAGAAAGAACATGAAAATGTAATCATCTTTTAATCATGTTAATAGTATAGTTTTTTCAACAGTATCAAAGTGCACTTAGAAACACATGATTATGAAGTCTGTATACTTTTTATAGATTACAATTTAAATCCTAAAATAAAATCAAATAGCTACACACACACACACACACACACACACACCCTAAGCCTATTTACAATGATAATCAACCTAAATAATGATTTCGATGCAGTATATTGTAATTATTATTAAGTATTATTGAGTATTTGGCGTCACCAGTGCCTGGGAGGGGAAAAACGAACTATTTACAATGATAATCAACCTAAACAATGATTTCGATGCAGTATATTGTACTCTAATTTTTATTAAGTATTATTCAGTATTTGGCGTCACCAGTGCCTGAGAGGGGAAAGCGAACTGAATCACTGTAACCCTCGGGTCTCTCCTCCCGATATAACTGATAGGGAGATGTGCAGGTGTACCACTACACCGGGGTTTTCCCCTATAATCTTCTTCGAATAGTGCAGTGGGTTCTTAACTTGCAAAGGTGGTGACTCTTCTCTACACGGGGCCTCCATTTAACGTCCTATCCGAGGGACGGAGTGTTTTCCACTGTAACATAGCCTGCGTCTATGAAACAGGGGAGGGACACAACACAGGCTTCAGTCATCCGCCCGGGTAATCTCCAATCGTATGTACGATGGTGAAATGTCTATACATTTCAAAACACTTGACGAATAAATTTGTTTTATTTTCACTGAGAAATTACCTACAAAGAACACAAAATTGTTATTGATATCAAAAGTTTGTCGAAAACAGTCTTTGGTGTCAAAAACTAAATTTTATTTTTTACGAGTAAAACATAACCATCCAGCCCCCAGCCTCCTTCACCCCCCCCCCCTCCCCCCTCCCAAAGAGAGAGAGAGAGAGAGAGAGAGAGGGTGGGAGGGGGGGGGGTTGTAACTCCTGAGTTTCGGGAAGCGTATCACGTTCATTTTATTGGTTAGCCCTATATTGCAAATTATTTGTCTTTAGCTTTCAACGGGAATCAATAACATATGATTGAACCAGTTTAAGCACATGTTCCAAGATAACTAGTACGGACTTTGAAGACATTTTATGTTACCAGGATCATGATGTTCTTTGAAATAAACACAACAAAAAGTAAACCCCCCCCCCCCTTAATCAAATTGGCGTAACTTCTTAACGAAAAGGTTGTGAGCAAAATAACTTGGCAAGAGTGTTCTTACGCTTATTGACTAACTTCCCTGTAAAACCGAGAATGATCCGTCGAGTCATGCATAAGTGGGCAAACATTCAAAGCAAAAATGTCACTTTTCAAAAGTCACAAGGGTCATTTTTATGCTGTATTAACAGTACATTTTAGCATTTCTTGCGAGATTTTTTAAGTGTGCTCACTCAAACATGACACGATGACAACCTCTTATGTTCACATAACATGTGATGATACATTTTGGTAAAAATATCTGGCGTTATGTTTTTTTTCAATAAGCTGAATGGATTTTGCAATTTCAAATTCAGGAGGGTTTAATTTTTTTAAATTGTGCTCACCCAACCATAATAATGAGAAAAGTGTCAGGATAGGTGTGAGGGGGTCAAGTGATGGATGATACACATAAATGTGCACTAGAAACCGAATTCGCTAAAATCTTGTGTCACAGAATCCTCAAAATGACCCTTGTGACTTTTGAAAAGTGACAATATTGCCTTTAATGTTTGCTCACTCATGCATGACTCAATGGATCAATCTCATTTTCACAGGAAAGTTAGTCAATAAATGTAGAAACACTCCTGCCAAGTTATTTTGCTCAAAACCTTTTCGTTAAAAAGTTACGCCATTTCGATTAAAGAAGGGTTCTTTTTTGTTTAGATGTGAGCAATACCTTCTTAAATAGCATCATTTGTCCCCATAACAGCCTGACGAGAATCCACATTGTGATCGTGGTAGGTGGCATCCTTAGACCGCCAACTTCATTCGGTGCTAGAGAGATTGTTGGTCAACTTTCCAGAGGGAGCAGAAGAAGCGTAGTCGTATTGAATGTCTTCATCTGGAGATGGAGTCACAAGATCCTTTTCTCCTTCAAAATACGCGTGGGCGATACCTTTTGAGAGATTTTTGGTTAAGATTAGAGTACTCACAAGAAGGTGAAGACACAGGGTCGCTTTCATGTTTGAAGTAAGTGTGGGTGATACCTTCTGAGTGCTCTGGAATTGTCCCGATCGGAACCTGAAGCAAATCTTCAATCTGGTTCTGGTAAGTGTGAATCTCCTTGGCATCCTTAGACCGCCAAGAACTTTCGGTGCTGGAGAGATTGTTGGTCAAATTTCCAAAGGTAGCAAAGGCAACCGAAGAAGAAGCATCGTTGTATTGAATATCTTCATTTGAAGACGGGGTCACATTTTGTCCTTCAAAGTAAGTGTGGGCGATATCTTTTGAGAGATTGTTGGTTAAGATTCCAATTATGCCAGCAGAGTTTGGTCGAGATGGACTTTCTGCAGAAAAGGCATAGTAGTAGTCATAAGGAGACGAAGACACAGGGTCGCTTTTTTGTTTGAAGTAAGTGTGGGCGATACCTTCAGAGCGCTCTGGAATTTTCCCTTTCGGAACCTGATGTGAATCCTCAGTGTGGTCGTGATAGATGTGAATTATCTTGGTATCCTTAGACCGCCATGAACCTTCGGTGATGGAGAAATTATTGTTGGTCAAGTTTACAGTGGTGCCAAAAGAGTTCACTTGTGGTGAACTCGCTGCAGAAGATTCATATCCGTAGTTGTTTTCTTCATACAGAGACGATGATAAAGAAGTGGGAGAATAGATATCAACTATTTCATAATATATTTCGTCATGAACATTCATCACCATATCCTGACACTTGTTTGTTCTCTGTTTCTTTTTCTTCTGTGCTTCCCTAAGAATTTCACAGCCTTTCCGGAAGCATTTCACCAACGCCACCATAACACAAAAGATGCCGACTGTGCTGGAAATGAATATAATCCATACATCAGGTCGGACCAGAACGGATCTTAATGGAGTGGACGCTGAGTTCAAGAACGTAGGAGAAACGGCCGTTGTCTCATTCAGACTCATCCTAAATCGATTGAAATATGTCGTACCGGGTGAACCTGTGACGATCTTGCACAGTGATGTATCAAGATCTCGTGTGGGGACGTTAGCTGACAGTTCACCGTAAGCACGTTTGTGTACGCCCTCAACCAATGCTTCACACGCCACCTTTGTGTCTGAGGAGAAAGTAGATACATCAAGGTAGCTTGTATTCTGGTACCGTGTCGGAAGCGTCCTAGATCCATTGGTGTACCAACTATAGGAGATATCTCTGCTATCATTGGCTAGCGCGCATGTTGCAAATAATCCGGTACAGAGGATTTGAAAGGAGAGCCGGATGACCGGTTGTATGTTTTTGGTTGGTGGTGTTTCCAAGGGAGATGAAGAAACCAGGTGAGCGACGTTTCGGACGATATGGACGTTACGAACGTCATGGATCTGAATGTCTATCGACGCCTCCGATTCGCCCATGCCATTAGCTGCAAAGCACCTTACACTGACTTCATGATTTACCGATGAATTAACTCTTTGAACGTTCAAGGAGAGTTTGGCGCTACCTACTCCCTGTTCAATACTGCAGCCAGAAACAATTTCCATTGGTTGACAATCCAAACTAAAGATATGTGGTGGAGGGAAGGCTTGAAGAACAGTGCAAGTTACCATCGCTTCATGTACGAATCCAAGATCAAAGGGTGACGATGGATTCATTATGACAACGGGCTTTGAATTAACCTTGAATGGTCCGATGGTGCAGGAGAGAGATTCATCAGAAGCATGAGTGTTTGTAACATGGAAAGTGATATTTACGTTGTGTAGTTGTTCATGAAGGGTAACATTAACTAATAGATCGCTGGCGAGTTCATTGGAGTAAGATAGGATCTGTGATCCAATGTTTGAGGATGTCTTTACTATAGCTATTGGAAAGCTGTCAGGAAGACGTATCTTAAAACTCAGCTGATCATTCCGGTTGCCTGGTTCTGGAGGGAGTGGACACCTCAGCGGTGAGTTGGTGTCGAAGAAGAAGACAGTCAGATTTGCTCGTTTTGGTTTAACAGAATTCTTGCAAGGATTTGAGGGAAGACATCTGTAATATCCCTTATCAGTACGAGAGACATTAAGAATCGTGAGATAACTGACAATCTCCTCACCAACATCATTGTTAGTCATGTTATAACGTGTTCCACTTAGAAGATCGTTCCCTCGGTGCCAGGTGATTCCTTCTTTTCGTGATTCAGATTGTCGAAATGAGCACTGGAATGTCACCGATTCTCCTTCTTTTTCCCGTTGCCGGTTTGGTCCACTTACATAGACCAGACAGCCGTGGCATCCTACCAAAAACATTAGGGCTATAAGACCAGAGAACGACATCGTAATGTGTGGTTAGTCAACTGATTTTTCGGAAGTGAGGAAAATTTGACACTCTAACTGCTCTGGTCGCGAAAATTATGCTTCTTTTCAAAGAAAAGGAAGATTTACACCCATTTCCGTCCACAGTGGCGTAATGATGTTCATACACTGATTGAGGGGCCACCACGGTCTTGTTAGGTAGATGGAATGACAGAGAACACGGCCTTCGAGTAATCAATTTCTTTTCATGTTTCTGCCCCGTTAATCGTATGATGACAGCCGGAAGGGGACTAACTTAATGCTTCAATAAAGAGTTAACGCCCTTCTGGCTCTCAACAGACGGGTTTCTCTTTCTTTATCCTCTCTCTCTCTCTTTACCTCTCTCTCTCTTATTCTTTCTCCATTCAATTGGGGACAAGTGCCCTCCTACGTCCCCCTTTTGTAGCCACGCAAATTTCCCTCGATATAGTTTAGAAAGATAAAATCATCATTATTTTTTCCATCAAAGCTCTTGCCACTCATCACTAAGGTTTGTAACAGGAATGAGTTTCGGTTGGGCAGAAACAAAGAATGAACATCAGCGGCTGCGAAACCGGGGAGCGGGCAGGGGGCTGACGCCCTCCAATTTTCCCCAAACCAAGAAAAGTGCCCTTTCTTCAACAAATAGTGCCCCTTCCAGGTGAAAAAAATGTCCCTTCTGTTGTAGAATAAGTGGCACTCCTGCAGTAATATTCCCCCTTCTTCATATTTGATTTATCCTTAGATTATATCAATTCGTTCCCAAAAACAAAAATAAACCAGATTTCCTTTCTTTAATAAAGATAGGTAAGCCTTCACCGGTTTTGTTTATGTGTGCTTTATTTCCTCATTGCAATTTTCCCAAAATAATGATCAAGCCAAACACGGAGTTTTTTTTGTTTTTTTTGCCCTCTTGCGAAAAATATTGCCCCTTCCAAATAAACAAATTTTCCTTCCTTATCTGATGTACACTTAGTTTACACCTATATTCATGATGACAAAACACTCGCAAATAACTAGTTAGTTTATTACCAGTCATTCGAGTCCATGAAGATGTTCAGTACTTCCATAATTATATACTTTAAAATAAAAATTCACGAAGCGAGGATAGTGCATGATTTAAAAGGATAATCAAAATGTCAATGCGTGACGGTATATCATTCTTTTCCACCAAGTTTTGAAGGAGCCCGTTTTCCCCAAATTGCCCTTTTGGCGTTTCATCAACTAGTATATCCTTATTCACAACAGTGAATATTTGCTCGCTCGCTTTGCTTGCTTGAGTTTAATACCACATTGGATACAGGTCGATACCAATGATGATCCTTCGTTTCGTTTCGTTTATCTATTCATTCATTTCAGATTTTAAAAATATATATATGCAATGAATACAATGCATACAAAATCATTTACATCATAATCTTATAAATAAATTAAATTTAACCTTTGCTAGAAATATAGAATGAATAGAGAACTTGAAAGAAAAAAAAGCTCATAGGCTTTGTGAGAACAATTTCTCTAAAACATTAGAATACATATTCAGCAGAGCTTAAGAAAATCAGTGCGAAAAACCGAAGTTAACTAATTTCCTTACTATTATCATCATCCAAATGTGGATGCATGAGTTTCGAGAGGCATGAGCTGAATTTTTGTCGCCGTTATATTTGGTTTAGCTTGTATGCCTCCTCTAATACTGAAAAACAGGTGACGCCACTGTGGCTACTTAGATATCGATATTGAAAATAAACCAACACCTAAAGAGATAAACAGAATGAAATAATGATTAATGCCCCACTTAATACAAAAAGGATTGAAACAAACTATTCTAAATATTCCAAAACAAAGAATATATCTTATTCGAGAGGGTTCTACTCGAAGAAACGAAGTTTCAGTTCCTAGCTCTTTGTGGCTGAAAATATACGTCCTTTGAACAAACAGTCTTATAAGAGTAACAGATCTAGGTCAAGGGATGCAGCTTATTAAAAGTGCTTTATTCTCATCCAGTCTTTGTCACTTTTTGTTTGCATTTGCAATACTTATCCACTTAACATTTTATTCATAGCCATATCATTTGCAACCATGGCAAGTGTCATGGTATTCATGACAGCCCTACAACACCAGCTGGGCACTGAATGAATCTCATTGAACATCTCGATTTTCATTGGTAAATATGTCAAAAAAATAATGATAATAATTACAACAGCCATGATAGTAACAGTACTATAAATATCGATTATTAGTAATATAATCATCTTTTTTTTTTTCAGTAGGCTGCGCTTTTCTCGATGAAGGTGCTATACAGTGTATCGTTACACCAAGTTTTTTTTTTTTTTTTTTTTTTTTTACAATATCGTACTTAACAGTGCGAACATTGGGGAAGCATTGTATCCTATGCTTGTTATCAATGCCAACTCTCCCGCTCCTCCACCACCGCATCGCCAATCCTGGGCCCCGTCTTATAAAGAGTTGCGATTGATTCGAATCGATCGCAAATCCTCCAATCAATCGCAAATTTCCAAGAGTTGCGATTGACATCAATTGCAAATTATTTGCAATCAATCGCAACTTAAAATCAATTGCAACTGTGTACCTAAGAGATAGGAGTTGCGATTGATTTCAAGTTGCGATCGATTCGAATCAATCGTAACTCTTTACAAGAAGGCGCCCTGCCAGATGTCCCCGTCTTATAAAGAGTTGCAATTGATTGCAAATACTTTGCAATTGATATCAATCGCAACTCTCTACTTAAGAGATAGGAGATTGGAAATTTGCAATTGATTGGAGGACTTGCGATCGATTCGAATCAATCACATCTCTTTATAAGACAGGGCCAGGACTACGCTTCTTCTCTAAAGGAGCCAGTCAGAAACAAAAACCCGCAAGTGACTTTAAAAATATCAACTTTCTTTCACTTTAGATGACTGAGGAAATTAATTTTGTCTTTCATAGTGAGCTATCAAATGTTGCCGAAAAATGATCTCATGTCTACCTGTAGACTATAGTTGATATCGGAATGTCATGAAAATTATCTACTTTTTCATACTTTTAGGTTAATATAAATACCAGAGTAGTTAACATGGTCATCTTGACTACTTTGATTTTTTTATATACCTTAAAGACAAACAAGGAATCAGGAAAAGTATACATATTGAAAATATTATCAATGAAAGGTCAACTTAAAAACACCATTGAATAATCTTGAAAATTAGTCCTATGGAGATTACAAACATAATATACAAGGCTTAAAGGACATGAAATACATTTAAGTGGGTTTTTTTTTTTTTTTAAGAATACGAATTGTTGCTCAAAATGACCTATGAGAAAGAAAATAAGAAAACATTTTAGGGGGGTCGGGAAATAAAAACAATTATTTTATTTATTTTTGTTTTTTTAATCATAGATATCGTATTCTATTTTGGTTTTAAATTGTTAACTTGGTCGTGGAACTGTCAGTTGAGATGAAAGAACATGACTCTTTGGTATTAGAAACAAAGAGAGAGGATAGCGGGATTTAGAGTGAGAGAGAGAGAGAGGGGGAGAGAGAAGGAAAGAAAGAAGAGTTAGAGAAATCATTAAGTTACTTTCTTTGTTTACATATATATTTTTCTCCTTTAAAAAAAAAGTTTATTTTGGTTTTTCTGTTCTACTTAAATGTGGTTGTGATTAACTTGTACGTATATATTGACTGAAACCAATAAAATATAGAGAAATTTAAAAAGCTACTTTCTTTTGTGTTGTATCCTTTAGTTTTCTTCCACTATATTGTACAACATAATGTGCCGTGAAATTCACGGCATTTTTAAAAACTGTACAGAAGAGATGAGAGAACAGACAAAAACAGTTGTTTGGTATATGGGGTATTCTTTTATTAAATGACATCAATTAACAAGAAACAGTCGGTATGGAACAATTGTCGACACGGGATTTGATCTTTAAGTCTAATGAAAGGAAACTTTAAAACTTTTTGACATTTTGTTCCTCATTTATCAAATAATTAATGGGCGATTCCGTGCAATGCATGTGTTCATACGGCATATGCCTTTTTCCACATATTTTATCCAAAAATGAAGAATATCTCCATATGACCATTGAATAATGGTGCTTTTCTGAATATTTTCAATAATTTTTCATTCTTTTAAATAGCTTAGGGCCCCTCCTATACAATAACACCAAACAATCTGACCAGCTTTTGCGCTTGAGTGATCTAAAACCACTTTTGTGAAAGGGTACAAAATTCAGACTTGACAAGAATTGGTATTTGTTCTGACTGTTATCAACAAAGTTGAGAATCGTTTGAAGTTGACAGTTGGAAAAAGTCTCCCCAATTAAATATTTCAAAATATTTTCAGGAAAATTTCATACCTGTGGTTAGCGTAGAATCTCTTCTAACAAATGACTCAAAAATTTATAGCAATATTTTACGCTTGAGTGAGCAAAAGCCACTTTTATGAAATGATGCAGAATCCATTCTTTTTGTTGTTCTGGCTGGTATGAGAGTCATGAAAAGACTTCGAAATTTTATATTCTGATCATTGAAAGACTATTTATAAAAGAACAGACTTTGTATAAAAATTTCCTAAACATATTTTGAAACATTTTGGGGAGAATTTTTCCAACTTTTTTCTAGGACGCACTGTATAGGGATAAATGTCATATGTCGTACTGGACACTCTACATGGAATCGCCCTAATCATGGTCAGTTCTATAATGAAAAAAAAAAATAAATGGATGTCTAGGTTATTATAGAAATAAGATATGTATGCATGCATGCAGTGGCTTACAGGGAGTCCAGCCATTGAGGGGGCACTGGCATCTTGGGGGGGGCACCGGTCTTACTAGGAAAATTCATTTCCAGTTTTCTAGGGATCCTGCATGTGGTCTTCTTTTCTCATCCTGAATCGCAACTGAATCTGGTGTCGCCGAAACCACTGGCCCGTCTCCGTGGTCTAGTGGTTAAGGCATTGGCGTTCTAAGCCAACGACCCGGGTTCGATTCCCGGCGGAGACATTTTTCAACCTTTGCAAAAATTTCAGAAAGGGGGGACAGCTCTGGGGAACTTTGATTTAAGCTTTATATGTATGTATCTATATATATATATATATATATATATATATATATATATAAACAGATTTTTAAAAATATGTCTCTATTAAAATTGCCTTTTCAATAAAACGGATAACAAAGAGGGGCAACATGATGGGGACGAACATTCCCGCCATTTCCATTTAATAAACAAAATGAAAGGCAGAACATTTTTAAACGAAACTGCATCGAGATTTTTTTTTTTTTTTTTTTTTAATTTCCAGGCAAGATAATACAAATATATGTACATAGAAAACATCACAAAAATAACAGAACAGAATCACAGTATAAATAGATTTGTCGCTTGAAGTAAGACTATGAACTAAACATTTAGGCTCAATAGTAGTACACCTCCAGACATAAAATATCATAAAACAATATTAGTGGCATAATGCGAGTCCAGCCATTTTTGGCTCAGAGTTATATAAAAATATATCTTTTTTTTGTTATTGACGTATCTCAATTCCACTTTTCCATTCGAATTCTCCTTTACCTTTATAACCGAGTGTCTTTTCCTCTTCTTGGTATGAGAAAAATGTTGCTTTCACAGAGCCAAAACGCATGCATAGTTGCAGCCATATAGCTGTAGCTTGCTAGCTCAAAACATTTTCAGAGGGCGACACACCTCTTCAGTGTGCGCGACATCATTTCCATGGCATGACAACGGCGGTATCATCTTGAACCAGCCTTGGTGGATAGCCAGAGTCAAGATGGCCGATTTTCACATATAATTCCAACAGTTGTTTCCTTCCAAAGAACTTGTTACTATCGATCGGTATATATGCCCCGAGACACGTTTGAAGTCAGAAAATATTACCGGCACTGAGTCATTCTTTGACAAGCTAGCTATATTCCGTCGTCAGCTGTACACTGTGGAATCGCTTGAGTTATTCGTCTGTGACACAGTTGTTGAATTCGTTACTGGGGAACCGTTGCCTTTAGAGGAGGTAAAAAGAGACGGGTGTATTCAGTAATACATATAGAGAAAGAGGACACAGTGTGAAAGAAAAATTATTTCAAAAAGGGGGATTGGAGGCCATGGACATATAAAAAGGGAGAGGGGGAAACTGGATTAAAAAAGACAGAAATCAAGCAATGACCATGAAGGCGTTTATTCACATTACTTTAATTACCCATAATTTCTGTCTAAGCATGTCAAAACGTGTATGTGATAATGCTGAGCCTGAGCTTTTTGAAGAAAAACTTTGAAGAAATTTGTCCTTTTTACTATATGGGTAAAAAGTTTCAGGATTATTTTTGGAACAAGCTCACATTTTTGCATTAGATTATCCTCTAAATGTTTTGGGGTTAGAGTCTCCTTTAAGCAAGTGGTTATACCTGTAGAATCTAGCTAGTTACTTTTTCCTAGGACTAGGCCACACGTAAGCGACAATCCGAAGAGAATAGATCCTAGAAGGAGACCAAGCAGAAGAGTGTGAACCTTCCGTCGTGCCATGTTGAAATTTGAGTCAGAGCTCGGATCGTAGCTCTAGTAACAGAAAAGCAGATTTATTTATATATTTATCTATTTATTCATTCATTCATTTATTAATGTTATTATTCATTTATTCATGTATCTATCTATTTACGATATGTCATGATATGTATTGAAACGTATTTATATACCGGATAACATAATACTGTTTTTCTTCTTGGTCTTGGTCTTGGTAACTTTTTAAAAAAGACTTGATCAACATCATAGTGGTGAAGGTGTTCATTACAATAATGAGAACCCAGAAATAAGAGCATCAGAGGAATCAAGGTGACAAAAAGTATGAGGAGTACAATGAAGAAAACTAACTAAAATAGTAATTTGATAACATGGACTGACACAAACTATATAAAAAATTATGCGATGTATTGAATCAACTTGATATCAAGTTTTAGCCCCCCCCCCCTCCCCTCCCCCTTGATGTCTTAAACCTTACCTCAGGCCTTGTATCTGGCTCGAGGGCGTACTTCGAAGACGTATGCGACGTCGGATCGTAGGGAAATACCTAGAAACATGAGAGATGAAAAGGAGATGTTGTTTTGTAAAGGGCTTTTGCTGGTGTTCCACATCAAGCGTTTTTAATTTGTTGATATGTATGCTCTTCTACATCATATTCATTGCTGATGATATGAGATATCATCAGCAATGACGGACTAATGGGCGTTGAGACAACCTACCCGTGTCCCATTTTAAAAACTCAACAGTTCATACCATAGGTTCATACCTTGAGTACACCAATAAAAATATGCCCCTGAAAATACATTTTGTTTTCAAATCCATGATACCAATTCACCTGGAAATGTGATAACCTCTTCTCTCTTTTAAAAAAAAAAAATATACTATAGACAGATTTTTTCGTAATTGTCCCCCCCCCCCCCCCCACCTTTTACAAAAACGTTAATCCGCCCCTATTTGATGTTAAGGGCTTTTGAATGACGTCCCACATCAAGCGTTTTGCATTACATTTCATTGGTTTGCATGCACTTCATCATTCATATTATGCATCTACACGTTAATGCCGAATTGCCGAGCTGACTTTCTTCTATATAAATTACACTTTAAGTCCATCCCAAAAATTCAGTAAATATATAGTTATAATTCATTTTGTCTACCATAGTGATATATTATTTTTAACTCACCCGTTTCGAATCCGGAATCTTTCCTTTGAGTGTATCAGGATCCACACCACCTTTCCTGTCTGCTTCGTTCGGCATCCTGATGACGTAACCGCGATATCGCTTAAATTGCAGAAATTATGACATCCTGCCTCAAGTATAAATTTACTCAATCATATAGGGCAAATTTCATTCAGTAGCCCATTCTTTTAAAGAAAGTGTATTCATCTTTTTTCATCGAAGTTCAAGCGCCATGATTTGTGCCATTTGTATGTATTCCTGCTGTGTGAAATCCTATTATATCAAAGGAACATACATCATCATCTTACATTATACATATTCTCTTTTATAAAGTCCAGTGACTCTCAGTCCACTTATAACAAAGTGTATGATGTAATTCATTAGGTATCGGAAGTGACTGGTCAGTATTAGATCATATAGGCAAATCATCGATGAGGCAAATTAGGGAAAAAGTAATGTCTTCACTGTTTTGACTTGTTATTCGTATCGATTCATTTTATGCGCTAAAGTCTGATGTTCTATTGGACGTGTTGTTTCTCTTGTAGTTTCCCAGAGAGCACTGATTTGTCTGGGGGAAAAAAAACATGGAAGATTGTTAAGTAGTTGAAACAAGACTCAGTATTTCCCGAACTACTTAAGTTGTTAAGTAGTAACTCGCATATTATTAATGCCTAGTATATTTCTTACTTTTCATTTGAATTATAGGAGATAGCGCGAACGCAGATCTCCGCTACCATAAATTGTACGCCCGAGTTCCCCGCGTTTGGGGGAATCGCAGGATTCAGCAAGCCGGAGTGCAATGGCAAGCCTCGCCCTGGGAGTGCATCCTACTTGATCAATGCGACTCCTGCGCCAGGTAAGTATGCTAGACAATGACTTTGAACGGGACTCATTGACCCAAGGATGTTAATTTGTCATGGTGAGTAAAATATCTCACTCTTGATTAAGTTACTCTTTTACGAGATCATTGTCTGGAAGTAGCATGTTTACTAATGAAAATCTTATGCACAATCTGTATGAAGGAATAGATGTTCCAATTTTTTTGAGAAAATGTCTTAAGTAAAACTTATAAATAAAGACAAATTAATATAATTTGGTGTATTCATCCACCCTTCTACTCAACGGTACGGTAATCAGTATATGAATATTCATGAGCTAATTCTTATGATCTATGACATGCTTAAACATCACAAAAGCGATCAGAGAACAATAGATGAATATAACAATGACGGACTTAAGGAAAGTACCAGGTTCTTGTGTCGCATAGGCATGGTAAGTTTTTAAATAAAGAAAAACAAAAGTTTCTAATCTGAAAGTGTCCATTCGAATGGAATCGTAGACCTATGGAATGTTCATAAATATCAACATTTTTCGACTGATTTTTAATAAATCATACTGATTTAAAAACAACAAAAACATTTTAGAATTGTCTCTGGCTTACAATTATAATCATGAATTTATAATGGCAAATAAAGCTTTAAAATGGCAATATCACATTGATGATTAGGTAATTTCAAAGTACGGTTACGACATGCAGATTCTAAATTACATGCATACAATTGTAAAACAAAACACATATTCTGGGTAAAAACATATTTAGAACGTCGATTTATGAGCAACAGGCTATTTATCATGTTTAGTCTAGATACACGACAATACAGGTCGAGGTAAAACTGGTTTATGTTATGCGCAAGTAAATAGAATGGCATATAATAAAGTAGGTAATAATGAACCGCTAACCCTTTCATAGAAAATGTTGACAGTCATAACGAAGACAATTTTTTGTCGCCTCAAGTTTCCCAAATCCCCCCCCCCCCCCCACACACACCCCATGATCAAACCCGGGACGACGGGCAGGGCTTTAGGAAATCATATCCCGGGAGAATAATATTATGTGTGTGTGTGGGGGGGGGGGGGTCGCCGCTCCTAAATCCCCCACCCCTTTCTGGCAATTTATTAATCAGCCCCTATTGTAATAAAAATCATCGTGAAAGGTTCCCCAGGCATTTTGAGCTTGATGCTGCTGTGCCCATTGGCTTCAGATTTGCGCTTTCATTTTGCATCAAAGTGAAATTGCTTCAACGTGGTGTGGGAAAATGTCATTAATGGAACAGTATTTTTATCGTCATAATGACGAATAACAGTTCATACGCATCATTATCCAGAACCCTTCCATTAATTACACTAATTGGATGCCCTGGAAATCACTGTTCATTATAAGCCTATTATGATGCATGATGTTCACTCTTTTCTAACATGATATAAAGCATACAAAATGACATAAATGATAATATACTTCTGAAAATATAAAGGATAACATAAACCAAAATACATCACACGTAAAATAAATGCCAAAATCATCATCGTGATTAAACACGGAATTCTGTAGCCTAGGCTTATGTTAAACTACAGTCGATAATAATTTGTCATGAGAATTTACTTACAGCAGGCCATATAAGCACGATGGGGTATATAAATGGCAAATATATACAGTAGCGAAGATATAATATTCAACAAATCATAATACTCGTATGAATTGATCCAGTATATATATATATATATACATCAGCATGACTGGAAAGTGTATTGTTCAACACCAGTGCACATATACCCGGAACATGGAGGCCTATATGATATAGGTGATTATACGACAAGTTATATTTTTATCCAATTATGATCCATAGCAAAATGTACTCACCAGATACTTTGATGCATGTCAATAGATATGCCTATGCAAAAAGACGGGTAAAACGCTGAATTATTTGTCCACGATACATGTACAGCGATCTCATCTAATATTCCAGTAATAATGGCAGGCAGAGATATAGTTGCTACGGGCAACGACATAAACACGTTTTATTGACCAACGTGTATTGCTCGCAACGATCAAGGGCAAATTTCTCTGCTATGTCAATAACCGTCAATATGAATGGCCTTTTTCTCTCTCCTTTTCTTTTCTTTATTACTGAATCATATGAAATACATGATGTTCAGGCAACAACAAAAACAAGTAACTATGCACCATGACTGTAATGACCAATGGAAATAGTGGAAAATTGTACCTTTTTCAGGCCACCCGCGTGTATATCGTGAAAATTTGATTTAGGGGTAGATCTGCGATATCATCCGAATAATTCGTCATCGTTTTCACGAAGTGGCCGCGTAGCGCGCGCAGCGACAAAAGTAAATTTCGAGAAAAACGCATTTTAAAAGTTAACGTTATTCAAATTGTGATTTCGGGGGTTAAACGTACATTTTCCAGGATTTCCTTTGATAACGACATAGTACAGAATTTAACTATTCTGCCCATATACTTTTTGTTTACAATAAATACATAATCAAGAGGGTATGCTGTTACAAACTGTGGGGACGGTTTGTGAAAACGACGCGTATATGGAATACGCATATTTTCGTTTTCACGAACCGTCCCCACAGTTTGTAACAACATACCCTCTTGATTATCAGCTCAGTATGTATTTATTGTAAACAAAAATTATATGGGCAGAATCGGTAAATTCTGTACTATGTCGTTATCAAAAAATATCCTGGAAGATGTACGTTTATCCCCCCCGAAATCACGAGGTGAATAACGTAAACTTTTAAAATGCGTTTTTCTCCAAATTTACTTTTGTCGCTGCGCGCACTATACATGCTATACGAGGCCACTTCGTGAAAACGGTAGTTAACGTTATTCAAATTGTGATTTCGGGGGTTAAACGTACATCTTTCAGGATTTCTTTTGACAACGACATAGTACAGAATTTACCGATTCTGCCCATATAATTTTTGTTTACAATAAATACATACTGAGCTGACAATCAAGAGGGTATGTTGTTACAAACTGTGGGGACGGTTCGTGAAAACGAAAATATGCGTATTCCATATACGCGTCGTTTTCACAAACCGTCCCCACAGTTTGTAACAGCATACCCTCTTGATTATGTATTTATTGTAAACAAAAAGTATATGGGCAGAATAGTTAAATTCTGTACTATGTCGTTATAAAAAAAAATCCTGGAAAATTTACGTTTAACCCCCAAAATCACAATTTGAATAACGTTAACTTTTAAAATGCGTTTTTCTCGAAATCTACTTTTGTCGCTGCGCGCACTACGAGGCCACTTCGTGAAAACGGTGACGAATTATTAGGGATGGTTCGGAATAAAATCCGCGATATTCAAGTTGTGGGTGCTTGGTGTAAGTAGATATTCGAGCCTCCCATACTCCTTGTTATTGCAACAACAAAAATTATGTTTCACTGTCGCCATATTTTTTCTTATTTACCTCGTTTTCTGAATTATTGTAAGAATAATTATGCGTGACTCATTCATTCAGATCCAATTATTCGCTATATGTCATTGCATCAGCGCCATCTCTGGCCATCGATTTTTTTAAAAGCAATTGCAAGTGTGTTTGCCCACAGATTGTCTTGCATACTCTCTAAAAACTAAAGTGTTAAATCACCATTTGAGAGGGCCGAGAAGTGACCACTTTTTTTAGAATGATAACTTAACACTTTTAACATGCCGGATGCTACACTATAAAGTCTGAATCCAGCATGTTCAAAGTGTTAATCTACTATTTTGAAAAAAAGTGGTTACTCCTCGGCCCTTTTATGGTGATTTAACACTTTATTTTTTCGAGTGTACTAAACTTTTGCATTTTATGATTTTCATATTTTTATAGTTGTGTGGTTTCAGGTAAATATTTGCAGGAAGAACCTTATGGCGAGGCAGGTGATATGATTTATGCAGGTCTTTACTACACTTGACTTCAGTTGGAGGGAACAAATCCGCATAGTGAGAGATAAATACTTGTTGCAATGAATAGTCAAATTGTTATTGAAATTATTGAGACAAATATCTGACTCCAAGCTTTTCAAACGTTATTAGACTCTTTCGGTAAATATTTATCTGCAACTTATCTGAACTCGAATTCCTCTTTACACAAAGTCGCCTGACACCCCTCAGTTAGGTGCAAAACATCAACAAACAAAATGACAGAAGCGTACATACGGCAGTGTATAACACACAACAGAGTGCGTGAGTACGCTTTGGGCCTTACTGATGCTCCGTCATTTTCTATGGCGACAATAGCTCCGGGTTGTATTTCGTCAAGGCTTTAGGGATAGTGTTAGGTTTGACACTGGATTTAAGGTTAGGTTTAGGATTGGAATTAGGACTTTTTACTGTGACTGGTCTAGAGCTGAAGTTAGGAATTCGGTTACAATAGGATACTGATGGCGGAGCAATAAGTCTCCGGAACATGTGTCGACAACCCTCTTTGATAATAATAATTATAATTATGAACACTTGTAATGCTCCGGTGTCCATCATGGGTAGATGCTCATGGCGCAGTGAAAGGAAGATAGAAAATATAATGAAAAATATGAGAAAAAGGATAAAGGTAACATTTACAAAAAGGTTCGTCTAAATAACCAGGTTTTAAATAAGATCTTAAAGCTACCAAGAGAGGATAGATTACGAATGTCTTGTGCACAGCAAAAACTGTGGTGTTAATGGGTGTACATAGAGGACCACACCATACATTTTACACCGGTGTTAAATTTGTGGTGTTAGTTCAACACCCAGTTGTGTTATTCTAACACGTTTGGTTGTTATTCTGACACGTTTGGTTGTTATTTTAACACCCTTTGGTGTTATGTTCCAACTCTATATTTCATAGGGTGTAATTCTAACACGTGAGGGTGTGGTCCTCTATTAACACCGACTGGTGTCAGATTTAACACCCCAGTTTTTACAGTGTGGGAGTTTATTCCATAGGAATGGAATGGCATATAAAATTTTTTCGATCGCCCCGAGAATTATGAGTTTGTGGTAGAGCGGAGTTGGAGGCAGCCACAGTTTCTCACCTCCTATTCCCATTCATTTACCATGTTTACACGTGAAATAGTTTATATTTTGCTGCGGTTGTTTATCTCCTCAAGTGTGAACGAGCCTGTAAGGGTGTTAAATCAGTGAGAGGGCTGTGAATGTGAAATCTTCAGTAGAATTGTGAGGTGAAGTTTACCGCATGCAAATGCAAATTCATGCCCTTCTTGATGGCAATCTTGGTTTGTTAATGGCATCGTTAGCATATATTAATGAAAAAAAAAACCTCTTACTTATTTAAATGATCCCCTTTTAAGTTGCGACAACCCTTTTTTATTTATGGAAATCTCATCTCCATCAAAATGAGATGAAAGGGTACCTTATAAAGCAATCTCCGGAGTGCACTCCCACGCAAGCTAATATAGAATATAGAGGTGTTGCTTATTTGAGATTGAAATAGGGATTAACCCTTTCAAGACAATTGACCACATTTTGTGGTTTGGCTCACTAACTTTTGATCCAGAGCTCTAAAAAATATACCAGATGCACGAGTAGAAAGAGCAAAATTTTCCGGCCACACTATGTCCATTTTTATTGCATGACCATATTGCGTTTGATGCCAGGAATTTTAAAAACAAGAATAAGCCTTGAGATCCTTAAATTGGCAACACATTGAGAGGTTTAAAATCATTGTTTTTCATCAAAATTGGCAATTTCTTTCAACTATTCAACAAATTTCTAACCATGTATATTGTTTTCAAAGACATTACACCTTATTTGAACCATGTAGCACTAAAAGAAAAATATTATTGTTGCCAATTTGAAGAACAAAATGTGATCAATTTAGCCCTTGAATAATTCTTGTCCTGAAAGGGTTAAAGAGATAGTTTTATCGCACTGTATTCAGATATTGCCCAAGAGTCTCCAGTGTATATAGGGTAATCTTGTAACAAACTGAGTTACCTGAAAACAGACAAAATGAGACTAATAGAAGGATGAAAGTTGGAAAGAAATTTTTACAAAATGAAAAATGCTTGAAAGATGAGATCACTAAATCTATGTGAATCCTAAATTGGCAATTTAGTCATTCGACTGTGATGACGTATTTGAGTTCAGCTTTCCCCATTAATTTTGTTGAAAAATAAATTATCATGAGGTTCATTTTATCTGCTCCGTAACCCTTCTCTTGGGGATTTACTCAAGATAAATAATAAATTGCATGTTTTGAAATGTCACGAAATAGCCATAAAATTCTGGGGAAAAAATGAATTTGGGTCTTTTTGCATGTAGGAGCAAATGGGGGTTGTCGACAATACATCACCGTGGCATAACCGAATCGCCTATTTGAAATTATCGTAATGTAGCGTGATTTTAACCTTTAAAATTTCATAACGTTTCATTGTTTATATCCGATTTCATTTAAATGTTCACCAATTTGTTTTCTGTATGTTTTTCCCCTTACCTTCAAAGCAACTTGCAATCAACACTGATCAGTGTTACACTGATCAAGTTGGAATTCAATCTTAAAGGATGTTGCAGGTTACTTTGCCGCCTGAAAATAAATTATTGACGTACTAGACTGTGACAGTGTGGAAATTGTCATCTAAAATCTGTATGCGATTGCCTCTATTACCATCCTTTTCTTTCTTCTTTTTCTTACTATATTTTCCATATATCCTTTCCCCCTGTTTCCACATTTCCTTTGTTCTGTACGTTTCAGTGACGTCACCATCTGATTTCTCTTCTGTCTCTTTTTAAGTTCACTCTTCTTTTAAGTGCATTGTAAAAAAAAAAAAAAAATGCCGTTTTTCACGTTTTTTCACAGGATGCTGCCCGTTTTTCCAGTTTTTTTTTTTTTTTTTTTTTACCGGAAATCAGCATATATTTACAATGAAATTATGTAAATTTACAATAAAATTATGTAAATATATGCTGATTTCCTGTAAACCAACAAACTTGCTGTTGTTTTACCGGAAAAGACTGTAAAATTGAAATAACGGCAATAACTTATAATTTCAAGGGCTTAAAAAACCTGTAGTTTTACAGTTATTTTTTACGGTGTATAACTTTCCTCTTTCATTTCTCTTTTTATCATCTCTCTTTCTATCGGCTCCACTCTTTATTGAAACCTCTCATTTTCTTCAACTTTTCCTATGTCCTCCACATCCAATATCTCTTCAGTTTATCTTCCTTGTTTACATCTTCTTTCTCTCTTATTCTCTCATTTTCAACCTCTCTCTCTCTCTCTCTCTCTCTCTCTCTCTATCTCACTTTCTTTCTCTCTTTTCTTCCCCTCTATCCCTCTTTCTCTCTCCCTCCGATTATTCCTTGATAATTCAAAATTTCTACACTTGCACTTTTCCATCATTAACATATTCATGAATTTCAATAGATGCACAACAAAATTAACAATAATTTCTGAAAAGCATTCGTTGCAGAAATTTATTTTTCTTCAAATGAAAAACAAAAGTCAATAGAAATTTAATCCGTTGACGGGAAAAGTGGTTCTCGTGTATTCCATGTTACTTAAAATCAAGATTTTTGTACTTTTTGGGCAGCCAGATGGAGAACAAGTTGATCTCATTTTGTCTAGACGGTCTATGACGAGTGAAAACGTGGTCTAGGTATACGGTGCAGCATCTGAAACCAACGAAATATAAAATTTTTTTAAAAATCAATAATGGTGGAATAAAGAGTGCATTCTTGTCTCTAGATTCTCTTGATTAAATATATGAATGTAATCAACTGAAATCGCATTACTTTCGTTTGGTTTTCATCAAAGTATTCACGATCATTACAAAGGGATTGAATGCATGATACTTATTTTTAAGCGATGTAATTCAGGAGGCGAAACCCTGGGAAACTTGTAACGCTCGTCTCTCAAATCTTTAAAGAAAGCAAAATGGTTCAGTGGTAGAGTAGTATAGTCTTGTTACCGGGAGGTCCCGGGTTCAAAACCCCCTCAATGGATTAGTGCCCTTGCTAAGCTTTTAATTCTCATTGCCAAATCATCAGTATTTAAAGTAAAAAAACAAACAATATTCCTAAATAAGGTACTAATTTGAAAGTCAAAGGGTGCAGACAGGTGCTAGATTGTACCCTAGAAGGTTCAAATTTGCCTAAGGTATGCTTCTATTTCACCGATTTCTTTACTTCAATTTGATCAAAACATACAGATATATACCTCGAGAACGACAGGTTTACTTCGCAGTACCTTTTGACAACTATTTTTGTTTAGGGTCTCCTGTGCAATGTGTGCTGTCGATCTCGTGAGCCTTCGTTCTCGTATTTGTCGGTCTACTAAGATATCCCGGTACATTAAACTTTAAGAACTCTGCCAACTATAGAATAACAAACTAAAACATTCCTGACGTGCGATTCATAATGCTTACCTTTTTATGTTTCTGTCAATGGATAAGGGTTCGTTTAGACGGGTGTTCCCATGTTCCTTGGTACACAGTTAACATAACGCCTCCTGTTGTTACGCCTGAACTTGCGGTCGCAGACACAGTTGTCTCCACGCTCGTTCTTGCAGTCTGCAGAAGAAAGAATCATAATATAGTTGATTTTTAAATGATGTAGCCCATGCATATAACATAGAACATTATTATACATTATGAAATGTCGTAAATAATTAGTAGATCATGAAAATTACCGTCGCAATCATAACAAAGAAAGTGTAAATGCTATACATATTTTAAACATGTCTAAATGAGACATTAAAGGAGAATGAAACCCTGGGGGGAAAATGATTTTTAATGAAAAGAGAGGACAGAGAAAAGCAATTTAAAAAAAGTTCCATCAAAATTGGTTAATTGGTTTTTGTAAACTCAACATATGTTGTGTCAAATACATTTCTCCATGATCATGATATATCTTGAGCTAAGAAGGAGACAAGCATCATTTTTAGAGATAATGGAGAAACTAAATTTTGTGTAGAAAACACATTGAGAGTTGTCCTACTCTACCTGTCACCTTGAAGCAACATTGCCAATTTGAGGATCGCCATAGAAAGTAAATTGAGACTTTTCAAACTTTCATAACTTTCTCATTTCTTAACCAGTTTTAATGGAACTATTTTTTAAAATTACTTCTCTCTATCCTCTCTTTTTATTAAAATGGATTTTTTCCCAAGGATTTCATTCCCCTTTAATACCAAATTTTCTACTCAAGAAATCAAACTCTTTGTCAAAAATGGAGAACATAAAATGAAGGGCGAGTTTCCATCAATGGGTATTGTCTTCTTGCATTTTAATACTTTAATACTTTTCTTGTGATCATTTTTTTTTTTTTTTTTTTTTTTGTTCAAGATATAATAATACTCCTGTACATTTATACGCACTGAAAAGTCTTACAAAAAAGGTTATCACATTTTCCGGTGCTATATTTGCTCAGAAAATCTCTGACAAGCCAAAATAGTTAAATTATGTATAAAGAAGTTGTAACCTATCACAAGTAACACATTAGACGGTGTGCAGATAAGAAATTGTCATGTAGATGGAGTCAAGGAACAGACCAAAACTTTAAAATGCTTATTTCCATAAACAGCTTGTGTTGGGTACGCTTTCTCTTCCATGCTATACTCACATTTGAATCGTCCTCTCTTCACCATGGGCTCACTCTCATACACCATAGCCTCCAGGAGATCGCCATCATCCACCGCTCGTTTGTCTACGAGGTCGAAGAGCTCGGTATCGTCCTCCATTGCGACTACGGAGGCGACGGCGACGGCAAGCGCAAGACAGACGTAGAAGAACTTCATGGTTGAGTTTCTTTAGCTCTGGCAAGATACAATTTCAAAAATTTTGCCACCATCGTTTATCAAATAAATATTTTATGATCACGTATCATTAATTCATTTATTACTATTTATAAATAATCATCAAACCACATTGCGCATAACATAGATACATTTATGATGAGAATGCTGAGTTTCATAAAATTTGAGTGCACAGTAAATCTAACATGGGTAGATTCACAACACATGATAAACAAGTTATGAACTCATTACAATTTGTTTTCTGAAATCAGTCGGCAATGCTAAAAAGCTATGCTAGTATATTGCATTTTGAAATTTGGTACCTCAGTGATATGAATTCATTAAAAATTGGTTGATATAAATTGATTTAGAACTGATAAATTCTCTCTATTTTTTTTTTTTTTTCCTTTTTTCGAAAGCAGCCATTTTCTTAAAATCCACTGTGTACAGATTTTGAAGGAGAAAATGCAAAGGAAAAGACAAATGAAAAATGTGGTTTGCAGATGTTATCACAGGCGTAAACTTGATTAGTTGATTTTCGCCTTTACATTTCTGAAAAAATGGCTTTGCCACCGTAAAGCATTTATTAGATAATACAGTTGAAAGAATCCAAACAAATTCGCGTGGGGGTCACTGGACAAGGGCTCACAATATTAGCAATACGCATTTAGGATAGATCGGGGGGGGGGGGGGATTTCAGATGACACGTAACTGGGAAAACGGCCAATTAAGATTATATCTGTCATGGAATAAATCATATGGGATATTCCAACCTTTCCAAAAGGCTTTCGATGTCGGATTTTCTCTGAAAGCATAACAAAAGTAAGTTTCATGATTTCCCTTAACGTCAGCCACTGTGAAATGGACTCACTTTGGAGATCCAGAAAATCCTTGCTCTTTTCTGATATCCAAAATGTGTTTGGAATATTAACAACCCCCCCCCCCCCCCCCCCCCCCACCGCAGTATAGTAGTTCACTATACACCAAGTAGTCAACTCAATAATTGTATTCCCAACTTGAAAATTGAGGTTTTCAGATTCTTACCATTTCCTTTTTGCACTGGGAGGCAAATATATATTCCTATAACCATTATTACAGTTCCTAAAAATTAAATCAAACCATTTTTAGTTTCCAACGATAAGATAAAATGTTAAGAAAGAAGCTTCTTGAATATTAAGATGAAAAAGATGAAAGTAATTTCACTTACCCTAAGCTGGTAGATGTATAAAGGTGAGTTTCTGCTCCGGGTCTGATAGTTCCAAGCAAGAACTCGCGCCCTTTTTATACAATATCTGTGTCTCTAATCTATAAAGAGTGACGTAAAGTCACTAATTAAAAATCGTAATTGAAACCCAAATGTCTGTCAACGTGATCGCATTATTCGCGGTCAAGACCAAGGATACACGCCCGAAAGAACGTGAGAGAAAGAGATAGATTAAAACTTCATGTCATCACGCCTTATTGTAAGATCATTAGGGATGCATTTTCGGAGAAGGCTCAGCAAAGGCGCCACGATATGTGATGCTTTTTGAACTTTTATTGAAACAAGTTAAAACCATTTCCGGGAGTTGCCAATTGACACGTTATTCTCATTCAGTCACTGAGTCAAGACTTTTTATATAATTTAGTTCATAAGTCTTTGAGATGCGAGTTGACCTTTGAATAAACTTTATATCTTAGGAGGTGAATTAAAGAGGTAAACAAATCCAAATAAAAAAAAAGCACTATGAATGGGTTTTTAAGAATAGAGAAGATGTATAAAAGAGAGCAAAAGAAAAATGAAGAGAGGGAGAGAAAGAGAGTAACAGAGGGAAAGAGAGAGAAGAGGTGGAGAGAGGGAAAATAGAAATGAGATAGAGAGGGAGATGTCAGAGAGAGGGGGAAGAGGGGGAGAGACAAAAGAGAAGTGGGAAAGAGAAAGATTTTTAAAGATAGATGATAGGAAAAGGGGGGGGGGGGTTGGCGAAGATGAAAAGGCTTTCAGGGGAGCGTTTCATCAAGCGTTCTGTCAGTGATTTTTACCGACAACTGTTATAAGCTACTGAATTCCTTGCATCTGATTGGCTGAGAGCAAATTTGTCGGTAAAAATCACTGACAAAATTTTGATGGAACGCTCCCCAGAAGACGGAGAGAACATTTCCATGTACGTCCAAGTGCCATATTTAAGTTAATATGCATATTCTGTTACATAATAACAGAAATAAAGGATGTTACTTTTTCACTTCATGAAAGTGATTTTCCGCGGAAGACAAGAGAGAGGTCATTTGGTGCGGTTATACTTTAAACCTTTATATTCGGTGTTATATGGTTTAGAGTACCTAGAATACAGATTGCAACATGTCATGCTTGGCTAATTACAACGGATAATATTTTCTCATTCGAAAATGGTATCAAAATATTTTTTTGTTCAAAATAAGCTAGGACATCAGCGACCTTCTTACGCCAAGTTATATAGTTTGCATTAATAGGTTTCACAAAATGATAAATGAGAAGGAGAGCGGGGGAAAAATGAAAGAAAGAAAAAAAAAGATGGCTTGAATATGGAGAGAAAGAGAAGAGGACTGAATTAAAGAAAACGTGAGAGAGGGGGGAAGAGGAAGAGAGAAAGACAGAGAGTGAAAGAGAAAGAGAGAGAAGGGGGAGGGGAGGTGGAGGAGGGAAAGGGGGAGATAAAATAAAGATCCAATTGATAGAAGAACAAGTTGGTGATGATGCACAAGTTTATTGGACATTCAAAATGGCGTGTTAACGTACATGTACATAATTATGATTACCACCATGACCTCTATAGTCTTATTCCAGAATTAGGTTCATCAGAAAGACAGAAAATAATTATTGGAGATGCTCATTCAAATAAAATTGTGTATTTTTTATGGAAAGATTTGCATTGAAATAGCCAGGGGAATTACGTGCGGCCATCGGTCACTCCACACCTTTATATTTACGTTATGCGTTCAGAGTAGCTAGAATACAGACTGAAACATGCTATGCCTGACCAATTACAATGGACAAATTTCTCATTCCGATGACCATCGTATGCGATCACTTGATTATTAACACAATCTCGAGCTTTTCTATCTCTCCTTCACTGTATCTGTCTCTGTATCTCTCTCTCTCTCTCTTTCTCCCCTCCCCCTCTCTCTCTCTCTCTTTCTTTTGTGAATTTATCTTTTTTTTCTCCATCTGTACCTGTGTGTGGGGGGGGGGGGGGTGTCTCTGTCTCTCTCCCCTAAAAGTGGGACGTCTTCCATAGTTCCTCAATAAATTTTGTTGAATAAGTTTTATCTCACTTGATAAATTAGGATCTTTGATCGAATTATTAGGTGTCACATAGTATTACAACAAAAAGTTCAATCCAAGCCGAACGAGTTGCATAACGTCTTATAATAAGATTTTGTAAATTTCATCTTAGGAAAAGAAAGTGCTCTTTCATATCAATTAAGTGTTTAATCGTGTATGTCTATCCTTTCTTATTCTTTTTTTTTTCAATATTGAATGAATTCATTCAATATTGACAAACCAACGTACAAGTATGCTATATTGTGAACTCTGGCTGTTAATGATCTTTCATGCTTTGTCGGATTCAGTTGCAAATCAAGTCAAATCAACATGGAAGACCCTAAGCCTGTTGGGTATTCGGGAATCAGGTGGCATGAGTCACACCAGTTCTAGTCACACCAACTAGAACGACACCAGACCGACAACAGACCGAACAAATACATTACATCGAATGGCCAAGAATGGGTCGGTTTTGGAATCGGTTTGGCGGTGTAACTGAGGTATCATTCGTGTACAGAGACCGGCCCGCAGCTAATGAGCGAAGGCCTTGCTAAATTAGCCGTACTTGACGGTTCATCGATTTTTAGCGCATATTGCTAATTCGGCAGATAAAACTGCCATGCAGCTGGGGTATTTGGCATTGATGATGTCCAGCATTTCTTTGTCCTCGCCGGTCGGTTATTTTTATTTTCATTTTATTTTTTTATTTTTTTATTTTTTTATTTTTTTGAATATTTTTTTATTTTGTTTATTTTTTTAATATATTTTTTTATTTTTATTTTTATTTTTATTTTTTTTTTTTTTTTTTTTTGGGGGGGGAGGGGGTGGGATACCATGTCAATATTCAGAAAACTACAGGTTTAATGTGTAATCCATTTTTAGTCAGCTGATAAATAACCCAAATGTACTTCCCAGACTATTAAATTAGTATCACAAATGTGGTCTCCGTGTTGATTGATAAGTTTCAATAATGTTTTTTTTTTTTTTTTTTTTATCATGGGTCATTTTGACACAGATAGGGCCTAATGTTTGATTAAATTTATATTTGCACTTCATAGAACGTGTTTTGAAATTCAAGGAGACAGAAAAATTCTTCCCTGTCCAATGTAGGTACAATAATTTAAATTGGGCTATTTGAAATGCCCACGACCCGAGAAGGGTAAATGCAATTGTCGTGCATGAATCCATTTTGAAATTTGAGCCATATGATAGTTACATAATAGGTCCTTTAAAGGGAAGATTGAGTTCTAGGTAAGGTAAAAAAAAATAAGTTGTGAGCTTTCTCATTCTTTTTATGCTAGTTAGTAGAAATGTCCCCTGAAAAGGATTGCTCTTCAAATGCCCTTACATTCAAAATATGACGAGAAACAGCTGAAATGTTCGGGCCGAACATTTGTGTGAAGTCCCAGATACACATTTCTGTGTGCAGTGCATGTGACTCTATATATATATATATATATACTGCGGACATGAACGGACGTCTCTAAGTAATGCTCCGTTTTCAGTCGTTTATGAAGTGTTATGAAGTGTTATAGAGCAGATAATTCGACATAACAGGCTCAGATTAGATATCTCCACATCTCCTGAATGAATTTGGACGGTAATATTGCCTCATAATAGCTTAATAGCATAGATATTTACATTGGTGTGCTTCCTGACGTATGTGTTATACAAACTATAGTCCCACTTGTATCGACTTCTGTTGTAACTAAACATGACGAGGTCTAAACGGGGACAAGCTGAGGACATTTCTGCAAGCAGTCTTGCTAAGGACATTCGTGCGGAGGTGTCGAAAGCAATTGAGGAAAACAATGAACTTCTCGATACCCTTATAAGTAAGGTAAGAGATACATCGATTGAGGAAATTTCGTCCATTATAACACAGAAAGTGGCAGAGAACATCAAAGAGAGGATAGATTTTAATCTGGCTGAGAGAGATGACAAAATTGAACAATTAGAGAAGGAATTAGAGAAAATCAGAGATAAACAAGACGAAGCAGAACAGTATTCCAGGAGGAACTGCCTGATTTTTCACGGAATCTATGAAAGGGATGACGAAAGCACTAATGTACTTGTCAAGAAATTATGTGAGGAGAAACTGAGCGTTAAGATTGATGATCAGGATATTGATAGATGTCATAGGCTTGGAGCAAAGAAGGGAAAAACGAGAGGGATCATTGTCAAGTTCACAAACTACACAGTGCGTGATCGCATCTACCATTCCCGAAAGATGTTGAGGGAACAACAAGGACCCCAGGTTTTCATCCAAGAGAGTCTCACAAAACTGAGAGGTGACCTTTTCTGGGAAATCAAATCACAACATAAACAAATAGTGAAAAACATTTGGACACAAGATGGCCGAATTCATGTGCGTACAAACGATGATCGCCGTGTAACCATTGTGTCGAAAGCTGACCTTAAAAAGTTGAGGACTCTAAACAAAACATGAAAAGAACTTAAATGAGACTTGTGTTCTGTTCTTTTGAACTAGTCTGGTATTACATTGTCATCAGATCACAATGTCAGGTCTCTTCCAAACCTACTTGATGGAATCTTAATCTGATTTTGTAACTTTGTCAATGATTTAGCTGGTAAAGCATTTACACTTTTATTAAGTTCAACTGACGAACAGTATTTTTAAACCTCTCATTATACAATGTTCTAATCTTTCTTTTGTAAATGTTAATTCTCCTATTTACTAGGATATTTTGTATACCCCTGCTGACCTAATTTGTTGGTCATCAATGCGCAGTTAATGCCCTTATTCATAGTATGACTTATTTAACATCGTGTACTTACATTGTATGTAAGGTTACAAATGCATGTTATCTTGTGGGGGTATATAAAGTAGCTATCATGAACTAATCGACCAACTAAGCACTCTTTTGTATCATTGACAACAGTTTTTCCAGCCTGTAAATATTGTTAATATGTATACATGTATACGACCATTAGAGTGGACGTACGAAAGTAATCAATATAAGGAAATAAAATAGTATTATAACAGTATATCACTTCACAAACCCATTGAGATCTCTTTACTCATAAGACTGATCTTTTTATAGTGACATTTCTCCGATTTAGGTTTATTTTTCCCCCAATTCATTTTGGTCTCGATACATTATTATAAATGGTTGTGCAATATCCTTGTGTCTTATGCAAACAAGCTGTTAAAACAAATCATAAAGGTCTTTTGTGTACGTCGTGTGATAAGTGGGTTCATATATCTTGTGCTAGTATACCACTAAATGTATACAATGATGTATCCCATCAGTTTATTGGTTGGGAGTGCCCAAGGTGTATTATGCAACAACTACCATTCTTTGAATCAGATATTAATGATGGCGGTCTTTTCAACAACAATCCTCCAGGGCATACTAATAGTCAAAATTCTCCAAATTGCAATATGATTTATCAAAATCTCACAGGTAAAGGTTTGAAATTTGCTCAATTGAATATTGTGAGTCTTTACAAACATATTGATGAAATACGAACAATTTTGTGTTGTAATGATATACATGTTTTTGCTCTCAACGAAACAAGACTTGATAAATCAATTTATGATAGTGAAATAGAAGTTCCTCATTATAATATTGTTCGTAAAGATCGCAACAGGTCTGGTGGTGGTGTTTCATTTTACATACATGAAAGCGTAGAATTTGATATTTTTGAGGACTCTCCTATGTCTGACCTTGAAGCTATCGCTATTCTCATTCGTATCAAAAAGACAAAACCAATAATGCTTCTTAATTGGTATCGGCCACCGAACTCGAAGTCTAATCTTTTAGATCATTATGAAAACTTTTTGGAATTTACGGAAAGTCTTGACTGTCATCTTATTGTCATGGGTGATATAAATCTTGACATTCAAAAGGAGGTAGACGATTATATTACGAAACGGTATAAACAGATTAACAATATATACTCTTTACATTTTGTTAATACCACTGAATGTACGCGAATTACTAGTGAATCTGCCTCTCTTATTGATCACATGTTAACAAACAATATCGAAATGATCAAGTCTTCTGGTGTAATACATAATGGAGTTAGCGACCATTCGATGAACTATCTAATTTGGAAAGCCCATCAGACTCAATCTGGTGTCAAGTATATAACGTATAGGAAATCTAGAGGTGTAGATATTGATATGTTCAAATCTGATCTCTCGCTGCAAAACTGGGTGGAGGTCGAAGAGGAGAACGATATTGATAAAGCCACTGCCAAATTTGAAAAACTATTTTCTCGTGTTGTTAACAGATATATGCCCCTTAAAACCAAAAGGGTTCGAAATATTCAATCACCATGGTTAAATGAAACCATTTTTGAAGCTATGAAGAAAAGAAACTTGGCAAAATCTAAAGCTATAAAGACCAGGAATCAAAATGACTGGAAAGACTACCGTGTATTAAAAAACAAAGTGACATCTTTAATTAAGAAAGCAAAACGTAATTATTATACCGAACATTTAACTAAGGATCAGAACTCAAGTAATTCATGGAAAATGTTATCTACATTAATACCCAAGAAAACTTCATCTTCTCGGCCTCCACCTAGTCAGTGCCAGAGCATGGCTAACCACTTTAATCATCATTTTGCAAATATTGCCACCAGGCTAGTTTCAGATTCTGCAATAATTGATACTCTAGCTTCTGATGTAAATGATACCGTCGTGGAACATCCGTTGCAACTTTGTACTGTAAGTGAGAGTGATATTTTGAAAGAAATACAACAACTAAAGAATAAGAAATCAGTAGGTTTAGATGGAATAGCCGTACATATTCTAAAAATGACCATAAATGAAATCATTCGACCAGTAAGCTCTCTGATTAACAAATCCATTGTCCAAGGTGTTGTTCCTAAGAAATGGAAAATTGCTAAAATAGTTCCATTACATAAAAAGGGTGATAGAGCAATCCCAAATAACTATAGACCCATTTCTATTCTTTCTTGTTTATCGAAGATACTGGAAAGGGTGATCCAAAAGCAGCTTGTGCAGCATTTGAATAGAAACAATATTCTTTCAGTAGAGCAATCAGAATTTCGTCCAAAACACTCTACTTCTACAGCATTGATCAAAGTCACGGATGAATGGTTAAAGGCTCTTGATGAGGGAAAGTATACTGGTGCAATCTTTGTAGACCTACAAAAGGCCTTTGATTTGGTGAATGTCAAATGTCTTCTTGAGAAACTGACAAGAATTGGGATCAGCGGAACGTCACTTCAGTGGTTTCAAAATTACCTTTCAGATAGGAAAATTGTAACTTGTATAGGCAACTGCATTTCTGAGGAACTATCTATTGGGTTGGGGGTACCCCAAGGATCTATTTTAGGTCCACTGCTTTTCATAATCTTTATCAATGATTTGCCCTCTGTATTCCATTCATGCAATATTCATCTATACGCAGATGACACTGTGATTTACTTTTCTCATAAAAACCCACTTATAGTTCAAGCAACGCTAAATAGGGAATTGGTCAATCTAGACAGATATATGAACAGTAATAGACTTAAGGTTAATTATGAAAAAACCATGTGTATGCTTATTGGAAACAGACACATGCTCAAAAAACATAGTAGGCTTGATGTAAGTATCAAAGGTCATGTAATCAATCATGTGAAATCTCTAAAGTACTTGGGTGTGTACATTGATGAAGAAATGAAGTGGGATGTTCATATTAATCATCTTTGTGAAAAAGTTGGTTGCATGGTTTCATTTCTCCGTCGTCTAAGAAAATACATTAACAGAAGAAACTTGAAAATTATATACCAAAGTGTCATCCTACCCAATTTAGATTATGCGGATATAATATGGCAGTCTTCCTACGACAAATATATGAATCAATTACAAAAGCTACAAAATAGAGCAGGAAGAAGTATTCTAAATATAAAACCACAATCACATTTTTCCGTTACTGCGATGCATGAAATACTGCAGTGGGAAACTCTGAAGTTTCGGCAAAAATTCCACATTAGAGTTATGATGTTTAAAATCCTTAATAGACTAACACCAAATTATTTAACTAAAAACATTTTTTACGCCTCAAGATCTTATCATCTACGTGGCAAGAATCTATCCCTTCCGAAACCCCGAACAAACAACTGCAAACGCACCTTTTTTCTACAGGGGTGCTCAGTTATTTAACAGCATTCCCCAATGTATCCAAAATTGCACATCTTTGCTTTCATTTAAACGAGCACTTAAGCAAATGAGACCTTAATTTTTGTTTTTGTTTTATTTTGTTTTTGTTTTTGTTTTTGTTTTTGTTGTTTGTTTTTGTTTTAAATATGTTAAATATAGTATTCATAATTTCTTTCTTCATATCTTATTTTTTCTCTCTTTCTCTTACACTTTTTCTTTCTCTCTTTCATTCAGTATCTGGTCCCCATGGAAGACCAGTTGCACTATATAAGTGTAGCTGAAAATGGGCTATCCAGCCGTCTCTTTCTTGCCTTTCCTTGTTTACACTGTATTTTTCATTCTTCAATCATTCTTTATTGTGCTGTTAAATTTAATGCCATACTATCGAACAGTTTGGCTTGTGTTATATATGTATATGAATTTTGTTATTTGCTTTATATTTATGTGATTGTATATTCTTTTTATATGACGGAAAATAAACAAACAAACAAACAAAACTCTCAGCAGGATTGAGTCAATTTCTTAATCATTTTGCTGATTCCAAGACCTTACAGCATGCATCAATTTTTATGTGCTATATAATCAACCTTTCCCAATTGCTTTAAGACAGTTTCTTTCACTATTCAATCTCATAACCAGAACTCAACTTTATCTTTAAATGATTTATTGCCTATTTATTTTCTATATTATTAATGTAGGTCTGTATAAAGAGAGCACGTGAAAAAAAAAACTAACCCTAATCATATGACAATCTAATTTTCATTAAAATGTTATTCTTTATTAATTGCATCATAGCCTAATACCACTGTCACACCGCCAAACCGACCCCACACTGACTCAAAACCGACCGATTCTTGGCAATTGGTGGCAATACAATCTGTTGTCGGTCTGGCTTTGGTCTTATTGGTGAGACTGCATGTGGTATTAATTAGAATGTATGTTTTGAAAAATACATATCTATTTCATATTCACACATAAATTTGAGACAAATATTTCAGTTGAGATTTTAAAACAGCTTTTCGATTTTCTATGATTCTGGGTTTTTCACACAAAAAAAGCTGCAGGCAAAATCACAAATGACACCCTGCAATCAGCCAACATTGAAACCTCTTTTCTTCAGTAATCATTTATGTTACAATGATACAATCCATTAGTTTTCATTTTCAATTAATTTTATCTTTCCTCAAATTAACGATCATCGCGGCATCCATTTCATAAAGCCATTAAACGGTACTGCAGCCAGTAATAAATAGCTAGCAATGACTTCTTTTACCGTACCTCCGTTGTCACAATGTCTATTTTTATTGGTCTTAGTAGACTTGCACATTAAATATTCATGAGATGATGAGAGTGTATTGTGTATTCCTCTCTCCTTCTCTCACTCACTCTCTCTCTCTCTCTCCCATCAGTTTTTTTTTACGTCATATTCCTTTCATCAAACGTTTACCCGTATACCAATATTGATTTCTGTATCCATTCACAGTGCTCCTTACTCAATCCCCTTTTTTTATGTTTCTCCGCTCTCATTATTGCCTCCGATCGCTCACTGGGGATGGACTACTCAGAAGGAAACCATCTACATTTTGTGTTACGAATGTAAACAGTGGTCGTATAAGCTGAAATGGGGAAAATAATTATTTGTTGATGCTATCTTCTTCATCTCGCTACCCTTGTGGAGCATGAAATTCTATTTGGGGCAGCTGGAAAATGCGTAGGAACGCCACGATCGTTGAATGGTTTCCTCACGGGCGCCACTGGATTACTCGGACTCGCATCCACCAGTATTCTCTACGCTGTACCTCACATACACACACAAAACACACACTCGCTCTTTCTATTGATACCTACAGACTCACACACACTCGCATGGGCGCTCTCCCATTAAAACGCACACACCGGTTCGCTCCACACGGAGCATGGGCATTCTTATGCATACACTGTAAGCGTGCACGTTGAGTGTGCTGAGCCGTGTCCAAGAAAACACGGAAAACATCATTTGGACAAATTATTCGGAATATATTCATGAACATCTCAATTCCGTTATAGTTATTTGTTTTACCAGAGGAATATATATATATATATACTAGGAAGTGCATCGTTTCCGTGATGGATGCTTACGGATTCTCGTATAAGGCGCCGCAATGGAAGGCAAAATTAAAATCATCGTGTCAAGGTCTTTTTGATATATACTCGGCCGTGCAGGATTTTATCGTCCCAAAGTATTACTACGACCGATCGAATCGGTAAGTACTCAGAGATGCTCACACTATGTTCTCATACCCCCTAACACTAATACCATATAAGAAACCTAAATGTATATATATCACGGTAAAACTATCTTTAAATTTCATTTTATTTGAAAATGTGTTTCAAATTTGATGATAATGTTTGTCGATCATATAGATTAAAAGATATAAAAATTGAGATGGATGTCTTGATTATGGGATGCCTATTTAATGGTAGAGTAATGGCCGATGAATGACAAAGTACATTGAATGTCAGAAAATACCCTAAGTGGTCTTTTGCATTCTCCGGGACAACATCTTCTCGCTCACTGCAGGTGGTTGGTAGTGATGGTATGAAGGTAATCATGGTAATGGCGGTGTAGAAGTGATGGCGGTGTGGAAGTGTATAATAATTCATTCTACCAAACCGAATCAATTAGAAACTGGCAAAGGTATACCCCCTTCCTGTTTTGCTTTGGGTTTTAAAGCTATAACAACGAAATTAGATTTCGTCTTGTTAGACTTACTTTTTGTAGCGATAAGAAATTCATCATGATTATTCAAATAACAGATGTACACTACACGACAACACAAAAAAATATTAAAGTAAGGAAAAAATATAATATCCATTAACAATTTAACATTGAGTGAGTTAGGTGTTGAAATGCTTGAAAGGGCAAAGAAAAAAAAAATCAACATGCTATTCACGAATTCAAAAAAGGTGAATACATTGCATCGGCTTATGATAACCTTTAAATCCATGTACAATTTCTTTTACGAGCCAGCCAATGACTAAACTATAAGATGATATCTATTCCCACATTTCTACGTCTTCTCTCAAAATGAAAACACATAAAATGTAATTTTCTCCTCAAGTGTAGGAGCGTAAATATTCAACATTTCCAACGGCAGTTTGCCATTTCGGCAAATAGTGCTTTCCAAATCAAAAGCAATTATTATTAATGAAGCGTGAACCAATATACTTGTATGATACACATTAATCGTAGAAGCAATTAATGTGGTGTTCTATTTACAGTCATTTACAGCCACAAAACACTATATAATAGAAGGCAAACATACTTCGTTTATTTAATATTGGCGTAGCGTGGGTGCAGAATGCGTGGAATGGTGGGGGTGGCACCGGTAAATCGGTGAAAGAAATACGAGATAATAGGGTCATTGAGTAAGGGGGATGCGGGAGGTGTCGTATCGTCTCCTTTTCCCTCTGCCTTCCCCCCCCCCCCCTCTCTCTCTCTCTCTCTCTCTCTCTTTCTCTGTCTTTCTCTGTCACTCTGTCTCTCTTTCTCCCTCTCCCTCTCTCTTTCTTTCTTTTTCTTCTTTTTTTTTTATTTCGACATTCGAATGGGAGCACGTGCCCCCAGCCATTACTACGCCCATAATCTGACATCGAGTCGAGGTAAACATAAGATCCGAATATATACCACTCAAATTCAATACCAATTATTCATGCCTTTTGCGAATTGCACCAAGGCGTTCGCTAATCACTATATTGTCACACATGTTGAAAACCTATACCAAATTCATCTCACCAATCTTTGAACCATAGAAGGTGAACTTTCACATTTTGCTCGGCAATGTTTTGCTCGTCCTATATCGTTGCCGGCTAATTGGAATCCATTAACGGGTATAGATTTTACATCAGAACTGATATGAAAGTCTTTCAGAGAGTGAGCGTATACTAGGTTTAATTGTTCTGCATTTTGAATGATTTAAGGAAAAGCAGAAGACTCGCTAGACCGTTTTTAATTTGGGGGAAGTAAGAAACAAATTTGCGTCTGCAAATTTAGAAGAAAAAAAAAGTTAGAAAAAATGTATAAAGATGATGATGATGATGATGATGATGATGATGATGATGATGACGATGAGTATAGCATAGGTAGAGACAATAATGATGATGGAGCCGGGGGTAAAATTGGAACATTTTTTTTTTCTTTGCCTCGTTAGAGGATTTATTTTACATTCAAAGTTTACAACTCAATATAACATTAATCATACATAAATGACACAAAAGATAACTACAAAACTGAAATCGACTTACACATATCGTGTTACATTTTCCAATAAACTACAACAAATCCTTTGGTAATTCATTTTTCCCCCTTTTTGTTTGTATTCTTTCCCTTCTGCTCCTTATATTCCTATTCTTTTTTTCTTTTTTTTTTTCTTCTTTCTGATATCTCTTTCAAATCTACACAAATTACACATTCAAATGAACTTCAACAATTCCTTTGGTAATTCATCGTTTTTCTTTGTTTGTATTTTTTCCTTTCTGCTATATTGTATCTCTATTCTTTTTCTGATTTCTCTTTCAAAAACATGTTTCAGTACAAAATCTCTCCTATCTTTTCCACTTTTATTGCGTTCCAAAATAACTTTATATACGCTCCAGAAAGCTATGGTCAGAAATAAATTAGATTGGAACCAATTCCAATTAAATTGGAACATAGTAGGGGCGCATGGTGTGCTGTGTTTATATTCATTTGGCATGTTTTAAAATCCTGTTTGGAAATAATAAATTCATATCGCCGTGAAAACAAATATATTGGTTACCTCGAGTGTGGGTTAGTAACTATGGGTAACGCTTACGTATTCTTTAAATCCCAATAACTCCCATTTCACGAAATAATGCATAATACATCATTCTGAAGACTTTGATCTATTTAAAGGTTCAAAATGAACACATTTTCGTCATTTTCTCTTTCAGTTCATTTCGCTCGGATGTCTGTAAAACATTTAAACAAAAACATGCAGAAATGGATCCTAAAAATGATGAATGCATACACCTGCATGCCTGTATAGAGCTTTATACTGTATTTCGATTATACCTGATACCAGGGGCAGATCCAGGATTTTGTAAAAAGGGGGCAAAATTCCGGGGGGGGGGGAAACACAATTAATGTAAGGCGGCAATTTTATATTTATTTTTGTGTACATAAGATATGCCTATTGGTTCCAGGGGGGGGGGGGGCTCGGGATGCTTGTATCCCCTCCAAATCCGCCATTGCCTGTTATGTAGGCCTATCTATTCATAATTTTCTTCAGGGTACGAAGTTACACCATTAAGACTTCTGGCGGGCTTTTGACCGAGTCATGCTCGGTCGAAAGAGGACTCTCGTCCCATGTATGCCCTTCAGCAATATTTCATTAATATTTAATCAGAACGATAGATGCATGCATTGAGAAGGAAAATTACTGTAGTTTCTTTCTTTCTTTCTTTTTCTTTTCTTTCTTTCTTTCTATCTTTCTTTCTTTCTTTTTTTTTTTTTTGGGGGGGGTGCTTTTTCTCCAATTGTTTTTGTCACTAATGTCATATTAGGGTTTTGTATTGTTTTATAGACGTAAGGATCAGTTTAGACGTACGAGCACAATTTCGCGAGGAGACTGACATTTCTTGGCCAAATGTCACCTTTGTTATTTCTATTTTTGCGAGCTATCGATATGAGCTAGCAAAGACTTGACACTTTATAATGATGAAACTATAATTTCATCATCAAAATATACATAAGATATATAAAAAAAAATTAAAATAGACCGTCTCGCTGCCTGAATTTGAGGTGATAGCACCCAGAATATATAGTGGTCAATCCAAATTTCTAGGGAGGCTGCGGGGTGGGGGATGTCTCACTCTTGCCCGAATATCAACTTTTCTATTACTGACATCCACTGGAGTGCATTGTGTATTCAGAAAGAGCCTTTCAATGAAATTTCGTCATTAAGCTAGATTATAGAATTACAATGAGACGTCGACCACCCGACCGAGGATGAGGTGACGGTTGCCCGATCGAATAGTGATCGTTTCAAAGTTCCGGGGGGGGGGGCTGCAAGGCTGAAGCCCCCTCCCCACCGCCCCCAGGATGGTGCCTTGTATGTCTATGCCTATATAGGCTGTAAAATGATGTTCCGTCGGTGTTGTTAATTAACCATGTCACTCTATAGCGATTTTATCGCCTAATTGTCCATAAACATCGATGTAGAAATACATCAGTGTATACATCATTCGATGCATACATACATCAACGTACGTACATCCATGTTTATACAGACATTGATGTATACATTCACGGATGACGTAATAAAGTGCAAACATTTTGATTAGGTGTAGATCAAGATGCAATAGGCCTACACTTAAGTGGCGGATCCAGGAGTCTTTTGCAGGGGGAGGGGCACAAGTCCGAAATATTATAGACAAGCAACAACAACAACAACATAAACTATCCTTCAGTCCTAGAATTTCTGAGAATTGCATGGGGGAAAAAAGAAAAAACTTCCCTTATAAGTTAGCTTCAGTGGGGTCTGAGGCAGTAGAATATATAGTCAAGATCGCAAGCCGACTGTCCACATAAAACTTGGACATTGACCACTCCACGAAGTCCATGAAATGTAGAACTGTTTGCATTCTTCTGTTCATGAGGTACAATGTGCTACAAAAATAGCATTGATCATTGATGTAACTATATGTCATAGGCCTAAAGCCCCGACTACCTCTGAAAAGAACTTCTTCATATATACTTCTTCACAAGACTTTAAGAACAAACAGCATTAGATGAAAACCACAGTGAGCGAGAGAGCGAGAGGGGGAGAGGAGGGGAGTACTAGGACCTACGAATATTCTTATCGAGAGGTATCGTCGGGGTCCCAAAGGAATCGTTAGATTATAAAAGGGGTGTTAAGAATTGCTGATAATTTTGCGATTAGTTTGGTATATGATTTTACATCTTCAAAACCCAGTTTCTTGTGTTTCTTTTAATGCACTGTGTATCACTTCCTCTACCTATAGTATAACCTTGAAGAATTCAGAAAAACACAAATCTGATGAAGAACACTAAAATTTCTTGTTGACTTGAGATTTGACTGATCAATATCCGTATGAAAATGGCATATCCAGAATCGATGGGGGGGGGGGGGTGGCGAAATGAAATGAACTGGGTAGAGCCCCCCGTGTCCTAGACTCTATAGTGGCGGTGATATCATTCTAGGTGCAGGGGCGTATATATGCCTGCTCCTTCCTGGATATGCCAGTAATAATTGTCGACTTGAGATCTGGCATACGGTATGTAAAAAGGGGAAATTCGTACAAGACAACGTGTGCTTTTTTCTTGCAAATCTAGTGAATCTCAAAATAGTTCATCAAGGGATTTAGTCCCAATATTTGCTTTCCTTCTATACCGAAGTAACCATAGTGATTAATCAACTAAGTCGGTTGTCGTGATTCAATGTAAACATCTGATTTAAGGAACCCATTCACCAGGGCAACTGGAAATGTGAAACTTATCCCGGTTCTTTCTTTTCTCTTCTTTTTTTTCTCTGAATGAGTAAAATTGTTACTTCGGCAACCACTCTTTATGACCTCGTTGCCAAGTCAGGCAAGATGCGAATCGTCGTGGGTTCGAACACCGGCGCGGCATTGTGTCCTTTGGCAAGACAAGACATTAATCTACATTTGCCACTTTCTACCCAGGTGTTAAATGGGTACCGGCAGAAAGGAATTCCTTGAATGCTGTGAGCACCGAAATGAGAGCCGGGGTAATATTGGAGCGCCTTGAGCACCTTGCGCTTTGGATATGAGTGCTATAAAAAAAAAAAAATATCCATTATTATCATTATTATTACTGTTGTTGTTGTTGTTGTTGTTGTTGTTGTTGTTGTTGTTGTTGTTGATGTTGATGTTAACGTATTGTTTTTATAATTATTAGCTTGTCCTCAAATAAAAGTATTATAACGCCGCAACGCGTGATTCCATTTTTATATATGGAGAGAAACGACTTCTCTAAATTACTTGATCAAGTGTACTATGCCCATTAACAGAAAATGTAATATTCGAAAGTAAAAGGTGAACTGATGAATTTGAATTGATTTCACAAACATTAACCCATATAAGAATGAAAACTGGATGTTTATTTTGTATCTTTTCAGCATCTTTGTCATGCAAAATACAGATTTACACGATTTATGTCAGGTTTCCATTAAAGGGCAATTCCTTGTCTTTTCACTTTTAATTTTGCAGTAAACATGTAAAAGTGATGAATTTATCTTTAGACCAGGGAGGTAATTATGATTTTGACACTGTTTCTGTTGCTATATACCGGTAACTCTAAAAGTGTGAGGAGTTTTTCAATTTCAGTTTAAGATATGTATTTAATCTGTATAATCTATAAAAGAAAATCGCGAAATTATTCGAGAAAGTCATCGTAAAAGAAAATACAAGAGCTGTACTCCGGACAAGACACCCTTGAAGACAAATGCCCCAATTGCCTCAGGAATAGAGGTACTTACTCGGGGTTAGTTGTCCAGCTCCTAATAGTTATTTGAGGAAAGTTGTCCGGGGTGGTCAGAGAGAGTTGTCCTAAAACGCCAATCGAAGTGACGGGAAACGAAGATTATATCGCTGTAAGAAATATCGCTTTCAGCAGCATCGCTTTCAACTTGTCTTTTATGATTACGCGAAGTGGAAATATACGAGCGTGGCATTTTATGGTCGTTAATGTATAACCTTTACAAGGTCCAAATATAGTCTGGATTAAATTGAAAGCTATCAGTAACCAGCAATTCTTGTCTCTCTCTCCCTCTCACCTCTCTTTTGTTTTTTGTCATCTTTTTGTCTTCTTCTTCTTGTTATTCTATTTTTCATTTATCTTTTATTTGCTTTCTCCTTATTTTTCTATGTTCCGTTCAGATCGAGCTTCACCTCTCCCTTTGTTTTTTCTTATCTCTTTTTATTCGATAAACCTATCCCTCTGCTTTTTCTTCTTTTTTTTTCTTCTTCATTTTCTACTTTCTTTCTTTTTTTTTTCTTTTCCCTTTCCTTTTCTTCTTCTCTCTCTCTATGTTCTATCTTAATTCATTATTTTCATCTTCCTCATTTCTTTCGTCTCATTTTCATTTTTATTCTCTTTCTCTTTTTTTTTCTCTCTATATCGTTTTACACATACTGCTTCATTATAGAAATTCCTCTCCATTTCATGCTTTTTCCCCACTTTTCCTTGTCTCTTTAGTGTGTTTTTTTCAGTCTGATTTTCTATAACCTCCTATCTAGATTTCGTTCATTTTATCTCCTCATCTTATTCTCTTCTCTCTCTCTCTCTCTCTCTCTCTCTCTCTCTCTCTCTTCATCTTTGATTTATGCTTCCCTTTCCTTTCATTGATTGCTATATTTTCCATATTAGATAAAGAACTGTCTCGTAAATATGGAAATTTTGTAGTCTATTAATAATGATAAGTATACCACAAAATACCACTTTCACTCTTGTTTTACTTTGAGTGTAGTCCCGCTTTTGATCTGCATAACACACTATCAGCGACTATTACATTCATATTTTGAATTACACTGAAAATTAATGACAAAGACCTGGGTCCTGTTTCAAGGCTTGTTACCAATAACAAGTTATATGTTATAAGCCTCTGAAATCTTAGCATCTGATTGGCTGAGAGCACATTCGTCATAGATATGTTGCAGTTGTTTTTGATAGCAAGTTTTATGAAACGGAGCCCAGATTAGCTTTTCAGATATTGTTCATTTGATGATGATCATCATGGGAGAATTTGGGAGGGTAACATCAAATCAAAGTTTAAAAACTGAAGACAAAAAGATAACGACATTAATATAATCATGAGATGAAAGAAACTTTAGCTTTTATTATCGATTCAAAGAAAAAGAAACACTCAAATATCCTCTCTTCAATTTATAAAAAAAAGGGTGAACACTAGCCTTCGAAGAATTATTCGATGAGACTATACTGCACTTTGGAGAATTGTCTGGTGAGAGGACTCTATCAAATATTCATTTTCAATTAGGTTTTGGATGAAATCTGGTCGTTACCTTAGTGGTCCAATATACCCCTTTTGAATTACACGCGCAGACTTAATGTCAGCAGGAGTGACTTTTTTTCTACCCGAGTGTTGGAATTGGGGAATTAAGGTAGGCCCTAAACAGGGGCGGAGCCAGGACTTGTCAAATTAAAAAGGGGGGTCAGAGAAAAAACAATTTATCACATTTGGGGGTTCAAATTCAGTGTATGCAGTATATACCCCCCCCCCCCCGACGTGTCACTTGACTGTCCGTCACCCTGCATGCCCCTCCCCCAATTCACACACAATTTAGGGGACGGAGAATTCATCAGTCGACATTACCTCTGATCTTGGTTCCCCCCCCCCCAACCCTTCCCGGAAAAGTCTAGACACGCTGTTATATGAAGCGCTTTGTATTGAGTGGAAGGGGCACAGCTAATTAGTCATGTTAGTACGGTATATGGTGATTCACGTCCATGATCATACATTGATAAGCATCGACAATTACTTTGCTCCGTCCTATCACTTTCCATGCTGTTTTTAATGGAGATCATTGATAAATAAAAATGAATGATTCTGCATGGCCGACGCTCGATCCACACCGTCTAATTCCAATCATAATGTACTTATAATGAATATCAAACGCCTAATGACCTTCATGCAGGCATCTTCGTGTAGTTGGGTAATGCATGGTTAACGGATATTGTAGTTGAAAAACATAATTATCTCTATAACGGTATAAGTGTCGGAGGTAGTATAGGACAGTATAGTATAATAAGGATAAAAGGTGATATTTCAAAGCAATTTGTAACTTATTTTTATATTTAATAAAAACAATAACATCTCAGCAAGTTAAACGGTAATTCTCTGCAGCCTTTTGACGATTAAAAACTACATTTGAAACATTCCATGTTACCATTGTTATTTTTCTCTGACGTCATCACCTCCATTTACAAGTCCTTCGTACCTCTGTATCCATGCCTAGATAGCATCCAAATCATCCATCTTCCGACACGATAGATACCTGCACATCGGCCGGCATCTCATTGCCCATTTCGTATAGAACTGGGTCAACAGAGGATGCGTCAACGCCCACCTTCTCCGTCATATCGACGTTCCTCGAGTGACCATATGTTTAGATTTCCGTGAGCGAAGGGACTCTTTGAGAGGGGAAGCAGCCTTGCATTTGTTTACATTTACATGGTCATCATCATCATCATCATCATCATCATAATCATCATCATCTTCATCCTCATCATCATCATGGTGGTGATGGCGGTGGTGGTAGTGGTGGTTATGGTGGTGGTATGGTGATAAGGAGGAGGAATATGATGATGATAATGAGGAGGAGGAGGAGGAGGAGGTGGATGGTGGTGGGTGGTGGTGTTAGTGGTGTTGGTGATGGTGGTGATAATGATGACGATGATAGTGGTAGTGGTGGTGGTGGTGGTGGTGGTGATGGTGGTGATGGTGGTGGTGGTGATGGTGGTGTTGTGAAGGTCGTGATGATGATGATGATGATGATGATGATGATGATGATGATGATGATGATGATGATGACGCTGATGATGATGATTATGGTGGTTTTGGTTTTGGTGGTGGTTGTGGTGGTGGTGATGGTGGTGGTGATGATGATAATGAAGAGGAGGAGGAGGAGGAGGAGGAGGAAAATGATGCTGAAATAGATGATGATGATGTGATGATGATGATGGAGATGAAATTGGTGGTGATGGTGGTGATGATGAGAATGATGATGATGGTGGTGGTGATGGTGATGATGATGATGATGATGATGATGATGATGATAATGATTATGATGATGACGACGACAATGATGATGATAATAATTAGGGTTGTGGTTGTGGTGGTGGTTGTGGTGGTGATAGGATGGTGGTGGTGATGTTGTGGTGGTGATGATGCTGCTGCTGATGATGATGACGACGATGGTGATGGTGGTAGTGGTTGTGGTGATGGTGGTAGTGGTTGTGGTGATGGTGATGGCGATGATTATGGTGATGATGATGGTGATGATGATGATGATGATGATATCTTATTTTACCTGACTCCCATCATGCCTATCATGTCTATGGAAGAAATGCTTGTAGATAAGCCAACCAGAGGATCCACGGCTTTATTAATTTCATATTGATGGATGCTCCAAGTTCATAATAATGCTCAACTATACATTTAAAGAGGTACTATAGCGCATTGACTTTCTTTCGAATCCGAAATTTCTTGGTTACGAGAACAATGCTCTACGTACCACTGAACTATCACGCCTCCTCTGTATGCTGTTTAGTCATAGCCTCCTATATTCTGTGCTGTCTGAGCTGTCCAATTGATTCATTGCCTTTCATAAACATTGGTTTTCAATAACCTCACAGTCAGTCTAGTCCTAACAACATTAATATGTCAAAAAATATATTTAAAAAGAAACAAAACTCGTAAAAAAGAGAAGAATCTTGTTAATTCGATTCGGTTTTTACTGTTTGACCTTACCTACGGATCAATGATTTAATTTACTTTTCTTTCATAGACAAATTGATACAGAGCAGACAACACTTTCGAAGGAAAACTTTCCATTTTTAGCAAAAATCTTTCACAGTTGATAACTGCCTGCTCTTGCCATATTATGTTTGGTGATTAAATATAAAATAGTGTTTGCAGTCATTTGCCTCAAAGCTTTTAAAGAAGTAAAATATTTAAGAAGAATCAATGATAATAAACTGCAAAGTCTTTCTATACACTTATATAGTAGGAACAGTAATCAGAGAGAATTGTACATGAATTCAATTTCCTTCTACCATATGGTATCTTTAATTCACCTTAACATGGTCTACAGATGAGATTTTCTTATAGCACGCAGGCCCTGAGGCTCAGCCACCGAGAAATTAAAAAAAATAGAGAAATAATAAGGTCCCTAGATACGTGCTCTCTCCTCTCTCTCTCTCTCTCTCTCTCTCTCTCTCTCTCTCTCTCTCTCTCCGTCATATTAATATTCTCTCTTTCCTTTCATCCCTCTCCCAATTCCCTTCCTTTTCTATCTCTACCTCCGTCTTGTACAGTGTATAACTCCCTCCCCTCCAAATCTCTCTCTCTATTTCCATATATATCTCCTTTTTTATATCCCTCTCTCTTTCTCTCACCCTCTCTCTCTCTCCCACCTCTCTCTCTCTATGTCTCTCTCTCTCTCCATTTCTTTCTATCTATCCTTTCTATATATCTTACTCTTATATCTCCCATCTCTCTCTCTCTCTGTCTCTCTCTCTCTCCATTTCTTTCTGTCTATCCTTTCTATATATCTTACTCTTATATCTCCCATCTCTCTCTCTGTCTCTCTCTGTCTCTCTCTCTCTGTCTCTCTTTTTCTCTCTCCCTACCTGTTTCTCTCTTTCCCCATTCAACGTCAGTGTGTCAGCTTTTTTCCATGACATTTTTGTATTGCTCCCCGTGCATCCAACTGGGAAATGTAACTCCCTGCATCCAAGCTGCTATAGGCACAAAAATCACTTTGACGTCATCACCTTCTGGAAGTTCCAGTTGCCATGGCAGCGGTCTGAGATACCGTCATCTGGGCTTCCCTCATCACCATGGAGAAGAAGACAGTCGTTAATGAATCAAAATGAATAGTTAACGTGAAAGAGCATGCACGGAGATTTTGCTCGCAATTACTTTGATTAAGTAGCTCAACAGATAAACTCTTCTTCTTTTTTTCAATGTATACTTTTTGGATACTTATATAAGTTTGAAGTTTATTTATTCCACTTTTACATTTTAAAAAAAATCAGATTTTACAAGCATAAGAGTAGGTTACAAAACATACGGGTAAAGAACTCATATCAAGTATTACATGCAGTAATTTTTTTAAATTTTTTTTTAGGTAAAACATTTCGAGAGACTGGCAAATAAAAAGAAAATGTGGGAGACCTGAATAAAAAGCATATAGCTTGCAAATTATTGGGCTCCCTTTTACATGCCTCTTTTATCAGTTTTCTGTATAACTTCTCCAAGCTCCATTTTCTTTCCTCTCCTATAATATTGGCCTCTTTGCATCATTAAGATGTAATGGCTCAGTGTCTGAGAGCAGAACTCTCAAAACCGGGGGTGAGGGAGGTTGCGGGTTCGAAACCAAGTATGCGCGTGTGCCAGTGGCGTAGCTAGGATACAAGAGAGGCAAATTCTGCTTGAAGGGAGACCCGTATATTTTTCTTCTTGCCAGCCCTCCAAAACTCGCTCAGTGGGGGGGGGGGGGGGGGGGGGGGGGGGGGGGGGGGGGGGGGGGGGGGGAAGTGGCGACAATTTTTTTTTCGCCAGCCCTCAAAAAAAAAAGTCGCTCAGTGTGGGGGGGGGGGGGGGTTATTACATGTTTTCCTCCTTAATTCTCTGAAAAGCAACAAAAAAAAAATCTCAAACGAAAAAAAAAATTGGGAGGAAATGTTGTCAGGGGGGCAGTGCCCGGCAGTCTGCCCCCCCGCCCCCCCCCCTCAATTATATGCTAGTGGCGTGTGCCCTTTATATATAATTCAATAAGGCACTACTCCCAATAATATTACCAAGTCATAGGTCTTAAAGCCGTAGGTACCGTCTGTTACATCATCAAATAATCAATGCATTTAAAATTGCGACTTATTTCTACACTCTTCTCCTAGGAGGCAGCTTTGGTGTACCCCATACCCGTCCCTCCCGATGATCCATCCCCGCCCCTCCTCGCCCCTTTCGAATTGCCCCTCGATCCTTATTCAGATCTTTAATTGATTGCTTGATCGGATAATAATTGATAGAATGGCTGATTTATATTTCTAGTGATTGATTATATTATGAGAAGTCAAGTTTGTTTCGTGTCCCTCGTTTCTGAAGTCCCACTTCATTTTTATATAGTTGTGCAGTATTTCATTGGCGCCTTGTCCAAAATGACATCTCATTCTCATAACACATGCACCCTATATATTATATTGAGGCTTTTAGAAAATACACAAAATGTCAAAAATCGAAATGAGAAGGCAGCTAACAATTCTAATCTAAAAATGATGACATCACTGACTTGCAAATAATACGCCACTAAAATTAGTAAATAAATAAGTAATCAATAAATAAAACTTAATATTTCAACAATTTCGTTGTTGGACATCATTCACCCAATATCTTGTTATCACTTCAAGTTATTTATTCTGTTTAATTAACTGCTGGTCTATACCGGATCAGAATACAATCAGAAAATTTGCACTTCTATTCTGTACATATCATATAGACGACGTACGTATACGTACGTATGCTCGTTTACGTGGTAAAAAAATCTCAGATTTGCGGGCTCTGTCTCTGACATTGTTGGATTATTCCTCGTAACATCATGAAAATTCCGGCGGTTTTAGAGTCGTAAGTTGTAGAATGATATCATTTGACTGTAGGTATTTAAGATAATTGTATGATTTTTAACGTACTCAATCTTTTTACGCATTTGAATTTCGTCTTTGGCCGACGCGATGATTCTAATGCTAGGGCTAGGCCTACAGTAGCACTGCCACTGGCGCAGCGGTAGCGGGCTGGGCTTGTGACCTTCGTACACGCCTCGTCCTCCCACATGCATGGCTGTAGGCTGTAGGCGAGCCCCGGACTAGACCGAAAATTCTGTCTCTCGTTCATTAGCCTCTTAATTTTGACACGATCGGTCATTCACTTAGAGACTGTTCACGCTCCTATCACTCTGCTGTGCAAACTTTCTGAGACTGCATGTAGTCGTAAAAGGGCTTGTAACTTGTTAGACCCCTTTTTAAAATTATTTTTACAAATTGAATAGATTAGGCCTAGATCTAGGCTCTAAACATGCACGAATCTGTTCACTTACCAATTTGACTGTTTTATTCCTTGTAATGCTCCTTTTTCACTGACTTGCAAATAATACGCCACTAAAATTAGTAAATAAAATACATGTAAGTAATCAATAAAAAAAACTTAATATTTCAACAATTTCGTTGTTGGACATCATTCACCCAATAATAAATATCTTGTTATCACTTCATGACTTAGAGTAGGGTGTCTGGAGGATTTTTCTATCTCAGAAACTACACATTCAAATGATTTGATTTTTTCAGATCTTGTTGAAAAAACTGTAAAAAATACATGTACCAAATTTTATGTCAATCCATGCATTAATTATTCAGTAATGCTCAAATGAATTCTTGTAAATTTTCAGTTTTTTTTCCCCCATAGACGCACGTACAAATGAAATGGCACACAAACGCGTGCTGCTGAAACACTGGCAGTGCGCACACACAGTCATGTGTGTGTAGTTGTGTGTAAATTTGCATAGGGCCCAGTGGGGCAGTAGGGGGAGGGCATTTTCAAATTGATATAGCAACATGATCTCATATTAGTTTCTCTAAAATTCCTGCAGAATCAAATTTGGAACATTCCAAATTACTTAAGTTCTTATGGACAAGTTCATAGCTCAACAACTTGCCGAGACGTCACTTTAAACATATCCCTTTTCAGTTTTTCTTAATGAAGGAATTAAGCATACAACTTGTCCTTAACACCAAAAGATAGGAAATATAATTTCCTATCATATGATACCAAATTTATTTCAAACTGCCAATGGGATCACATTTTTTTGTTAGTTCGAAAAAACCCTTACGCTGAAAAACTGTGCGCCATATTTTGTGCTGATTCAGCATAAAAACAGTATTTGGGCAACCTTCAGACACCCTACTTAAAGTTATTTATTCTGTTTAATTACTGTATACGCCATATATTTCGCGGGGGTTTTATTTTCGCGAATTTCGCGAATCGCGAGTGGGTCGCGAATTTAACAACACGCCCAAATATTGCCAACATAAGAAGTTGGTTGAATTTGTTGTCTCCTGGTCAGAAATTCACCACTTCGCTTTGCAAAAGTACATCATCACCGCTGTTTGTAGATTTGAGAATTTTCCGACCGCGAATTCAACCACTCGTGAAATAGTCTGGTTAGTCCTATTCGTGAAAATTTTTGGCCGCAAAATTTATGGCTTATACAGTAACTGCTGGTCTATACCGCCACCGGATCGAAATACAATCAGAAAATTTGCACTTCTGTACATAGACGACGTACGTATGTACGTTTACGTGGTAATGCTCCTTTTTCAGGTAATTCAGGATCCAAGTTATCGTCCGTTTGAAAATCTTGCAGCCGTATTCAAACGTTTCCTCTGCGCAGGAATGAAGATAACATCGCACCCGTTCTAGTCTACGTACAAAGGAAAAATGTGATGAATTCATTACGAACTCGCACACATTGATTTTTTCCCTTCATAATAATTTTCCCTTGTACGTAGACTAGAACGTTTGCGATGTTATCTTCATTCCTATGCAGAGGAAACCGTTTGAATACGGCTGCAAGATTTTCAAACGTATGATAAGTTGGACCCTGAATTACCTGAAAAAGGAGCATTACAAGGAATAAAACAGTCAAATTGGTAAGTGAACAGATTCGTGAATGTTTAGAGCCTAGGCCTAATCTATTCAATTTGTAAAAATAATTTTAAAAAAGGGGTCTACAAGCCCTTTTACGACTACATGCCGACTGTTCGTCAGCTCTCAGAAAGTTTGCACAGCAGAGTGATAGGAGCGTTTCTGTCTCTAAGTGAATGGCCGACCCTGTCAAACTTAAGAGGCTAATGAACGAGAGACAGAATTTTCGGTCTAGCCCCGGACCAGCGGCGGAGGAATTGGCATTTTCGACCTATTAACTGCCCAAGGGCCAAGATGAGACTCTGAGAGTTCCAGTCCCAGTCCAGGCCCAGGCTGATTTTGCGATGGATCTATTCTTTTCTAACTTTAGACCTAGTATAACTAACTTAGAAAGTTAGATCTAATTCTCTACGGCTATTCTAGACTGGAAAGAATCCATCTGTTTGGAGGAGTTTTAAAAACTTTTGATTTGTTTTAGACCAAGATCTATAACATTTTTTTACTTTGGACTTTTATCTGTTTTGAGGCTCTCCTCCAAGTCCAAGATTTGATTGAACTTGAAGACGAACAGAAGCCTCCCAAGCATACCTGTAGTCACCACTCATACTCATAGCAACATTACTATACTTCGTCATGTTCGTGTGTATACTTTTGGACAGTCATAGTTCATACACCTTTCAAACACCACTACACAAAATTCACCAACATTCACTCAAAATCGGCATTTAATTTACAAATACTGACACCAACATATCCATGAAATACAATTAATTCAACTCACCAATGTTGGAAAAGATAATTCCAAAAATGAAATCCTTAATTTACTGTCACTTCTGGCGAAACGGGGTATCGGAAGTTATTGTGTAAATCAGCATTGTCACTATGGTGGTCGGCGCCGGTCGGAACCTTCCGGCACTCAATGCAATATCACACCGGCCCGGCACTAATATCCCCACTAACAAAGAAAAAATACTACGATTTTGACCTACGAACATGCAATTGCGGTTTAAGCCAGCAGATTCAATGAAAAAAATTATATGTACGCATAAACCGCGCGAAGAATTTTCCTGGAAGGTATACACCTATGCACAGCCACTAGCGCAGCGCAGCTCAGCTGCTTCCCAAATACGAATCATATTTATGCATAAATTGTTCACGTACATGTACATGTACCTGTACCCGTACGTGCTTGCCCAACATTAAATCACTACACACTGTACTCGTCTTCGAGCTGGAATGTCGCAATCAGCTGATTTGCACATGTTCGTGTTTTGAGAAAACTCGCCCGTAAGTAACTCATGGGCGATAACATTTCCACCACTATAAAGTCTCAGGTGACAACCCTGGTGTATATGTACATATTTTGGTCACCGCGAGCACTGACATCTCCCCCCCAAAAAAATTCAGTCGTCAAAATTTCCTTTCCCTATCGCGCACATGTAGAAGTCCCGTTTTTCCGTGTGCGTGATCGTAGAGATCAATGTGCGCGCGTGATACTGAGTTTCTTTGTGGACAAAATTTTATTGGCCGAGTTTAGTCTAAAACATCGGTGAATTAAAAAAACATGCGATGGCGAAACAAATCGGCGGGGATTTCTTCGGTTTTGGACATGATTTTGACTTTGGATTTTGTTGGAAATATCACAAGTTCTTCCTAACAGCCTTTTGAGGTAAAAGTGAGATTTTTAAGAGCTGAATTTGAAAGGAAGTATTTGAAACATTTATCTTACCCCCCCCCCTTATGTTTAGTGCTTGCGATAGAAAATACAGTAGTATTTTGGCGTTTGCCTCTATGAGTGATAGTCACGTAGTTCAGTACCTCTCCGCCGGCCTTAAGCACTAATTCGTTCGTTCGTTCGTTCGTTCGTTTATTTCCATTTCCATAAAAATATACAATACATAAACATAACAATAAACACATCATGTTCTTACACAAACCTTGTAACTGCGATGAGTATACAAGTATGACGTAATGCGTTTATATATATAACCAAGGTAAACAAAGTGAAAATGAGAAAATAGAGAAACTTAAAAAGCTGCAAAAGCCTTGTCTAGAAGTCCTCTATCAAAAAGTTCTTGGAAGTAAGTTAACGTTTTACCATAATTATTTAAAATTCAATTTCAATAATAAAGTAAGTGTGTAACTAGTGTGTAAGATAAGAAAAAAGAGAATTAAACAATTAAACAATAAAACATGTCAGAGATGGGAACGGCAGGTATATACATGTATTAAACAATAGAGTTACATTTCTGAGTATCTGGATAAGAAGTATTTTTTCAGTGATCTCTTAAATAATCGTTGACTATGGCAATTGGATATATTGCTCGGTATGGCATTCCAAATTATAGGGAGATAAAAGCGCAGAGACTTTAACTCAAAACCGTATGAAACTTTCCAACGATGAAAACATAGTTTACTCCTTGTATTATGGTTATGAAGGCCAATGTTGACATTAAACATACTTGATATTGTATTTGGGAGTAGATTTTGAAAATAGGAGAATCCAATAACTGCGGTACAAAACTGATATAAATCAGATATAGTAAGTGTTTTTACTTTTATAAACAGAGGAGCAGAATGGGCTAGGTAGTGGCTATCAGTACATATACGCAAGGCTTTTTTCTGTAATTTAAATAGTGTATCTGTCTTTGTTTTGCCACAGGCCTATGGACAAAAAATTAGAGGTACATCGCTAGTTTGTATAGCCCTGCATGTATAGTACGCACTGAATGAGCAGCGGGCTGTTTCACAAAATGGTCACTAAAACTTTGTGGGCATTCTCGTGAAATAGTCCACCCCTCATTCACTTTGAACATAAGCGCCTTAAAATCAGCACAATAGAAACTAACGTTAAATCTGCATATATGTGAGTGATCATAAACTAATAAGTAGATCTAGACCTCTATAAGGACTTTCATGAATACTAACATGTTTAGTAGTAAGTGGGAGATGAAAAAATAGAGGGGAGCTGAGGCTTGGACAATTTTGGTGGTGGTTGCGACCTCTAAGTTGAAGAGGTGAAAACATCAATATAAGAGGCAAAGTTTTGAGAAGATACTTCCTTCTACATTTTAGGAGATAGAAAAGCTGATTTCATGCTAAATTCTTCAACAGGATCGTTATCACCTCGATCAAGTAACATTTCCAGCAATCTTGCTCCTTCAAAATACACATATGTGCTAGAGATTACACACTCTATGGGAGGCAATTCCCTGTGGTATGAAGGTATGGAGTGCGAGGATATCTATAATGTGTGAGTGCCCCTGGCTAAATGAAAAAAAAAAAGAAAAAAATGACAGAGTAATAATGTAAAACAAATTTCTGTCTACATGTAATGGCGCTTTAAAGAACACTTAAAATGCAATACGAGTTCGACTCAATTAAATTTGCCATTCGCAATCAAATTCTATTTTTACTGTTAGCACAAGTATAATGTCAAAGTTCTGGTTAACCTTTCTGTCGCAAGAAACCTATTGGAAGAATGATGAGAAGAGATTATTTTCCAAAATTGAATCAGAGATGATAAATGGCACTCTCACAGGCCTCAGCAGATATAGCATTATTGACTACATTTTTTATAACAGCAGACCTCCATTACTCAGTTTTAGCAGAGTAACAATGTTTACATTACATCAGTACTATTCGACAGTCGAAGTATTGTTGAGGAAGAAATTATTGATGAATAATAGCACAAGAATGTGACATCACATTGTGTGTAAGTGCCTTAGTGGTTGATCAAAGTGAGTGTTGGATGTAACATGTAATGAGTGTTTTGATGATGAATAATGAAATTGATGAAAGATGAAATCTTTCATGTTGCTGAATCGGCTCTTATTCCAGGGAAGCGTGCTGGAGATATTTCTTTCCCCTGGTTGCTTCAAAGTTGTGGAACAAGCTACAAGTACCCACTACCCTACATGGGTAAACCAGTTCAAGGAATATTTCACCTTTCAAGGCCTACTGAAACTATATACCAAACAGTATTTCAGAATTTTTTTGTCATAATGCCGATATACATTCCTATAATACACATGGATCTTCTAACTTTCATTTACCTAAAATACGCACCTCGCTAGCAAAGAACTGTATTTTTTTCAAAGGGCCCATAATCTGGAACAGCTTATCATTGTATATTAAATCTAGTCCATCACTTAATGTTTTTAAAAGGAGATATAAAACCCTATTACTCAGTAGATACGTTAACAATGTTTGATCAGGTCTTGATTTGTTTTGTTTGTTTGTTTGTTTGTTTGTTTTGTTTTGTTTTGTTTTTTTGTTTTTTTGTCTTAGTCTTTATTAATGTAATGTTTGTTTTTTTCTTTTGCTTGTTGTTAATCTTATCAGTTTCTATATGCTTACACTGTATTTTTTTTCAATCTGGTCTTGTTTAACTCTTATTTTATCCTAATTTCAGATTTTCAGTTTCAGTTTTTTGTTAAGGTGGCAGCACTAATAAGGCATTACCTTTCTAGCTGTCTCCTCATTCTCATAAATACTCTCTTTCCCCTATATTTTCTCCAGATTACCTTTGTGATGTATATTATATTTTATGATTATCTTTGTAATATAAATGTTATTTTGACCTTATATGTATGCTATATTGTATGTTATTTTATGTAAATGTTTTTTATGATGAATGAAATAAATTCGACAATCAATCAATCAAACTTATTTTGTTAGAGAACATGTTTAACGTGGATCCACAAAAAAAAGAATAAAGCAGGAGGTCCCATAAACAGCGAGATAACACCCCAAATAAAACATCTAACTAGTGCAATATTTCTCCTAAGATGACAAATGTATCTCAAAATGTTTTGGGGTTATCTAAAAGTACATGTAGACATGTATGATTGTTTTCTGAATGGTTATGTATGAATAGAAAGGAAGAAAAAAAATAAAAATAAAAAGAGGCCAACTACATTCCAAACCTGAAACAATATTTGTCTGCAATTTTGTCTGCATGTTTTCAAAATTTAGAATCCACAATCTTCTATAGGGGACCATGTTTCTCCAACTGATGCATTATTTCTATATTGCGTCTTTTGTACATCTTATTTTTTCAGATATATGTACCGTATGCACAATTTAATCACAAGATTCCTATGGGAGACCAGATTTCTCCAATTGATGCATTCACATTCTTACAAAATTTTGTTCCTTTTTGTCCCCGCCGAACGAAGTTCGCGAGGGGACTATGAAACGGGCTCCGTTCGTGTGTGCGTGTGTGTGTGTGTCCGTCCGTCCGTCCGTCCGTCTGTCCGTGTGTGCTCAAATGTTAGAAAATGCTACTTCTCCATCATTTCTTGGCCGATTTTGATTCTGATTGTTTTATCTGATAGGGCTTGGTGAGGGCTTCCAAACTCCTACACAGAATCGTGAAATTCATTAATTATGCAAATTCATGCAAATTTATTCAAAATTGACGAAAAATGCTACTTCTCCTCTATTTCACATCGGATTTTGATTCCGATTGTTTTATCTGATAGGGCTGGGTGGGGGCTTCCAAACTTCTACACAGAATTTTGAAATTCATTAATTATGCAAATTTATGCAAATTTATTCAAAATTGACGAAAAATGCTACTTCTCCTCTATTTCACATCGGATTTTTATTCCGATTGTTTTATCTGATAGGGCTGGGTGGGGGCTTCCAATCTTCTACACAGAATTTTGAAATTCATTAATTATGCAAATTTATGCAAATTTATTCAAAATGGCTGAAGGTTCATAATGTTTTCATGTTTTATATTTCAGTTGTATACATGCATTGTTGGTATTCTCTTCTTTTGCATGCAGTAACATTATTATTTTATTCACTAAAGTTTTTCACTGAAGTTTTAAGGTTCAGGCTAGTTAATTTCCACAGATCTGCACTTTCGGCGGGGACATTTATTACGCATTGCGTAATTTACTCATTCACTTGTTCTTTTTTAATGCAGGTCGGTACAGATGCGCCTTTATACCTTGAGCAAAAGGCAGTTTGTGTTAGTCTTCATCTGTTTTTTCATGGCTTTCGGCATCTCGTTACTAATTGGTATAGCAGGTAAGAAAGCATCATTATACATGTATTGTGGTATGGTAGTTTTTCATGTTATTTCCCAGTCACATATTATTTGTTGGGTTTGAAATTACATTCATGCAAAAAGTTATACTGGATAATATACTGAATGAAATTTGTACCATTTCTAAGGCAGAAAATAGAAAATGGCAACAATATTCCCAAACCATAATGTTCCCCTTTTAAAAAAGTCCTGTTGATATTTTTTGTTATGGGTTTCAGTGTATACATGTAAACTGCTGATCAAACTATGAAGCCAAGTCCCAAAATGTTTATAAATCTTTTTTTCCCCCATGTCTTCTTGAGTGATAAATTTTCTCTGTCAGTAATACTTTACAAATATGTACAGTTTGTGGCTTTAATTGTTTCATGTAAGAAATTAAAAATCACCTTTAAAATTACATGTAGGAAACTCTCAGAAATGCCTGGTTTCAATGCCAGATATACAACGCATTTTATATGTTCACTTACTGATACATGTTATGTAGGTACATGTACAGTGTAAAACATATAAATTTACAGTTTCTCTTAAAAGCATGCATTTCAGAAAGTGCTAACCTTATTAGGTGCCTCTCTCTTTCTCTCTCTCTCTCAAAGGAAAATTAAGATATCAGTTAAAATATATTTGACCAATATGTCCCTTAATATATTTGTTATTTGGTTAGCACCTCGAATAAATACACAATGGAGACACAAAAATTGTGTTTTCAAAAGCTTCCAGACATCAGCAGGAAGTCAAATCATTGAATGCCATATGTGTATTTGCAGAAAGCGATCAGAAGATGGAAAAATAAACGCTCTGTTTACTTTGAAAGATGAACCCATTTCATTTCCGAAGTTGCCAAAGGCAAAATTAAATGTTTTCGGAAATCATATTCAAACTAACATGACAAGTATATATTTGACTGTTGAGTAGTTTCAAAATGAGTTGATGTATTGAGATTCCTCATGTTTGTTTAGATAAATTGGTACAAGTAGATTTACAGGATCTTAAAAGAAATGTATTATCGAAAATCAGACATTTCAGAAATTTTTGTTTCTTTTTATCATTTTTTCCCCTTTGCTCTTTACATGTAGGTCCTAATATCCAAGCTTATGAACTGCAGAAGATGGGTGAAAATTTACCGGTAAGTTTGATTAACTTCACTTTGCAGTTGCTCTTAATACAAAAGAAGGCTTGTAATTCCGAAAATGGAAAATGGTAAATAATTTTGAAGTGAAGTAGGGTTCATGATTTTGAGAATGAAACGGTTCATAAATCAAAATATGAAACAGGGTTTGTAACACCAAAAGTGAAAATATGGTTTGTAATTCCAAATATGAAAAGGGAACCTTATCTAATGTTCAGAAATATGAATCATCGAATAGTCCACCTTTGGAATAATAAACATTTGGATTAACATGAAAACTGTTTGGTAAAACAAACCTGATTTCGTTAATGCTCAGGAATGAACCCCTTGGGATAGGAAATTGGTGTGTTCAAAATTTGGACATTATGAAACGTCAACCTTGTGAATTGCGAGCATCTCTCGAACCTTGTGCCCCTCTGTAGAGGGCCTGTCCAAGTGTCTTGACATTTTCAAGTAGTAGGACAGAAAAGATGCCTGAAAACTAAGTACTGTGCTGCATACATACTTTGGTGTGAAGATGGAGGATGAAGCGATTCCATTACCCACTTAAACTCTCAATCCATAAAATCACAATGTGTGAGGGATTTGTACAGTGAAAACTGTAGACCTACATGTACAGTATAAAGAATGCTCAAGGGAGACGAGAAAAGCGGTCTCTATGAGCAGGTGGTCTTTACATGTACATACAGATTCCTTGAATAGATGTACATGTTTCAATGAGAAACAGTTTTCAAAGGAAATAAAAGTTGTGGTCCTCATAGACATAGACAGGTGGTCTTTCTATGCAGTTGGTCGCTAAAGCAGGTTTGACTGTATAATGATGTACATTAGTGATACATATTTCACAACGTACCTGTACATGTGCATTGGAAATTTGTACTTGACGTGTATTCTAGTCTTGACATGTTACACTCTGGTACAGTTATAAATTGCATTTATAGGGCATGATTACATTTTCTAATATAAAGGAGAAATTATACTCTATAGTAAGTACATTATTTTCATTTGATATTTAATGGAGATCCAGGCTCTTTACATGTAGAAAGTATGGAAACTTTCATTGATTTGTTATTGCTTTATATTGTTTTCTGGGGGGGGGGGGAATTGTTGCCAAAATTGTTAAGTTGTTGTATACATGTATTTGGGAATATTCAGGAGCAAGAATAGAATTTTCATTCTCAAAATGTGAGCAGTATTGGAGTATTCACACTTACATAATGTATAAGACATTCATTGCAAAATCATTTTTCAAACATCTAAATGTACCATCACACATTTGAGAAGTAATATCATTCACATGACCCCATCGATACAGAACTTGCCATTTATTAGTATTAATAATAATGATGATATATTAGATTTTTGTAAGCGTAAAATTATTTTACAGGCCCTTCCCTAATTGGAGATAAGAAATACCTCATTCATATTGCATGTAACTTCCTCCCTCACCAAAATACACCAAAGAGAAATTATACTATAATAATACATGTATATAAGTACATTATTTTCATTTGATATTTAATGGACATCCAGACTTTAGAAAGTATACATGTATACATGTCTTTGGGAATATTCAGGAGCAAGAATAGAATTTTCATTCTCAAAATGTGAGGCAGTATTGGAGTATTCACACTTGCATAATGTATAAGACATTCAGTGCAAAATCATTTTTCAAACATCTAAATGTACCATCACACATTTGAGAAGTAATATTATTCACATGACCCCATCGATACAGAACTTGCCATTTATTAGTATTAATAATAATGATGATATATTAGATTTTTGTAAGCGTAAAATTATTTTACAGGCCCTTCCCTAATTGGAGATAAGAAATACCTCATTCATATTGCATGTAACTTCCTCCCTCACCAAAATACACCAAAGAGAAATTATACTATAATAATACATGTATATAAGTACATTATTTTCATTTGATATTTAATGGACATCCAGACTTTAGAAAGTATACATGTATACATGTCTTTGGGAATATTCAGGAGCAAGAATAGAATTTTCATTCTCAAAATGTGAGGCAGTATTGGAGTATTCACACTTGCATAATGTATAAGACATTCATTGCAAAATCATTTTTCAAACATCTAAATGTACCATCACACATTTGAGAAGTAATATTATTCACATGACCCCATCGATACAGAACTTGCCATTTATTAGTATTAATAATAATGATGATATATTAGATTTTTGTAAGCGTAAAATTATTTTACAGGCCCTTCCCTAATTGGAGATAAGAAATACCTCATTCATATTGCATGTAACTTCCTCCCTCACCAAAATACACCAAAGAGAAATTATACTATAATAATACATGTATATAAGTACATTATTTTCATTTGATATTTAATGGACATCCAGACTTTAGAAAGTATACATGTATACATGTCTTTGGGAATATTCAGGAGCAAGAATAGAATTTTCATTCTCAAAATGTGAGGCAGTATTGGAGTATTCACACTTGCATAATGTATAAGACATTCATTGCAAAATCATTTTTCAAACATCTAAATGTACCATCACACATTTGAGAAGTAATATTATTCACATGACCCCATCGATACAGAACTTGCCATTTATTAGTATTAATAATGATGATATATTAGATTTTTGTAAGCGTAAAATTATTTTACAGGCCCTTCCCTAATTGGAGATAAGAAATACCTCATTCATATTGCATGTAACTTCCTCCCTCACCAAAATACATCACCAGCCACCCCCCCCCCCCCCCCGAAAACAGATGAGCTCCCTGGAGGCCCTTCAAATTGTAAATGTCAGCATGCAGTGTGTATTTGCATTCCCTGTGTAAATCTAACTTTGAGGCTACCACATATCATCCTGGCTGTTACAAGTATACATACCAGTCAGAAAATTAACTGAGCTTGTTCGTGTAAGACTATTATTAAGGTGTTAGTGTGTTTTACAGGAAATTGAAACGATTTAGCCCATGAATACTTCATTGAATCTACATTTATGTAAATGAACAGGACAGTGATATTTACTTGGGTTTATAAATTAAATGACTGTGTTTAAACTCTTTTCAACAAAAAAATACTAAAGGAAGTCAAAACTATTAATTACTTCTTAAAATGCTGACATTTAGAAGTTGAAGTGCCTCCAAGGACCTCATCTGTTTTCAGGGGGTTGCTGCATGGTTGCTGACAATGCATTATGGTCAGGGAGGAAGTTACATGTGATATGAATGAGGTGTTTTAGCTCCAATTAGGGCAGGCCTGTGGAGAAAATATTTCCCTAAACAGAAATAAGATGTCATCAGTACTGTAGTACTGACTAATTCGAAAAGAAATATCTAGATGTACATGTATGTGGTGTTGTAAATAATTTCATTTCTCAAATGCTTTGTAAACTACATGTACATGTATATTGTGTATGTTTATGATTTTGCAATTTAGGTTTATTGTGTAACTTTTTTTCATGAGAGTGTTCTTACTAACTGTGGCCAAATCTTTGAGTCTGTTCTTAAAATATTTATGATTTGAAGTGTCTTTAGGGAGCTCATTAATTTTCAGGGGGGCCTGCAGGGGCCATTTTAATTTTCAGAGGGCACAACCACTCTGCAAACTTGGCATCGTGTGTAGAGTTCAGTCCAGGCTCGTCCTCAGCCTGAATTTTCAAAACGCCCCACTAATTCTGATCCAGGGAAATTCGCCTGATCAAAGGAGGTCATTAATTTTCAGGGGGGCCTACAGGGGCTATTTCGATTTTCAGAGGGCACGACCCACTCTGCAAAGAAACTAGGCTTCATGTGTAGAGCTCAGTCCAGGCTCATCCTCATTAGCCTGAATTTTCAAAATGCCCAGCTAATTCTGATCCAGGGAAATTTGCCTGATCATAGCTACGCTTTACATGTAGCTCACGTTACATGTGTAATCCCAAGCAAACTGCGTTGTTCATGAAATAGTGTGCTACATGTATTTGGCTATTAAATAGCAGGTTGATTTATCATTGGAGACACTTTGGGACTACATGTATGCTCATCCTGTAGTTCAAGGTTATTCTTCAAGCAAATGTGGATTGCTCAACTCAGGCTAATTGATACAGGGAACTTCAATCTCAGAGATTTTTCTCTAGACGCGTGATCAGTCTAATGTGTCTCAAGCTTGTTTAGGTTAAAGGGGAAGTCCACCCTTATGTACATGTAGTTGATTTGAATAAAAGCAGGGAAATGGGAGAATCCAGTTAGTGAAAGTTTGAGCGAAATCCTATAAGGAATAAAAAAAAGTTTTGAATTTTCGACATTGTAATCAATCAAACACAAATTGGTATTTCTGTGACATATCTTATACAAGGTTCTCTCCTATTTGCTCTTTACAGACAATTTCATAAATTTCTGTTTTCTTAGTTGTTGATGAAGAAACATATTTGTTTCATACAGGGGTTGTGTAAAAACAAGCGTGCAATGGATATAGATGTATCTAGGACGAATGTACATGTATGATTAAATATTTTCTGTATAGAAAAGAAAAATTTATGTTGTTTTCAGTATAGGCAAATGGGCGAGGACCTCTCGGTGATACATACAGTACGTCACAGATTTACCAATTTCTATTTGATTGATCACAACTTCCATGATTCATTTTTTTCGTATTTTTAAAATCAAATTTTACTCAAACTTTCTAAGATCTGTTCCTTTAATTTTCCTGCTTCTGTTAAAAAAAAAATATATATATCAGGGTGGACTTCCCCTTGGAGATGCTCCTCATGGCCGGGGTCTGAAGTGACAGACAATAAGCACAGCTGCTAATCAGTGTACTGGGTTCCATCCAATATGTTTATAATCATGCTTTTTACACTTGCAAAATTTTGCTTAGTCCCGTACTATTGGTGGGACTAAACAAGGATTTAGCCCCACCGATAGTAAGGGACTATTAAAGCTTAGCCCACTTTCTGTTCACATTGCATTTAAAGTGGGCTAACTCCACGATAGTACCGGCTTATTTAAGCCCTGGAAAAAAGCAGGGTTAGCTACACAAAAGGTGGGGCTCAATGTCAAAAGATGGGGCTAAGTGCTCTGGCTAGGGAGATATTACGGGACTAAAACTGCAAATGAGAATAGAAGGAAAAAAAAGTCTGGGGTGAAGGATAGTAGGGGGTTAAAAAAAAAATGTAAAAAGCCTCTAAAGTAGAGTGTAATTCTATGATGTCAATCTGAGTGTGTCACTGTCAAAGCTCTGTTTACAGTAGATGGAGATCAATATTAGCCATTATGGTTCAGCGATGCAGATCACACAGTAGAAGATATTAGGCTAACCTTTGAATTGCGCAGCCAGTCGGATAAACAAATTTTAATATCTAATCAGGAAAGGAGATTTTGTTTTGAGTCGAGCTGTCATTTACTGAGATTTAAAACACAACCCATTGACAAAAATGTGTTTTTTAATGGCCCTTTGTGTCATTTGCATCTAGGCTTTTGCGAGATTTAAAAGGGCAAATAGGCAGCCCTCGCTTTATATTTTTGTCACTGATACATGCATGTACAAGCATATACTTCCAATGCAGAAGATTTAAAAGGGCATTCCTTTTAAGAGAAAAATCTGAAGGCTTTTATGGCCTTGGTTACGAGGGAAATGCTGTTTTTATTGTCTGACATGCACAGATTACTGCAGGAAACAATTACCATGCGACTGTGCTACCTCAATGGAACAATGTAGGCCTACATGTACATGCAGGTGGTAGTGTGATGTACTGGTAGTATACGCAGCCATTGAGTAGTCTGCAGGCACAGACTCTATTTTGACACTTAGAAACACAACTTCCATAAAGCCTTGAGCCTACCCAAATTTTTCAGTCTCTCTCTGTGTCAGAGCAGAGCTTTATACAGGGCTATGGCGTGCAGTAGACCGTGCAGTCTACATAGTCTCAGTTCAGACACTCTATTGCGCATTAAGACTGACTAGGGGTTTTGCCTGTGCAAAACTAGTCATTCAGAGCCCTAGGACACACATCTACACATACTAAATGTCATGTTTAGTACTTTAGTTCTTGCAGTAATACACTGGAATGGAACTTGAGTACCATTTTTAAACTTTTTTCCATGTCATTGAAAACAGCGATGTGCAAAAGAGTCTTACATGTACATGTACATGTAAATGATGTTCAGAGTTTGTTTGGATTCTGAGCAAATAAATAACAGTTTCAATCTTGTAATTGTTGTCTGAAATTATCACTGAGCTAACATAACAATCATGAACCAGTGATTCATGATTCTAAGTTACATGTAGGAGGTGCTCTGGAATTTCACGCAGGATGAACGTTGGAATTGTTGTGTTCTAAATAAACTTGTAATATGCACAGATTTTATGCCCTCGATTTTTCATCAAGTGAAAATCTAATTACATCAAAGCATTATTTTACAGACACAATTTTAAGAAATGTCATAAAACTTACTCCCAAAAGACGTTCCATCCTTCAACTTTACAATATGCGAACTTCAGGGTCATACGAATTTAAAATTTTGAGTCCTTAAAGGGAATCTAGAGTTTTGGGAAAGGTGATAAATAATTTATGAGCTTTCTCGTTCCTTTTATGTCAGTTTGGAAGGACATCATAGTAGAAACATCCCCTGAAAAGGATGCTCTTCAAATGCTCTTATATTCGAAATATGACTAGAAATAGCTGAAATGTTTGGGCCAAACATTCATGCCACTTGTCTGTGTAGTCCCATATACCCATTTCTGTGTGCAGTACTTATGCTTTTCAGTGAGATTGGGTCAATTTCTTATCTATTTTGATGATTCCGAAACAACACGGTATAAAACAATTTTTATGTAGACATGGTCAACCTTTCCAAATTCCTTTGAGACAGTTTCTTTCACAATGTAATTGCATGACCAGAACTCTACTTTATCTTTAACAGTCGAAAGCTTCACTGTACGTGTATATGTTTACAACATATATCATGATAATGAATTCTCATTCTCATTTTCATTTGTCTTCACAGAATGGTCCTTTTGAGTTGACGTCACCTATCCTGAATAAGTTCAATAAATCATTATGGCTTACAACAGTAATAGAAGTGGATGATGCGTCAGGTAAGGGACTCTTCTGTCAATTGATGAAATATCCTGAGACACTGTTGGCCTTTTCCTTGTTATCAAATCTCCTGCGTTTACAGTCAGACCTGGCTACAAAGGCCACCTAAAGGAAGTGAATGATTGGTTGATGTAACAGGTGGACTTTTTGGACAGGTTCTACAAGAAATCTTTCTTTTGAAAGACAGAATAAGTGACCACTATAGACAGGTCTTTCTAGACAGGTTCTATGACACATCTTTTTTTTTTTTTCAAAAAGACAATATAAGCACCCACTTTGGGCAGGTATCCTTTACAGAGAGGTGGCCATGGCAACAGGTACATGTATGACTGGGCTTGTACAGTAATTTATTATGAACTACTGACTGTTAAAGACCTCTCTTGCAAGCAGGAGAGGAAAATGCAAAAAACACATATATGTTAATGGTACATTGAAAGGGGTACGTACGCACAGAATATAGATTTATATATACATGTACCTGTACCATATAAATAACGTAACTTGTTTAAGAGGAAGATGCAGGGTCACGTACAATTCTCCGATATACGGCATTCACAGGGCAAGTTGATGCTGATTCTTATCAAGGACTGAACGAATCGAGGCCCAAACTTTTGCTATATTTATTGTTTTGCTACATGATCATATATCGATATACGACGTTGATATGATTGTTTATCTAGTACTAAACTGCATTCGTCATTCGTCTAATTGCAGCTGAAACGTTTCAGAAGCCATTCAATGTGAGCATCATGCTGAGGGGGGTGGCCCAAGATAGCAGTCAAGAAAAACTCAACGCCTTCCCCTACAACAGAACCAGGAAACTCAGCTGTGAAAAGGTATGGACCATCTATCATAATACAACAGCGTGGTCACTTCGGTGGTCGGCACCAGTCGGAACCTTCCACCACTCGAAATTTCCAACCGGCACTAATTTCCCCACTGACAAAGAAAAAATACTACGATTTTGACCTACGAACATGCAAATGTGGTTTAAGAGAGTAATCTGACAGCACTCACAGCAGGTTTATGTACAAAGTAAACCAAATACTAGTACAGTAGTTACAATGCTTAATGCTGCAGCTACAGTACAGTGTGTACTGTGTAGATACATGATATTTTTACTGTTTAACTTTAACTTATAAGCCCTGAAAACAGACTAATTTTTGTCCCCCTGAACCCCCGTGGCAAGGTTTCGGGCGACAAAATTTCCACCACTAAAAAGCCCCTGGTGACAACCCTGTAATACAACTACTTGCTCCCTCAACATTTGCTCTTACGCTATTTGCTTCTGGCTTTGTTTTGTCTATTGAAATATATAATTCTAATGATGATCTTCCATTATTTTCCACTGCTGGAATGGCATGGATCCAAAAAAAACTCTGATCAAAAGTATTCTTCTAAAATATAGAATTTGTAAAAAAAAAAATTAATAATAATAATGGTTTTCCCTAATTTTATTTGAAAGAGGAACATGAAACAAAACAGAAAAATTAAGGTTCTTTTCTAATCTATCACATTGATTAAACCTGTCAGAAATTATTTTTTTCAAGAATTCTGATACAGATTTATATTCCAGTCATCCATTTTCATTTTCATTGGAATAAAAAGTACCTCAACATACAACATGGTATTGTCTAATTCTTAATAACTTAGTCTATTAAGAATCTGCTTGTATCAATCTTTTTCATTTCTTAATTTTGTATTTATAATGTATTCTTTCCACAGGGTCATTGCACTGAGCTGCTACTACTTCATCTGACAACCCTGAAGTATTCCACATACATTGTCACAGTAACCTTCCAAGGACTAGAAAAACTTCATGTTTCTGCTATCAATTTTTATGTAAGTAACCTTTTGGTTGATAAATGCATTTGCTAATTCGATAGTTAATCATAGGATCTACATGTACAGTTTCAATGACTGTTCATAAGAAGGATTGCATTAATGAACATGTTTTGTGAGCAATATTCATGAACATCAACAAATTTGTGAAGTGAATATTAAAATGCAATCTAAATATAGATTTGAATGAGATGAAACTCTTCTAAAATTTAACTAAATCAGATACTCATTTTTAAAGTAGCAATTCAAAATAAAGGAATTAATTATGGAATCTATGCCATACAAAGACTTAATGTGAACAGAGGAGCCTGCATATGTATCTCTTGGATCATTTTCATATAGTATAATCCTTCATACATGTATAAGAACAGTATGCTAATGTTCAGTGTGGGATAATCTAGTGTATCTCTCTTTCATCTTGCAGTTTCGAACCTATAATCCGGCCTTTTCCAACATGGTGATCTGGTTTAGATTTGTATTCCTGGTCATCACATTCATCATCACAGTAAGTTGACTATTAGTATAGAAATATTTAATGTTTATGAGTAGTGCTGTAATGAAACCGCCCGAAGGTCACCAAAAACGTTGTTCATTTTCGTTTTTCGTGTAACCGGATGAACCATCAAAATTTTAAACATGTTGGACTGATGTTAAAAATGTAACAAACCTGGGAAGAAAATGTGCTAAAATTGCACATTTTGCACTTATGAAATCACCGAGTGGTAGGCCCTACCCTTAAAGTGTACTTTGCCCGAGATCCCCTACCTTTACTGTTACAGTGCATCAAGGTGTACGGGTGGTCCAAGGTGGTGCAGGAAGTATTATAGGATGGATGTTCCTTATGGTTCAGTGCCTAAAGGGTTAATAGATTTTAAAACTATGTAGAGCCTGGTGAATATTACATTTTACTTTCCAAACTAGATCACCATTATCCTTTATAACTATCAAGCACTACATGTGTGTAATTCAGATTGTTATTGTCATTGTCATATTTCTTCTATGTTCCAGTGTATGTTTGCACACTCACTGAGGAAGTTTTCCATGAGAGACTGGTCGATAGAACAGAAGTGGCTCTCGGTATTATTACCCCTCCTACTGCTCTATAATGGTAAGTTTCTGAATATTTAAGGCATTATCAAACACCAGTAAAAACCACATAGTTACAATATCAAATTGTAAAATGTATCCTTTATTCTTGCTAGTGAAGTTCATTCACCCTAATGTGTTGTCCTTTCATTCAACACAACAAGGCTCCCTTTTCTGGAGTTGAACGTAAAGATAGCTTACATGTACTGTATAAATCAATGTTTTCACAGACAGGTACACATACATTTTCATAAGTTGTTTTCATAATTGACACAGGCAATTGCAATATGGCAGCCCATTTTAGCGTGTCGTTAACTTTGCAACCCTTCAACAATTTGCAAAATTTGCCAAGAAAAAAACTCTTACAAAGTACCGATGCTAATGTTTATTTTGGTTTTCTTCTGAAATATTACAGTTTTGAATTTGATTCTCATCACATGGAATTTGTTGATGATAAAAATTATCAATATCTGTAGCCATCAGAAGATCATATGCATATTACTCATTGGAATGGAAAACCCAATAACTCTTGAATTAAAAAACTGAAGCAATTTCTCTCACATCAGAAATGCATGTATCAAGCTCTTCCCCTCACATTCACATCTGGACTTGCCATTTACCTTTAGATTTTGTATGGTTTCTTTCTAATTTCACAGATCCGATCTATCCTCTGACCTTACTGGTGAACAGCTGGATTCCTATTCTACTGGATAACATATTCCAAGCAACTTTCCTCTGTGCATTACTCTTATTTTGGCTCTGTGCATACCATGGAATCAGACAGGTGACAAATCCCATCTTCCCCATAGCTGTACTTGTCAGATGCTGAATTATTAGTGTAAACATTGTTACCATTCTAGATTACTGTATAAGCTGTTTTTTTCGCGTACAGTTATTTTCGCGATTTTGGACTAGGTAGGGAAATTCGCGAGGGTTTAATTTCGCGATTTTTGTGATGTTTTTGTTACTATAAACAGCCATATATTGAAGTGGAAATTTTCGCGAGGACCGACTCGCGAAAATCGCGAAAATAAAACCACCGCGAAAATAACCACTTATACAGTACTCTTTATTATTCTGGCTCTGTGTGTATAGTGGCATCAGACAGGTATCATATCCTATTTTCCCCATAGCTGTACTAGTCTACAGCTGAATTCTTATTCTAAACATTGATAATATTCTGTTTGTGCATACCATGGAATCAGATACTTAACATACATGTACCCCCATATCTCTATAAACTTAATAGCAACAGATGACTCTTATATTGTACAATCTGATAATAGTCTAGGCCACTTTTCTATATTGAGCTTCTCTTATTCTGGCTCTGTTTATACCATGAAATCAGACAGGTAACATACCCCCATCTTCCCTGTAAACCTGCAAGTCGATGTATAGATTTCTATATAAAAACTGATAACATTTTCCAGACACATTTCCTACATTCACATTACTTATTCTGCGCATACCCCAGAATTGCGCAATTAACATACCCCAGCCTGGAACAATTTCAAAATATATAGTGTATGAAAGGCAACAATACTCGTGGGGTAGATACTGGAAGTTCAGTTTGTGATACAGGTTTGTAAACAAAATACCCAAATAAATCATTTTTATGTTTTTTCCCCCGCAGAGTGATAGAAAGTGGGTCAAGTTTTACTTGATCAAGCTGTTAATAGTTGGTGTGCTATGGGTCTCCACACTGGTATTAACATCATGGCAGCTATACTGCAGTCTCTATGACCCGACCTTTAACTACAAGGTCGATTCAGGGGACTTTATCGTAAGTTTTATTTGCTTTACGTCGTCGTATTGTTTTTTACCTTGAATTGAATTTGATAAGTCCACATTTATTGTACACAATCAGGATTTCTGTCTATTACGCCCAAATAGTGTAACACATACGTTAGCATTAAAGCGTAGAAGAGTAGTTACAGTTGTTGTTACATCCAATTAGAAAATACCAAGGTAAATGATCCACTTATCATTGTATATGATTTTTTTTTTTTTTTACTGTTCACCAGTAGATACTAATGAACAGTCTAATAAATGACAATCCTAATTGTTATCTGTTTAAATTTTTGTGAATCTATTTCCAGTTTCAGCTTAAACATATGAACAATAGTTAGAGGTTTAATAATTACCATAATACAAAGTGATCAAATTTTCATCAGTCAAGCATGAAGAAGGTGATAATAATAAATAATGATTGGCTGATTATGTTGACCTAAACATATATTAAGAATTGAGAGGCATACTGTAGAAAGTAATGCTTGTATGCTGCCTTTATAAGTCTATCTTAATTGTCTTCCTCCCTCCTTGAATACAAGGTTTCACATATATTGAGAAGACACCCACTAAACATTTTGTTTTGTCTTTGTATGACAGGGCATGGTGATATTCTTCCTAGTTGTTGGAGGGTTTTATGTGCTCTATCTGCTCTTCCTGGTAATAAGAGCCTTCACCGAACTACGCTCGCTTCCATACATGAGTAAGTATTTCTAGGAGTGTCACAGTAAAGTATCAAAGCATTTTATCTCGGACATTGTGTTAGGGTTTGTTCCTACACGTACGTGCATGGTAAACTGCCTAAAAAATTCTCCCGCTGCGAAATGAAAACCATCTCACCAATACATGAATTGCAATATTCACATGTTAAGAGCTAGTATTTTTTTGATGAATTATTATATATGTGATCAAGTTTCAAAATTTTTCATGCTTTGGGTTCGAAATTATCTAATTTAATTGCATTGTTCTCTTAATGAAATATAACAGCACTGTTAGCTTCCTTGTGTGATTCATGTTGTAATAAATAAAGTGAAAATGAGCTGAACAAGATTTACACAAGATATAAAGTCAAACCTGCTTTAGCAACCACCTGTATAGAAGGGCTACCTGTCTATAAGGACCACACTTTTTGTTTCCCTTGAAAAGAGTTTCTCATTGAAATGTATATTAAAGGAACCTGTACAAAAAGACCACCTGCTCATAAATGCCACTTTTCTTGTCTCCCTTGTGAGTGGTCTTTATAGGCAGGTTTCACTGTGCTAATATTGTGATGCCCCAGATTTGATCCATAGTAATATCTAAATTTATGAATGCTGAAGATATGAATTATTCATAAATGTGTTTTTTTGTTTGTTTGTTTTTTTGTCCTTTGTCTTCATATAAATGTTTTTTCCTTCCATCTTTTTTTTTTTTTCAATCCAGATCTGAGGCTGAAAGTCATGACGATGCTAATGCTGGTGGTGGTTGTATCGACGTAAGTAGCTAACTGTTATTATATTCATTTGGTCACTCATATTCATTTTTTGTTCATTCAAATTGATGCAAACGTCACTCTCGGACGGATTCCGTAGTTCAAATTAAGAATCCAAAAATTCAAATTCAGCAACCAGTGTAACAAAGTTCACAAACATGCATTCAGTTTGCAAATTTGCGCACATATTTTTAGATCAGTGCACTCAAGTTAACTCGGTCGGCTTACCGTGTTAACTTTAATTCGCGGATCTAAAAAGAAAGGTGGTTGCATTTGCAAGTTGAATGCACGTCTTTGAATTTGTTTTTCTGTTGTTTAATTTGAATGCTGAGATTTTTAATTTGAATTGCGGAATTCGTCCGAGAGCGACATTTGCATTTATTTAAAAGCACTAAACATGAATTTGAGTGACCAAATGATTCAACTGGCCTGGAAAAACCTATATATATTCTTAGCATATATCTTCAATATTTGGAGAATCGTAAGATGAGAGATTATATTTGAACTGAACTTCTTTATATTGAACAGAAATTCTGAAATTTTTTGTATGATTTTATTTTCTCTGCAGAATAACAATCACCATCATGCGATACGGAGTCAACATTCTGAATGAAAACTTTGTCACAGAGCTCTCCACCTACTACAAAAACTATATCCTTTTTTATCTCAAATGCCAGCAAAGTTTGCTTGCTTGAAATATAGTATTATAGTAAGTTCAGGCTAAACTAGGGAAGTACTGTAAATTTTTACATATATATATATATATATATATATATATCTATATATCTATATAAGTGAATCCATCATTGTGAAAGTGTTCAGGATGAGCAATTAGCATCCCTACAATTTTATAACAATAAAATTTTCAAAGATGATGGCATTTGTACTGGCAGTTTTTTTTTTTAATCAAGTGTGATATTCTCTTGTGTCACACAGAAAGGAAATCTATTCTGTATTTTCTTTCATCCTATGAAGATGGCGATCAATCTCTCATTAATTAATAATTACATTTTGGTGCATTTCCACAAGATATGCTCTAATTGTTATCTCATGATATTGACATGCATGCAGACAATAGAAGTAAAAGTGATTATTTCCTGCGTAATCTTTGCTCAATACATGAGATGTACAATAGTACTTTACTCTCTTTGTTGTTCCAGTAAAATGATATGTATCGTTGACTTTTCCTTGACTATCTCTCCTCACGTGCTGAGTTCCTGGCCTTCTATAGCCTTCTCAACTGTTATCTCTACACCATGGCATTCGTTTACTCTCCCTCTAAGAACGCACATAAAGGTAGGATAATAGTCTGAGTGTCCTAGAGAGTGAGGTAGTGTCTTCTATGGCTGGGTGGGTCTGTGGCTTTGCTGTTTTGGTTATGGCAAAGACACAGTTAGATTTATAGACAAAATGATGGCTCACCAAGATCAGTTGGACAAATGGGATTAGTTTTACTGTTCATCTTTTTCAAACCACTTGTTGTCACAGCTACGTTTATTTATTCCTTCATTTTTTTGATCCATAGATTTGATTTTGACGTGTCTCTTGTTTCACAGCATATACATGTTTATCATTTTACAACTACAGTTGAAACTCACTATAACGAGGACCTTGGGACCATGAAAATTACCTTGTTATATCAGGAATCTCCTTATATCATGGTAAAAGCAAGACTAAAATTATATCAGGAATCTTGTTATATCGGAGCTCTTTGTGGCGAGTTTCCACTGTGTATTGATTGTTATTGACTCCTACATCAGTTAAACACATGAAATATTATTTATGTATTTGTTAATTATATGCTACATTTTTTCTTCTTCTTTCTGTTCTAGATACATATTTCAAAGATAATCCCACATTCTCCATGCTGAATGAATCGGAAGATGAACTCATCTATGGGTAAGTCTTTAACTGATTTCCCCGCTTATCAATACCGTTTCATGTTGAAGAAGAGGTAAAAAAAATAATTTATATCCCAGGCCAGAATGTAAATTCCGGTGTCAACAGATTTGTTGAAAGTAATGTACAGCTCTGTGTGCAAGATTTGTATGAACCTCTGGGAGTTCACTATGTGAGGGAGCTTCTTGTGAGGATGGATTTCAGAGATACAGTACATGTAGCCTTGTTTTGGCATTCCTTTCTAGTGTTTAAAGTTAAATACTTTATCTTTAGAAATCATGGACCAATCGTCAGAAAATGTAGCACATGCATCTTTTGGTTCAAGTTAAACAAAATGACACCATATTCAGTTCATTCATTTCAATCTCGTTTTTGCTACTCATACTTAACATTCTCTTTCAATTCTTGACAGGAGCGACAGTGAAGACGGCGTCCATACGTCATTGACGGGCAACAACAGACATCTGGCCAATGAGGAGGAGTGATAGAAGTTCTTCCGGTCCTGAAAAAGATGCCATCCAAAGTTTTGATACGTCCCTTTCAACAAATAAAGCAGATAGCAAGCACAAGGCATTATCAATGTTCACACCACTATCTTGCTTTAATAGAATCCAGCATTTCAAGAATTTTGCTCGATGATTTGTAAGACAAAGTTCTGTTATGGTAAAGGTGAAAGAAGAATTTATGGACTTTCTTCATTTTATTCCTTTGTAGAAAATTATCGTAGTGGCAGTGTCATATGAAAAGGGTTATCCTTGATTTGCCGTCATATTCCATTAATAACGAACAATACCTGTAGTATACAACTTTGGACCAAATTTTGATGCTACGTGAGGTGTAGTCCCATATACCCGTATCTGTGTGGAGTGCTTCTCACTTTATGTGATTTTCAGTGAGACTGAGTCAATTTGGTATCGTATCGATGGTTCCAAAACCTCTTTATACTCAATCATCTGTATGTACTTTATAAGCAACCTACATGTACCTATAGTTTATCAATACAGTCACACGACCAGTACTAAACTTTAGCTTTAATCACTCCCGTGGGGTTCCCCTTGGAATGTTCAGTCACCGTGAAAACTATCAGACAAAATCAGTTTCACTCCAGTCATGAATATTTCTCCAAGTCGAGCATTAATTTATTATCATTAAAAGAGCAAGGGATTTGCCCCCTACTACCTCACCCCTCAGAGAAGATGCAAAGTTGCATCTTCTCTGGGTGCCAATCGAGAAGCATGTACTTGCTGTTTTACTATGCTTATAAAATAAGGAATAATTGATGAGTAGAAGATTGGATAGAATAAGAAACACCTTGGAAAGGCTTTAATATCACTGAAATTGTGTACTTACTTTTGGGCTTTACTTTATATCTGATAATTATCTTGGGAGATGTTCTTTGATTGTTATAATTTGTTATTGCTGTACATCCATGGCCTTGGCCTGTAGTATTTGAAGTTCACTTCGTATTCACCCAGCACTTTGTTCCATATTTGTACTGATAGTAATCCACTAGGTACTCTTTTGCAATGAGCCATTTTCCATAGTTCTGTTTTAAGAAGTTAAAGAGCACTTTTTATGCATAGCAAGAGGAATAATCAAATTAAGATATAAGTTGAGGTAAACAACTTATCTGTTTTTCGTTGCTTATTAGATCTCTTCAAGTCACCAAAATCGCAACATGTATGGTTTAGGAATTTATGTCTTTTTAGGGTTTGTTTGTTTGTTTTGGTTTTTTTCTAATTGTGGTTGCCAATTTGAAAATATTTTGTGCATGTTGTTGTGGAAGATGAGCAAGCTTTATAACATCAAGAAATGTGTTTCTTTCAGGTCACATTTGTACTGAACTCTTTAACACTTTCAAGACAATTGACCACATTTTGTGGTTTGGCTCAATAACTTTTGATTCAGAGCTCTAGAAAATATACCAGATGCATGAGTAGAAAGAGCAAAAATTTCTACTCACACTAATGTATTTTTGTTTCATGACCATATTGCGTTTGATGCCAGGAATTTTTAAAACAAGAATAAGCTTTAAAATCCTTAAATTGGCAACACATTGAGAGGTTCAAAATCATTGTTTTTCATCGTAATTGGCAATTTTTCAACTTTTCAACAAAATTTTTAACCATAGATATTGTTTTAAAAAAACATCACACCTTATTAGAACCATGTAGCACTAAAAGAAAAATATTATTATTGCCAATTTGAAGAACAAAATGTGATCAATTTAGCCCTTAAATAATTCCGGTCTTGAAAGGGTTAAAAGTCATGGGAGCCATCTGCCTGATGACTGCAAGGAATTGTCTGCCGTGATCGAAATGTGTGTCAAACATATCCTTAAACACTTAACGTCTTTCTTGCTCCTAATAGTCAAAATAAAATATTGCCACTTCAAAATGAGTAAAGGGTATCTGAGTTTACATGCTAAGCCATAGCATAACCTTCTCACTTTTTTTTGGTAACTACTCTCTTCTGTGAAGACTATAAATGGCCAATTTGTACAATGCACCTCATTGTAGACTCCAGTATAGAAGTATTATGCTTCATATATACATAGAGAAAACAATTTGAGTGATAGTCCTATAATTAGTCTTCCACTTGTAATTATACTTAGGGAAGAGCAAATATTTCAAAACTTTACTGGGACCAATAGCTTGTTGGATTTAAACCTGCTGCGTTGCATTGGGGGGGGGGTTCTAGAGGGGAGGACTGGGAAGAAGGTCCATCTTCATTTTTTTATCAGTTTATGTTAAGATTGTTGAGGGCTGTATCTCATTTTGTAAAGCATTAGAATAATTTGGTCCAAGTAGAAAGCTTGTTATCAAATTCATCATATTTTTTTGTGTAGGATGTAAAGAGGTGAGATTGGTCAATGTTGCCTGACATAGCATCTCATTGACTCATAGTGAAATGAGTTCAGCTTGCCTTTATTTATGATAGTGACCTGTCTGTTGAAACTCTGCTCAAGTGTAGCTTTGCACCTGCGAGTTATTCTAGAAAACCCTTGTTTCTGCTCACAGACTGTAGTCGTTCCTTACTTCCGTAATTTACAAGATATTTATCTTGTTTCCTTGGCAACCAAATTTCAGTGAAGACGTGTATTATATGTAGGATTAGGCCCAAGCACTGGCATATAATTTCAGAGTGAAATATACATGTATAAAGCTGAGAGGGTACAAAATACTTGTCATATCTATACAATTCCCTATATTTATATCCCCCCCCCCCTCATTCTCTAATCCTGTGCAGAGTAAATTGCTGATTTACATGCATGTAATGGTAGCCCCTGGGCAAGTAGGGCAAGCAAGTTTGTAGCTCTTGTGTCTTTGATGCTGAGAGCTAGGCTGTTATGTACGGTGCTGTATGTTAACTCGATGACTACTGGATTCTGTAATTCCCATAGGCATTGTACGTGGATCATCCGGTTCCAGTAGGCAAATGGGTTAATGCCCTTCTGGCTCTCAGCAGTCAGTATATTTGCCCTCTACCAAAAGGATTTTATCATTTGGATTAGTTCTAAAATGCTAAATTATTTAAAACTTGCCTTAGCTGATTTTATTGCTTGCCTGAGAAAGTATTTGAATTTGAAGTTAGGTTTTCCTTTCCATGCGAGTAAAACTGTATGAGAAGATATTTTGTGCCTGGGTTGTTTTTTTTTTCTTTTTCCTTTTTTTTTTTTCTAGAATATTGCTGTTTTATTTCTTATTCATACTGTAATTAATATGTTGGAAAATATCTCAGATTTGTTTTAATTTATATATCATACCAATGCCTGTACAAGAAACTGATATCATACTCTCAAAAATATCTACCCGGTATTCAAATTTGAATAGAAAGATTCCTACAAGGGACACTTATGAGAATCTATTCAAAGTCAATAGATAAAGCATCAAAGTCATTCGGATATTGCTATAGTTTGAATCTACGATATTATAGGTGACTTCTATTTTAGTCAAATTGACAAGTTTGGGGTTTAAAAATATTGAGTAGTTTTTCTATTAAGAAAAATAAATAGGCTGTCACGAGAGTGCAGGAGGCCTGATTTTCTGCATGTTGGTCCATTGTAAACTTTGATGTTGCCACTGGCTTATCCCTCTTCCCCTCAAGTCATTCCACGAGTTATGACTAATTTGCATAACTATGCCGAGCCAATGATGTTCGACACCAAATGATGGTTCCTACTTATATTGATGAATGTTTTAAATTAACATTCATGTATGATCACTGAATTGAAGGATACAACACACTTGCAAGGACAATATACATGCATTGGGAAATAACATTTTTATTACCGTTATTTATATTGTTGCCTTCTACTTGGTAGATGCACAAGGGAGAAAAACGTTATCAATTCATGACTTTGAGTAATATTTGCTTTACATGTCACCATTTGATACAATCCACTGTCAAAAATTTGGATTGTGATTCATGCAAAAGGATTTCTTTTGTTCATTCCTACTATTAAGCAAGAACATGTGAGGAGTGCTATAAATTGGTTCATTGTACGTGTTGTATTTATTACGATTATTGCTCTTTTTGAATAGAAAGAAAATGAAAAAAGTACTTTTAAAAATTGCTTCATGCTAAAGTTGGTATTCCTTCTGCTCTTGTACTAGTAGTGATGATGAAAAGTGTTATTAAGTTTCTTTGGACCAAAAAACGGTTTATTTATGTGGTTTGTTTTGTTGTTATTTCATCAAGGTAAAAAAAAACACTCTATGGTGTATAGGATTTTGTGTTCAGCCTTTGTAGCATATAAGTGTGTAAGCTTGTAGAATCTTTGTGTATATATTTGCTTAATTGTCATGCAGGCTACCAAGTATTTTGTTCAGCACAAGATCTGTGTGTGTGTGTTTTGGTTGAGGAGATATTCATGTTGCACCAAAGTTTTTCTTCCTTTTACTCTCTTATTGTGATAAGGAATATGAAAATGAATATTGTTTTGCTGCTTGATCTTTCCATAATGGCTCAATTTTTTTAAATATCATTTATTAAGATAATTACACCTACAATTGAAAATTCTTTTAGTTGTATTCCCAAGAGAAATATGCTACAAGAAAGTTTGTATAAATTGTGTGAAGTTAATAGAGTAAAAAAAGGGCTCATAACTTTGGTTTTAAAGATCAAACAACATCAACATCCTTTATTGAGAGTATTATTTTTAAAGTTAAGTAGTTACTTACTTGATCAAACACACAATATTTTGTGACCTTGAAATGTGAAAATATTTTTAGGGGATAATTTCTTTCATCTTCATTTGATGGATAATATTCTATCAAAATTGTTTCTCTCTCTCTCTCTCCTAAAAAGAGTATTCAGTTATCAAGTGCAATATATCTGTTATATGAAAAGGGAATGCCTCTTCTTTCATATATTGTCAGTGATAAAATACAAAGGTACTGGCTTTATGGTATAGATTTTAAGATTGATTTATGATAATGATTATTTAAACGAGGGGTGATATTTTCCCCCTCTTTATTGCTCTCGAGCTTTTCTGTTTGTATTTAGGTTGGAAGTTGTACATATTCATTGGCTGTGCTGGAGGGAAAAAGCTGCAATTACCGGAGAATTATTATCTGTATATACTTTGAAATGGACTGGTTGGGTATTTTTTATGTTTTAGTTTTATGAAATGTGTTGTTTTACTTTCATGTAGGTAAAATATATATTAGGTGTGCGATATAGTTTCAGGTCATTTACATTGCCAGAGTTTTTTTTTATGTGTTAAGTTGAAAATGTAGAGTTCATAAAAAGTATTATTAAAGTCGACTACATTGTTTGATAATGTAGATGCTTGCAGGGATAAGTGGGGACCTGATGAAAGTACTAGCTGTACAGGCAAGAATCTTTTTGTAGACAAAACTTTTTTTAAGAAATTGCCTTTTCTTAGAGGTTTGGAGAAAAAAAGAGAAACAGATTATTTTCTCTTAATGTATATGTTACTGAGTTTGTTAGATTGTCATATAGATTTGAAATTATTGCCACAGGATTGCTGGGCTTCAAAATGTTATACATTGCACCCAACCCGGCGCACTCCCATGTTAAATTCAAGAAAGTGATTAGGGATATGTACACATCCTCATGTTGATTTGTGAAAACAAGTTAAAATCTTGGTGCAGTCGTACAGTGAAGGTGAAATATATTCATGTTAACGGAACAGTGTCAGTCTTACCTTATGATTTGCACGTATTGATCACATTGCTTCATCAAGGTCCGTTCACATTTTGCACTCTTTGCGTCAGAGGAAGGTTTACAAGACTAAAGCATAAGCTCATTGAAAACTTGTTCATGTCTCAGTCGTTCTCGCATGAAAATCTTGAATTTCAGTTGCAATCGTTGCCCATAACGCTTTTTATCCCACTCGTACTTCCTCTCCTCTTTTATTCTCTCTCTCTCTTTCTCTCTCTCTCTCTCTCTCTCTGTATCATTGCATCTTTCTTTTTTTCTGCCCTCAAATTAATTTGAATGGTAAAGTCAAGCGTTTGTAAAAGAATTTTCTTCTTAGTAAGTGAGGTCTACAGTGTGGAAAATACACTTTATTTTTAAAGCCTTTGATTTTAAGTGATCTAATAAAAACCGTATTGCTATTTTGGTGTGTGTTTAGTACATGTAGTTGTATTCTACATTGTTAAATCCGTCTGAGAGTTGGCACTCGTACAAAATGCGAGATTCCAGTCGAGTTTGAATAATTGTCAAATGATTGTCAATAAACAAAAAAGCAGCAGGTTTATTTTCATTATTTTGTTCAAATAATATATATTACATTATTTGTAATTATTACAGAAATGATAACAGTACAATGTAAGACGATGTACATAATAACAGTGGAGAAAAGAGATTTAATACAGTACGGTAATAAAGTATGACAAGTACTATTAAACATTTTATGTATTCCGTTCCTTTTGTTGTATCCTGGCCTTTTCGTGAATTCATATTATTTTGTTACATAAGGCCTTTTGCAATTGGAAGAACTTTTTACAGCACATCTATTCTGTTTTATTTTTTAGTTACATACAGCACCAAGTACTAAACGAGCAGAGTGCTACAAACAAGCTGTTTTCATTCCTCTTGCTTAAACAGGCAAGTAAATTTTGGAATTTCTTGTTCACACATCAAAACCAGTTGCCCATCTTTACAATCGGAGGGATTAACCTTTTATCAACTGAATTTGTAAATTGTGTCATTGTGTGATCAAATAAGGGATCAGTGTTCATTTGCCATTGATGTGTACGTCTGTGATTTCCCATAGTGTACAGAATGTTTGCTCGTAAATATTCACAGTCGACTTGCCAAATCAGGCCAGTGACATATACATATCTATAAAAGAGGAACAGCCTATTAAAGGAAAATCCAACCTTAATAGCAAGTTGCTTTGAAAGAAAGGGGGAAAATCAGGGAAGCAGATTGGTGAAAGTTTGACCGAAATCGGACAAAGCAGTAAGAAAGTTATGAATTTTTGAAAGTTGTAATCACTATGCATATGGGAATTTCAAATTGGCCGAATAGGTAATGTCACTGTGATGTAGCTGTGGACAACTCTCCCATTTGCTCTAACACACAAAATGACTGAAATGTCACTTTTTTTCAAAATGCATTACTTAGTAGGATCATTTCGTTCATGAGGACCTATAACAATATGCTATCTCCAATATATTTTGAGGACTGCCCCGAGGGTAAAAGCGCCTCGAAGAAAACCGCAAAGTAATGATATTTTTGTGTACTACAAATGGGAGAGTTGTCCACAAAAATGTCACAATTGACTCACCAAATTGCCAATTAGAGATTCGCATAGATGTAGTGATCTCATTTTTCAAACATCCATAACTTTCTTAGTCCTTGTCCGATTTCTTTCAAACTTTCACCATCCTGTTCTTCTTATTTTTCTGCTTTCACACAAATCATCTTATTACCAAGGTTGGATTGCCCTTTAAAGCATAAGATGGCCTTTTTTTTTTTTTTTTTAATGTTGTATGCGTAAAGACGTTTCAAAATTACAGAAAGAAAGAAAAGTACCACACATAATGATTGTCTCTCACTTACCCGTAGCAGCAATTAAAATGTTCAAGCATTTCACTTTGATCCAACAAAATCTTACACCCGTTATTTTTATCCATATATATGAACGTACTTTCGTACATGTAAAATATTCGTGTAATTAAATGTACTCGAGCTCCTAAAATCGAAATCAGTCATGCAGGAAAGGATTTTGAAATGTAGTTGTTCCCCCTCCCCTTTTTTTTTTTATTTGTCGATTGTTACAAAGCCTGAAATATATTTAAAAGCCTTCAAATATAAATTAAGCATGTCGCCTTCTGAATTTGAAAGATAATGGTCTCTTACATGCCCTAATTATTTTGGACATAATTTTTGCAGGCAGGCAGTAAACTAAGGTAATGAACCTAATTCAAATGCCACAGAAAACACTTCTTGAAAAAATATCTAAAAATTGATTTTGATAGTGAATTACTTTTTTAAAATGTTCAAGAACTGCCTAGATATAATTTGCATTTAAGCAATCTATCATGTTAAAGTCCTTTTTAAGACATATCTATTAAATATAATTACATTAACGATTGATATAGCTAATTATATATACAATGCTGACGGTGAAAAATGCCTTCGTCGCATGCTTAGCATATTTATATTTTTTAAAAAGTTTATTACAGTATTCCATGTTCACCCATAATGACAGACAATGAGAATCACTTATACAGTGCGTCCCAGCAAAAACGAAACCCTAAAACAAAGGGTTATTGCAGTGGCGGATCTACGGGGGGGGGGGGGGGTTAGTGGGTTTAAACCCCCCCCCCCTTGGGCTGCCAAGTAAACATTTAATGTGCATAGAAAAAAAATAAAAAATAAAAAATAAAGCATGCAAGTATGCTTAAAATCGCAAGCTGGCAACCCTAAAAATGAAAAATCTCCCTACTGTGCTTCGCTCGCTCGGGCTCGGTAGCTACGCTCCCTCGCAATACCTAGCTCAACCCCTCAAACCCCCCCTTGGAAAAATGCTAGATCCGCCCCTGTATTGTAATCACACTCTGTGCTCTATGACAATAATTATCTATTTTCCAAAAACTAGAAGTATTATGCTTTTAAATGATACCTTAATGGCATCCATCCGTACATGCTTTACGGAGCAGCAGCATTTTGAAATTTTCACAATAACCTTTCGCTTTAGGGTTTCGTTTTTCTGGGACGCACTGTAGTATGATTTTTTTTTTAATTTCTTTTCTTTTTTTTCATTCAAAATCATATAACCTTCCAAGGAAATAAAAGATGTAGGCCCGTAGGCCTCTAAAGCCGCCTACCTTTTGGCTAAGCTTAATCACCGCCTGAAAATTTTTGCCAATAATTTTCTTTTAATGGGGCTGCCAACCCCCCCCCCCCCCTCCCTCTCCACACAAGGGACGCCCCTGGTAGGGTCTATCTCTTGCGACTAGCGGCTCTCTCCCACATGAAAAGATGCCACTCCAATGATATTTGCGATATAAACAATTTCTACAGCGATAATATGAAATACTCCTCAAATAACTGAATTATTGATTGTCATCGTTCCGAATTACAAATGAAAGTGCATGGTTTAAACTAAGACCATATTCCGAACTATGGATTTACTATGTCACTTTTGAGGATATAACAAAACGAAGTCAAAGTGAAGCCAAAAGCAATTAATAACATAACTTTTAAACTTTCCTTTATTCTTGCCATTTTTTTTAAAAAAAATTATTTGTTTAATTATTTAAAAGTATACTCTCGTGACTCGGGAGTTTCCTTGAGCAATGCGTAACATTTCGCTAATATCGAACATGGTGGAACTTCCAATGTGTACAAACCTCGTATATGCAGCAAAACTCGTGGCTAACGTGGAAATTACTCATAGCTTGTCCCCAAGATAGCGTTCAGTCAAGGTGAGTCAAGATGGGCTTTCTTTATTTGACGGTACTTTTGAAGTTGCTAGAGAGGGTGTGCGCATTACAACATTGATTGGCGGCTAGTGATAAAATCCGTTATCGGGTAAAATATCGTATGATGTCGCATTTCCCTTGAGAGGCCAGTATAATACGGCCTTATATACAAGTAAAGAACAAATAATTTTGATCATCTTTTCATATTGCGTATCATGAATTCGGGCCATTTTTCCTCACATGACATGTGTCTAAACTCCTATTTTGACGAAGCTTATCCAGTGCGGGCCACACCTATATACTACGCCCTCTTATCCCTCGCACTTTGTATCTTGGCCCAAAGCTGTGGCCATAATGCAACCGTGATGAAGTCGTTCCCTGGCATGGGTCATAATTGTGTCTCTCTTAATTTAAATTTGTCATCATAATAAGAAAAAACACCAATTCCATGATTTTTTGTCCTTAATCTACAGCCCAGTGTGTAGCTTTGGGGTTCTGTCTAATGCCCGTTACACGCGTGACGCAAAGCGTCATTTGCCTGACGTAGGACCTGCGTTTGCCACTGATGCGGTCATTGACGCCCCATGTGAGGGGACATTGTACAAAACGTAAATGCCAAATGCACATTGCACTGGCATATGGTCTAATTTACTTCACAGGGCCCCGTTTCATGAAACTTGCTTTCACTGACAATTTATAATAACTGTTATAAGCTACTGAAATCCTTGCATCTGATTGGCTGAGAGCAAATTTTGTCGGTAAAATTCACCGATAAGACACTTGATGAAACGCCCCCAGGACTGTTCAGTTCATGTACTAACACAATCGAAACGACACCTCGTGTGCAACGGAAATAAATTTCAAAACAGACGTAAGCTTCCCTTTATCGATCCATACACTCGATCCATACACATGATACAGGGTAACAAGTTTATATTTATCACATATAACCCGCAAATCCCTTTATATCGGGAAGCTCCCTCTGTCGATTCCTAATGATCCTCGACGGGCCGTTTGTCGGAAGCACCGTCGCAGGAGGGTCCTGCCACGCCACCGCCTTGGCAGATGCGCTGGGTCCCTTATCCCCCTTGCTGTTTAGAGGGGACGGAGGGAAGGGCAGCGGAGACTGTGATCGCCCCTGGGGTTGGGGTGCCGTCAGGGAGCGTTGATGGGGGTTACGATGGTGGTGATGAGGACGTGAGCGGCGTAGCGATTGGTGTCTGTTGCCATAGTAATGAAGATGTTGGGCGTACTGGTGTTGAGGATGCGTTGCAGAGGTGACGGAGGATGACATGCCCCCTGGAAGATAGCGGGAGGAGTGACGATGGATTTGGGAGGGGAGGGTGCATCCACTACCAAGTCGATGAATAGGGAAGGCATCTGAGGAAAGAACGAATTATAGTTTGTGAAGAGTATGACCCTTGTGTTAATTTCTATCCATTCAGATCTGATAATATTCATCTTTTCGTATCTTGTTTTCAAACTTCATGACGAAATCAATTTTGATTTTTGAACATTATGTTATTAAGAGCATGTTTACATTACTATCAGAAGTATTTGAAATATTTTTAAGCAGAATACTCTGTAAATATGACGCCGGGAATAGAGCTTCGGCTATCGATGATTCAGTGGTGGAATGTTTTCGTTGTAATCATTATCATATTAATAGGGAATGATTTTAAGTGTGCTCTTGTTTTTATCTCCTGCCTGCCACTTCCTTTCTCTTTATATATATTTTAAAAGAAGAAACAGAGGAATCATAATATACATACTGTGCGGCTGGTAGGGTGTATTAAGTTGGCCGAGCTGGGTGTCCATAGGAGACTCTTTGTCCGAGACATTCGCCGAAGGATCTTCCGTTCCATTCTTTGTGTCTGAGCTCTCCATGTTGACAGCTGGGACAGTTTTGGCGCGTTCCAAACCCCGTTTGGTGTAAACCATTTTCTCACCTCCGTGGAACGAATGTCTCTTGCCAGGTATTTGGGCGGCATTCCGCCCGGCAGATCGCCCAACTAATTTATCCGCCGCTGTGATCTTCCCGTTGACTATGAATATGCAAGTGTTGTTCTGCAGGGGAGATGCAAATTTCGGGCTTGGGACCGTGCTAGGTTTGGCGGGAAAGGAGTTGTGGACTCGCCGAGGGAGCTGAGAGGTAGTTTTGTCGTCTGACATTTTGCGAACGTGTTTCGCTTTACTTTTGGGGGCATCGTCGGTGTCCATTTTGCTTTCAGTTGAATTCATATCGCTTCCCTCACTATTTGCACTCTTGACGCTGTTGTTTTTACTCTGGTCACTTGTAATTTCATCACTGTTCTTGGAAGTGGTTTGTAATTTGTTCCAAGCCTTTCGCATGTCATCTTGAATCTCTCTTTTCGTTGGAGACGTGTGGTTCTTCGGGGTTTTCTCGATCGGGGAATTCATGCTCTCGAGTTTCAACCGTTCGCTCTTGAGTTTGCTTTCCATTTCAAAGTTCTGTTCCTTCGCCGCCATGCTTCTCGTACCTCGCCCGCTGATTGGACGACGAAGAGCAAGAACGGGAGAAGGCTTGCCTTCATGCTCCGCCTCCATTGCATCGTCACCGCCCATTCCCGTTAACACGCTCACCATCTCGCTCCGATCGCTATCAAGAGCAGTCGCGTTACCGTGGTTACTTTCCGGGTAGCCCCACCCCATTGCAATTCGCTTAGCCAATAGGCAGTAGGCAGCGTTCTCAGGGGTGGGTCTATTCTCTTGCACGCACTCCATAAGTATGTCATCCTGATGACCGCATTGAACCAGGGCTTTGATGATGCGCTGATCCACTAGAGTTCTTGGGGTGGAGTCTTCGAAGCGGGAAGGATAGAGACGCCGCGAGTATCCCCTATTCATCCATGGATGCCTCATGATATCAGGAAGTTTGATGCGGTCCTGTTCCTTCGGTTCTAGGAGCCTTCTAAGAAGGTCTCGGCAATCTGGTTGTAAGCAAATGGAAATTTTGAAATTGGAAATATTCACATTACAAAAGTTTTAAAAAGGGCAAAGACTGGCGTCGAATCCGAACATGTTTACATTGAAGTAGCATTACGTCATTTTCACTAAAGTAGATGTTATTAGTTTACAATGATCTTCTTGCTCAAGATTAGAGATGACACCCTATTACGAAAATGAAAACTGGGACAGTAAAACGTAGAAAAGATAGACTACGACCCCCCCCCCCAAAAAAAAAAAAAAAACACCCCAAAAACACTATAAAAAAAACAACACAAAAACACACACACACAACACACACACACACCCACGCGCACACACACACACACACACACAACAGTGCAGGACGGGGAACCCATGGGATGAGGTTTCAAAACTATTTTCCGCATGGACATGTATACAGAATATCCTTAATGAAAATTATTTACACATTGGAAAAACACAACGACAATTTGTCATCAATTTACCTTTGGTGAGAGTATCTGGTATGGAGGCGCCCTGCATGATCCTTGTGTGTAGCTTACTCATGTTGTTGGGAGGGTCCACCACGAATGGGAGCTCCCCAGTCAACATGGCGTACATGTTCACCCCTCTAAGGAATAGAAAAATAACAAAGTTAGGGTTAAGGGTTAAGGGTTAAGGGTTAAAACGGAATCGGCAAATCCTGAGTTCAAAACCACAAAGATGTGTCCCCCCCCCCCCCCTCCCTTTTTTCAAATTTTCGACCGAAAGAGTACTTGACAAATGTAATCTTATACATGTACTTAATTAACACCGAGAAATTGGGATAATTCTTCATGCCTTCCCCTCCTTTACGAAACCCTGGATCCGCCCCTTTATACTTACACACTCCATATATCGACAGCTGGGCCGTAGCTTGAGTTACTGAAGATCTCGGGCGCAGCGTAGGCTGGAGAGCCGCATTGCGTCCGTAGGAACCCGTCGTATCCAAGAATATTACTTAGTCCGAAATCTAAAGAGAAAGAAATCGTCACATTAAATATAGAGAAATTAGACTGACTCAGTGAATTGGCATGATGTACGATATCGCTGATCCGACATATTTTGCTCGTGCAAAATTGTCTCGGGCTTCAATTCCTCAACGATAGAGTTTATAAGGTAGGATTAGGGTTGCGATTGGGTGTTAGGTTAGGTTTGGATTTAGGATGGAGATTGGATATACATTGTTCGGTCCAGGATTGAAGTCAGGAATTCGGTTCGAGTATAGCAATTATCGTTTGATCGGGTGTCGTACAACCACAAAATCCGTCCCTTTATAGAAAAAAATAAAAAATTAAAAAAAAGTATACCCGAAAATATGAAATCAGTCCGTGACATTCCACTTCATTCAAGGGAGTCGCTAGATTATTTTAAATTGCGTCGGATGTTGAGGATCATAACTACTAAAACGTTTGCTGAAAGATACAACCACAAAATCCGTCCCTTTATACAAAAAATTAAAATTAAAAATAAAAAAAAAGTATACCCGAAAATATGAAATCAGTCACTTCATTCAAGGGAGTCGCTAGACTATTTTAAATTGCGTCGGATGTTGCGGATCAAAACTACTAAAACGTTTGCTGAAAGATACAACCACAAAATCCGTCCCTTTATATAAAAAATAAAAATTAAAAATTAAAAAAAAGTATACCCGAAAATATGAAATCAGTCCGTGACATCCACTTCATTCAAGGGAGTCGCTAGACTATTTTAAATTGCGTCGGATGTTGCGGATCAAAACTACTAAAACGTTTGCTGAAAGATTTTCAAACAACCCAAAAAGTTCTAAGGTGTTCTCAATTTGAGTTCCTCGAATTTTTCACATTCGCCCACAGGAGTTCCGAGTTATAACAAATTTTCTAATACGAAATTTAAGAAAAAATGGTCCTCAAAGTTTTCCTTTGCCGACTGTTGAAAATATCTAAACATCTATCTGCCGACAAAAATTTATATTAACACATTCAACGCTCTGAATTTATTAACTGTACAGAAGAAACAGGAAAATGATCAGCAAAATGGAATGATATAGCCAATAATCTCGTGCCGAAGTTGCAAATGACATCATTATTTAAGTATACATTTTCCCCTTGCACAAATCACACTAAATTGAAATATAACTGTACTTAAACGGGAACATAAATGGAGTATAGAAGAAATAAAGTAATTAATTTTCTTTACAAATCTTACCTATTACTTTCAGATTCTGGTCGTTATCCAGGAGAAAGTTTTCGATCTTGATATCCCTGCAATAGCAACAAAAAAAAAAAGGTGATTTGTTGATAAGAGGTAATAACATATCACAAGCATGATAAGGATAATTATTATAATTGTGTTCAGTGTTTTTAACCCTTTCAAGACAATTGACCACATTTTGTGGTTTGGCTCAATAACTATTGATTCAGAGCTCTAAAAAATATACCAGATACATGAGTAGAAAGAGCAAACATTTCTGCACACACTATGTCCATTTTTGTTAAATGACCATACTGCAATTGATCCCAGGAATTTTAAAAGGGAGAATAAGCTTTAAAATTCTTAAATTGGCAACACATTGAGAGGTTCAAAATCATGTTGTTTTTTTTCGACAATTCTTTTAACCATGTATATTGTTTTCAAAGACATTACCACTTATTACAATCTTTATCACTAAAAGAAAAATATTATTGTTGCCAATTTGAAGAACAAAATGTGATCAATATTTAGCCCTTAAATAATTCTTGTCCTGAAAGGGTTAATACAGTTGATCACATATGTCTCTATATAGGCTTCCAAATTATTACCCTGACTTTTAGCTGCGGCAGCCACTACATTTAATCATCTCACCCGGTATACCTACAGTTATCTGGGCCGAAAGAGGCAAATTCAGATAGTTGCCTTGTCGGGGGTGACAGGCAAGGATTCGAACCCTCACCCTCTTGGTTGAAAATTAAGTGACTAAACCACGCTTTTCTCCTTTTCAAAGAAAGTTTTCTTTATTTTCAAAATAAAATGCTTTTTTTTTTCACTCAACGCTTGCCGTCATCTAATTTGTATTTGCTTTAGGAAGTGTCTATAGGATAAATTGTACTAACTTTTAAATCGATGATCGAATAATAAAGATAATTTAGTCGATTTAATGATTGTATTAACGTGTAATGATTGTAGTAAAGTCGAAAGAGTGTTGTATTTTGTAGTTATTTTATAAGTTATCCACATTAACATGAAATCTACTACCCTCACAAAAATGATGACGCACGTTTAGAATGAAATAATCGACAACGCATCTCCCACCCCCCCCCCCAAAAAAAAAAAACGTAATACAGAGAAAGGATCATATCATATCATCATATGGATACTGGGTTGGGGGGGGGGGAGGAGCGGCACAACCAGCCCTTAGCCTTTCTTTTGAAACCCAATTTAAGTACCTTAAGTACACAATCCCAAAATGTGCCCATCCCTTTTTTCCCAAATTATGACACAAAATGCATCTGAAAATTTTGATACGTTCTCTCTTGTCTATTTTTTTTTTTAATTGTGACCTGCATATACGAACCTGTGAATAATGTCGAGATGATGCATGTGATCGACGGCGGTGACGAGTTGCCTGATATAGCGCCTCGTCTCCCTCTCACTCAACTTCCTCCTCTTACACAGGAACGACATGAACGTCCCGCCCTCTGCGAGTTCCATAACCAGGTAGTAATTACTAGCCGTCTCGAGGACCTAAATGGAGAAAATAGTTCGCCAGTTATGGTACCTATAAATAGTTCGACAATAGTTCAAAAACAGTTCTAAAAGAGCTCATAATGGTAGTAAGTTTTATCATAACCTAGACAGTGACGTAGTGTCGGTCCAGCCATTAATAAGGTGGCCCTATATAGTATTACGGGGATTTTCGGTCTGTTTAACTGATATCATTAAACACAGAGTTAACGCCTTTCTGTATCTGAGCAGAAATGCGAGGAAACGAAGACATTTCAAAAATCATATATTTCCGCAATTTTTAATAGAGGTTCATAATTCTGAAACTGGGAAAATGTTTGCCATTCCGTTTTATTTCAGTTCAATTACAAAACGTGTTTTATTTTTCGAAATTACGAACCCTCTTTCATGTATTCTTTAAATTACTACCTTATCTCATTTTAGAATTACAAACCCAATTCCATTTCGAATAAACCATTTTATATAAACGAACCATTAAAGAAAAATAAAACTTCGGATAAAGGAATCTATTGATAAATGAACCTTTGGAATAACGAACTTTCGGGAAAATAAGCTGCAACCAGTATCATGTTTTTACCTCATATAGTCGAGCGATGTTGGTATGGCGCATCTTCTGAAGAACGGTTGCCTCTCTGCGTAGATTCTTACGAACGTAGTCTCGGTTGGCTATCAACTTCTTATCAATTACCTTCACAGCAACCTGGTAAATAATTTTTTTTTAAAAAGCTTTTATTGCTTCACTATCAAGAGAGATACTTTAAAGTCGATTCTAGGACAGCTGCCCCAGTAGTAATGGACGATTATCAGTGGAAAACTTCCTGTAAAACTATCCTCGAGGACAATAATCCCCGGACAACTATCCATAATTTGATTACCCCTAAATAATTTTCTGAGGGTATTTTGAGTATTTTTGTGGAGAAATTTGTTTTATAATGGTAGTTGTCTGGGTAAATGTATACGGGATGAGAACCGGTGTAATCGTCCCCAGGGTTAGGCGTCCGGGGTGGTCGTCCTGATACAAATGAATTCTTTTGCCTGCCTTCATCTTGGCAAAAGATTTCTCCAAAAATACATACAGGGTGGTTCAGTAAAATAATTAAGGGACAATGGGCATGAGCCTGTGATCAAGGATGCTTTAGGTGCCCACAAATTACCCTGGTTCAAGCCATGCTGCATTTAATGAATCTGTCCATTAACTACACCTGGGTTCAGGGTGGTAAATGTAGATTAATGCCTGGAGAAAGTGAACGTACTTTAATTAAACTAATTTAGTGCAGCGGCTGGGAATCGAAATGCATTTATAACTACATTCGGGCAAGCGACGTCAGCCCCCCCCCCCCCCCCCACACACACACACATACTCTTCCCTGGTGAAATCGTACCCTTATCCTTATAGCAAGGATGGTAAAAGAGTCACTCGGAGATAATTGCTTTTCGAGAAAAAAACTGACTTCCATATTTACCTTCGTTAAATATAAAACCCTAAGCTATCTTATCTTAGAGTTCTACCAAAGTCGTTTGTTTTCTTTTACAATCAGTGTACATGACTGTAAGTGCCATTCGATGCACTAGGAATTTATTTTCCGTCATTACCAGAAGTCAGGGTTACATTTGAAGAAACATGCAACCTTTCCTTGAACCTTTTTTCCACGTCCTATATCTTACTCATCCCCCACACCCATTGTGCAGCCTTCACCTGTGGTTAACATGCGTTTAGCAGACAACACATCAACTTACACCGTGCCAGCTATCGATCATATCGATCGCGATGGGAGAACACTCTTTTTCCCATAAATCTGAATTCAAGCGTGTATGGCTTATCAATAATTAAAGTGAACATTGTTTGCCATTCATGCCTTTGTCACCAGAATGGTGTTTTATTTTAGCTCATATTAAATTATTTCTTCAGCTACACTTTATTTCATTCATCTATTTATTTATTTATTTATTTGTAAAGTAATAAGCTACCAAACATGTACGTGAATATGCAGGGAAAGTCATGACTGTCTTTCTCTAAGAATCCATTTTCACTTTGCCTCAAGGACGCATATGTTTATGAAGTCATCCCGAATGCATTAGAGAATATTACTGAAAACACTTCTTCTAGCATGCGCATGTCTTTGATTGATTTTAGAAGCCTATTTCTATAATGCAATTTTCTTTTGCAAAGGAAACAGACTTGTATATTATGTCCATTTTGGAACAGTTACTGGCAAAAAGTGCCCTATAACGCAATGTCCCAATGTTATCATTTTGCAATTGGTTGATATCAAAGGCGTCATCTTCTGAAACATTTTACTAGGATGGAGAGACGGGTGTATATAAATCATCACCCCCCCCCCCCAACTTAACTGGGCGTTGTGGCGTGCGCCTGTAATCCAGCTAACATTGGAAGTTATAAACTGATTCAGCGGACCCAGGTTCAAGACTGAGTCACGTCTTTCGGATAGTGACGTTAAAGGTCGGTCCCCAGACGTAAATAATCATATCTGATTCATACACGTCTGTAAAAAAAAACCAATTATACCCCCACCCCCCCCCCCCCCCCCCCTGTGCCCAGATTCTTAGATTTGAGGCAGTTTGCCGATAAGGGTAAACATTGGTAAAAAAGTTTACAAGTTGTTTACAGAATTTTAATGTTGGGTGCTGTTATCCCCACATCTGGCATTTCTATCGACCCCCCCCCCCCCCCCCCGTTGTATACTATGAACAATATTATAGTCTAACCTGATGTAGCGCCCATCTGTATAGAAAGACCACCTGCCCATAAAGACCACTTTTCCTACCTCCTCAAGTTCAACCTTTTGCCTTTGCCCTTTATATACAGGTTTCACTATTATGACTACCTTAAATAAATCAGGGGATTTGGCAATATACCTGTGTCTCACGAAATATTTATAGGGCTATATATTGTCCTTTAAAAGGAACCTTCTTCCCCCAAATAAAAAATAAAATATTACACTTCAGAGCAGGGCCGATTTGAAAAGGGGGTGACGACGATGTCACCCCCCCCCCCCCCCCACTCCCCAGAGAATAGGATGATGGAACTTTGAAAAGAGAGTAATTTTTTCCATACCTGTTCCTGAGTTAAGATGTGCGTTCCAAGACGAACTTTGGCGAAAGAGCCTTCGCCTATAACGTCCCCTAAGATGTAGCCCCCAACCTTCTTCCTCACTATCGTGCCTTCCGATCTCGACTTCCTTCTCCTCCTCTCAGGCTGATGACCACCACTCCCATCTCGACCACCGCCTCCATCACCAGGTCCTCCTTCTTCTGTCTTCTTACCCTCATCGCCAGCGATATCTCCGTTATACGACGCGTTGTCCCGGCCGAAGTTCTGCCGACCCAGTCGATTGGCCGGTGCGGGGGACATCACGGAAGTTAGATGTGGGTTTGGTAGCGCTACGGCAGCGCTAGCCATATTCCATATTCATGATGATAAAGTTCTTGAACAAATTTTCCCGAAGGGCCTCCTTCGGATTTTACTTCATGTCTTGCCGAAACATCATTAAATGTTTCCCTACTCGTGTGGCAAAGACATCTCTCTCAGAGAGAGCATCAGAAAATCTTTTCTGAATCTCAAGATCCGTTGTAGGGCATTGTTTGACCCCCTCTTCTGTGACGAAACGTTCTCCTCTATCAAATCTACTTTTCAGATGAAGTTTTCTATAATCGCAACCATCGCAACATTTCGCTCTTTAAGTACAAGAGTTGACCAAGAACTTCTTTAAGGAGAGCGTAACATGCTTGAAACACGCTTGATAAATCGCGCAGACGACAGACCCTTAAAGAAAAACTTTTACTCCTTTCCCCCACGCTGTGCGATCTATACCACAGTGACTTGGGGTTGTTCCTAAGGAAGGGGCACATAACACATCATCCCTTCACAACCACAAAAACCGCTATAAAAGGGGTCCTGTCCCACCTCCATTGTACACCCCATTGAAAAAGGTATGCATCGATCGATACTTCGCTTTAAAATGGCGATCGATAACCGACTGAATGGCCAATTCGGCTGACTATCCACGGGTACAAAATCTGACAAAAAGGGAAGAACAAAACGCTTTTATAGTGGGGGCCTGTTCAATACTAATCACACTCGTTGTTGTTTCTCTCCGTCCCTACCCCCTCCTCCAGAAGCCTGAGATAATCTATTGATAATCTAAACAAACACGAAAGCCAGTAGTATATTTATTATTGTTCAGCCCAAATTAATCCTTTTCTTTGTATGTATTAAAAAGGTTGTACATGTAATTATCGAGGGCAGGGGAAAGAAGTGCCTTCGAGGCATAGAAATTGAATCCGCTGGAAATTTCTTTACGTTAGATATCTAGCGCCACTTACGAAGCAACCAGTAAAAGCGATTTGTAAAGAAATAAATATTTTATAGTTACATTACTCTTTACATTTCTGTCAAATGCAATCAAAACAAAGAATTGCAAGACGGTGCATGCTCACAGACAGGGGAGATCCAGAATTTTGTGAGGAGGGGGGGGGGGGGCACAATTTCGAAAAGTTACACCTAAGGGAGAAAAGTGATCCAAATCGCAAATGATCTCTTTCGTTCTCAAAACACCCCAACGCATTTATAACAATGTATTGGGGAATCGTGTTTTCGTGTGTTTTTCTGTTGTTTTTTTTATTCTGTGTGTTTTGGTTTTTTTTAAATCAAGGCTAGTTATCTATATATGTTTAAGGAAATCGAGTTATCAACTGCACCCGTGGGGGCAACAAAAAGCTTGAGTACAATGGAAAAAACAAATCATATGTCCGGCAGACATTCTGGTACTATCATGGAACATACAGGTTATCCAGTTTTGCCTTGTTTTCATCTCTCACTTTCTCTCCCTTTCTACGTATCTTCCTTTATTTTTGTGCCATCATATTCGGCCTTTTTAAATTTCTTTCTTTCATTTCCGATTACTGTTTCCACCTTCCATCCCGAATCCATATTCTCCACAATCTATTTCCTCAATTCTAATTTTTATCTCTCTCCTTCTCTTCCTTTCATTCATGTCTTCCTTATTTCTTTCTCTCCTTCCTTCCCTTCTTCTTTTTTTTTTTTGTTTTTTTTTTTTTTTTTGTTCTCTCTCCTCATGCCCCCTCTTTCCCTATTCTCCATCTCTCTTTTCCTTCTCTTCTTCTTCTTCTTTTCATCGCTAACTTTCTGTCTTTCTTCATATGTCTTCTTGCAATGCATTTCATCATCTCACTACTGCAAAATAGCTGCTGTGCTAATTGAGTGTACAAACCTTCACGCAGGCTTAGTATTGCAATGAATTTCATCATCCCAATTATACAAGTGTAAAAAGTGTATGCAATCTCTGTTTCGTATGGAGGCCCTGTTGAACAATGGTACTGTATCTCACTCCAGATCAGAAGATTGCGTGTTCGAATCACGTCGGGGTCATCGACTCATTTTTGTTTTCTCAGCAGCAATGATGTGGAAAAAATATCAGGTTTTTTTTTCTTTGCTAGTTTGCTCCTTCTTCCTCTTTTTTTCCTCCTCTTCCTCCTTCCTCCTCTTCTTCTTTTCATCTCTATCTTTCTATCTTTCTTCATATGTCTTCTTCTCTAATTTCTTTCCACCTCTCAAAGCGTAAAAAATTCATTCTTCCTCTCTCCGATATTCTTGCAAAATATGATCACCAAACAACAGATTACAATTAATCAATTTAATGGTGAAGTTTCTATCTGATCCATTTTCTACACAATATTTAGAATGTCCAAACAATTCATGTAATAAAATCTCACATTTTTGGACACACTTCTTTCCTTTTTTTTTCTGATTGTACCTCATTACAGCAATTTACAAACATCCTCATAATAAATTGTAATAATATGAATGGAAAGAAACTTCAAACTCCATTTTGAAGATCTTCGGATAAATAAGTAGTTCTTAAAGGAAAGAAACAAACACACACCAATATTTGTTGTGGACAAGAAAAAAGGAAGAAATGAAAAGATATGATGGAAAGAGGACTGCAATTTGTCTGACTCATGTATATTACCAGTGTATGTAGCCAGCCATCCTTTTTGGATAATAATCATGTAATACAAATAACCATAGTTTTGTCGAGAGAGAATAACATCTACTGCTGTTTCAGTCATTATCATTGTTAAGTGTTCATAGAGGCACCCTTTTTAGAACAGCCCATCTACTCCATTAAAAAAAAAAGAAGAACTACTTGGAGAATAAATAAATATACAGACTAAATGTAAACAATCTTGCTGTACACTTTTTAGTGTAGTTTTCGTATTTTTGACGGGTTTCATGTCATTCCTGAAAAAAAAATTAAGTCGCAACGTTTCAATTCAAAACCACTGAACAATACCATAAAAAATAACCGATAGGAATTTAAGTGCTAGTTGATTGATATAGATGGAAGCTGAGAACTAAGAAACCAAGCATAAAATTGTACTCTCCTTTGCTCTTCATCAGTTTCCTGCATTACTTTTGGTCCCTTTGAGGTATCAAATACAGAGACACTGACTTTACTATATATTTTTTAAAATGTAGATTTAAAGCAGTTTCAATGTCGACACTGTTAGTACTGTCTCGAAAAATGCTGGGCATGAAGTTAATGGTTCTGTGACACCGGAAACTTTTGTGAACTGTTAATGACAATTTTTTTAGTCAAGAAACTTTCACGATTTGCAAAAAACTGTGTGTTGTAATTCAATCATTTCGCCAGTCTGGGGCTCTGGGCCACTGCGACAGTTTCATGCACTCAAAAGTTACTGGTATTACAAAAGTGCTGGGCCTTTGGTAATGAAATACTTTCTAGCCTTGAATTGAGCTACTGATGACATTTAGCAGAAATAGAGAAGGCTTTGTTTATAATAGCTGGAAATGACCTCCGATGAAATTTAATTGGCTTAAGATGAATCTTCCACAATATTTGTGCACAACACATAAGGGTCTCAAACCAACAGTGGCACATTCGTCAATGTAGGACAACGAGGAAATCTTAACGAGATATTTTGTTAAAATATAGAAGATACTGAGAGGAATTCAAAAGGAATTCTTGAGTTCTAATATAGTGGAATTACATTTTGAGACAAACTGGCCTAAAATCCTCCTTCATTGATTGTTCATCATACCATAGAGTAGCAGATTGGATCAGTGATTTAAACGAGTCAAAAAACCTGTTGGAAATCCCATTCATTGAAAAGGTCAACTCACATTTGCATAGTGTCCAATTGTGCGTTACACACACATGGTTGAGAATACGAGCTTGATTTCTTTCTCTCCTTTTGCTAAGTCCTCAGATATTATACATTTCTTACCAAATTGTTTGGTAAATGTCATTTTTTGTAGTTTTCAACATGCATGGTTCTTTTGTTTGATTTATCAAAATGGGAGTTTCTGACACTACCAGAACTCAAGATTACCTTCACAACAGATATGATAGACCTCATCCAATCACTATACAGATCTCTGATAGTCCTCTGTGACAGTCCTCCACCATCAGCGGCAGTAGGACTGAACAAATACAGATGATGTGCTAAGTTAAAGAGTGTCTTTTTATCAATAGTTGTTTCCCATGGGGTAAGGGTGCCTTTGGGATGTTTCTTTCAGGCTGTTGGCTACAGGAAGCCTCTATGAGTCAAAGGTCGTGGGTTTGATGGTGACTCCTTTCCTAATCTGACCCCATCCAATCAATCTACAAAGAACAAGAATACAGAATTATACTCAGTATTGTATTCAAGAATACAGTATCAAAAGTGAAGTCATTGTAGTTTGTTCAGCATTGTGAACACCGGTAAAAGGGCACCTGATTAGAGTTCTCCCCAGTATCTAGACAGGGCTCCATACAAACTCGTTTGTAGCGGTTCCACTTTGAAATTTTTAGGGTCCGCATAAGCTCCATGTGGAAAAATTGTTAATTTGGGGAGTCTGGGATTTGGACGTCCATGTGTCCCAGTGTGAGTCAAGCCTTTGAATATAAAATAGTGTGTGGCCAAGCCTGACCAGGGTAGCAATATATCTGAAAGCACTTAAAGACATTATAAATGTATTAAGAGCTACATCAGGCCAGAATATCATTTTCCTTACTATCATTATCATCAGTACTGTTCACATGAAATTCAGCCCACTTCTGATTAACTATTCATATACTCATGTATGCCAATTACGCATTGTGTAAAAAGCATATGGGGATACGTCTGTTTTGGAGGTGAACACTTCAGCGACTTCTGATGCTGCGTGGTATCCCAGTGGTTGAAATTTCACAAATTTGATATCAAATGATGCATAAAACTGAAGGTCATAGAGCAAGGCTCAACAAAAACAGGAGCCCCCACTTTATGACTCGGGACCTGCAAAGTTTCAAAAATTCAACATGCAGGCCTGTGAATGGGGTTTCACAAAAAGAGCGGAAAAAAGCTGAACGTTTCCAGCACCATGATTCTACCTATTATCATAAAATATGACCACAAGCCAGCAAATTCTATTGCCACAACACACACAAATCACATCATTGTACACACAGACATTGTCACTCACCACAAGAAAGTCCCATAGTCACCTCCAAAAATCTGTCTAAAAAGCCTAATTCCACCGTCAAAAATGCAGAATCGGCGCCATATTTCAAAAGCACATGGGGCTTAAGTCCAGTGCTAAGAAACAGGTTCGCCGAAAAAGCGTTAAAAATCAAGAAATCAGCGGTTTTGTGTCGAGTTTTTTTGCTTATCGCAAGCTACGAGTATGATGGTGTCGGCTGATGGTGTCGGCAAAAGACAAATGAAAATCCAAAACCCCCGTACCTGCGGATGCATTGACTTCATGTACAAAGTTGAATGCAAGGCCCGACTTGCCTTCATTCGACTGAATGCGCCGCGCGCAACACCCGCGATGAACAAGCGATAAAATAGCGGAAATAGCACACAGGAAAAAAGCGGAAATTGAAATCGGGCAGAATAATAAAAAAAGCGGATTTCCGCTAAAAAGCGGAGATTTCACAGGCCTGAATATGGGCCAATGCACAATGACCCCAAAACCTTCAATCCGACCCCAAAACCTTCAATCCAACCCCTGTAAGAAAAAAAAAAGTTAAAGTGGGGCCCTGCATAAAGTCATGGGAAACATATCGCTGTGAACGAACATACAGGGGGTGTTGATTCCGCAACCAACCCTGATCTTGTAATGGTTAACAGGAAAGAGATGGCCAAACGCTTACCTCCAATGTTTCTCAACTCTCCTACTGAGGGCGATCTTCTCTCCAATCTCGGTGCAGACGGGATTCGTCAGAACGATCTTGGCCAAATCAGCCTTGACGGCCTGCACGCGACCTCCAGTTGACAGTGACCCGATGTTGACCATAAGTACCTCACCCTTCGATAGCTTCTGGACCTGTATGAATTAAAAGCATCCACATGATAAGATGATAGTTGGTTTGAAGAGCACATGCCGGTAGCAGTAGCATTAGAATTATCAGTAGCATTAGAAATAGAAGTAGCAATAGAAACAGCAGCAGCAATAGCAGTGCTGTCTGTACAGTCCCTATGCTTTTGGGGGAGGAATAACCCAAGCTTTAGATTCGAAGCCATTACAGCATTCAAGGCATTCCAAAAAGGTTGCTGCACCTCTTTTAAGAGGGAGACACGGTAAATAAAATTAGATTTCAACAATCCACATACAAATTGAAATTCACAAGAAGAAGCCATTTTCTATGATGCCCCTGTATTGCCATTCCAATGGTTATCCACTATCATAACTACCTACAGCCAAAGCATGCATTTATATCTCGTATGGAAATTTTTAAGAGGTTGTCAACTCTTGTGCATATCCCACATAAGTTTAATATGTAGCATATCAAAAAATGAATCTTGTCCATTACATTTAATCTGAAGATACTGAGAACGAAGCATGTAGAGCACGACATTAAACAACATATCATTTTAAATTTCCATTCCAGGCAATGCATGAGCATGCTTAAATGGTGATTCAAGCCTGAATGAGTTGCTTTCATTGAAGGCAAAAATATGGAAGAAATAACAAAGCATCGTCATCCAGGAAACATTTGCCAGAAGCGTGCAATACAGAATTTTCCGCGCGGGCTCGAAACCCTTCGTAGTAATGGTAGGTAATAATGCCAATTCTGACTGGCTCGGCTCACCTTAGCTCCTTTCTTGTCACCCTCTGTCCTCACACCAAGCAACCTCCTGAGGAGGAAGTATGAGATCTCAAGCTCTGTGTAGATATCAGGGAGAGCCCCTACAGCTCCCAAGACCTGACCGACTAGACGGTCGGCTCTGCATAGGGTGGGGTCAATCTTTGTACCAACACCTAGAAAGAAAGGAGAGAAAACAGTAAGAGCGGTGTAAAAATGAAGAGTAGTACAAGCCATGGTAGTAGCAGAACAAGCAGCAGGTCTCAAGCTCTGTGTAGATATCAGGGAAAGCCCCTAAAGCTCCGAGGACCTGCTGACCCACTAAGCGACTTAGGGTACGATCAATCTTTCTACAAACACCCCTGAGACAGAGTTAAGTAGCTAATAACTACTATTATAGAGCAGCAGTAGCAGTAATAACTACTTTAATAGAAAGTTCAAAGACTATTTTTTTAAATACAACAATAACATGAAAAAATATTACATTAACAGATCATGTTGATGAGGTTTATGGTTCACCATGTAAGTCAGTCCTGAAAAGGACTGTTGGGTTGGAGAAGGCTAGTGGAGCAAGGAGAGAAGAGGAGATATAAAAGAGCGAGAGAGAGAGAATAGGAGAACAGAATATCTTTCTTGAAAAGTTGAAGTCTTGAAAAGGACAGTCCTAAAAAGGACTGGTAACCAGATGAAAGGAGGAGAAGTTGTTCCTTAACCCTTTCAAGACAATTGACCACATTTTGTGGTTTGGCCCAATAACTTTTGATTTAGAGCCTTAAAAAATATACCAGATGCATGAGTGCAAAGAGCAAAAATTTCTACACATACTGTGTCCATTTTTGTTGCATGATCATACTGCGTTCGATGCCAGGAATTTTAAAAAGGAGAATAAGCTTGAACATCCTTAAATTGGCAACACATTGAGAGGTTCAAAATCATTGTTTTTTTGTCCAAATTGGCAACTTTTTCAACTTTTCGACAAAGTTCCTAATCATGTATATTATTTTCAAGACATTACATCTTACTAGAACCACGTAGCACTAAAAGAAAAATATTATTGTTGCCAATTTGTAGAACAAAATGTGATCAATTGAGCTCTTAAATAATTCCTGTCCTGAAAGGGTTAACAGATCAGTTTTTTAATAAATCCTTCGGAAGTCTTTTTTTTTTCCCCCTCTTTCTCATCCTCTCTCTCTTCTCCTTCCTATTTTCCTTTCTTTCCCCTCTTTCCCTTCATGCACTTCTTCTTTCATCTTTTCCACTTTGTGGTCAATTCCAGTACAAGTTCCACATACATATTACATTAATAAACATACCTGATAAAGAGACAATATTTGTTTTATTTCACATTTCATACAAGAAATTCAGGACTCCAAGCTCCCTCTCAATCACTTTACTTACCAATCAGGCCTCCTGGAACAGCAAACTGGAGGTCGTTCTTCTCGGCGAAGAGAGACACAATTTTAGAGAAGATGGGCCGACACTGAAGCTTGCCTTCGCTATCCTTGGACACGATACCAGGCCGGACTTCTATCTCTTGACCAACCTGTCATATTAACATGATAATTAGGAATAATTATTAGGTAGCTGGCTCAAGATGTTGCGCACCTCTCAGAAAATTAGAACTCCAAGAACTAGCTGTCAAAGAAAATACCTACCAGACACTATTTCAGTCATACATCAAGAAGAAGGAGACTGCCTTGAAAAGGTGATAATGCAAGACAAAACTGACAGCTCTAGATGAAGAGGAAGACCCAGAACAAGACAGAGAGACAAATCAAGATCTAACTGAATTCCAAAGGAATTGCAAACAACTTCAAGAATTCAACTCTAGGGCAATTTCGTATACTTGAATTGAACGGACTATGAAAATACAAATAACTTTATCTTTCTGTAATAAAAATTTGATTGTAAGCTACAATTGATTGAAAAAATACCATTAATTGAAGGAGATACAACTGATATTTGGGAGACACAACTGATTCTGTTACATTTCATCAAGTGTCTTGTCAGTGATCTTTAATGACAAATTTGCTCTCAGCCAATCAGATGCAAGGATTTCAGTAGCTTATAACAGTTATTGCAACTTGTCATTAACAGGGCCCTGATATAAATCTCACCTTCAATACACCTCTTAGGATACTGCCACCTGCCACACCTCCTTTCAGATCTTTGACCTCACAGCCAGGTTTGTTCACATCAAATGATCGGATCACTGCACCAAAAATATCACATTGAGATTGTTAATGATGTAAACTGATCTAGCCTTGATTAAATTATAAGTGCGTGGAACATAATTCTGCATACCATTTAAGCAACAAGCAAGCATAATCAAATGAGAAAAATGTTTGTTCAGTCCTCATTGTTCATTTCATTAAGTCTAAGTGTCAGTATCTAAATGCTTATTTTTACTCTTTAAATCTTTTTTCCACTTCGTCCTCACTTGCCGGATAAGAATATGAATTGATTTGAGTCCAGTGAATTGATTTGAGATCAATTTAAATACAGCAAAGGATATGCTTCAGGGGGATCTTTCATCGATTATCACAGGTAGTATTCATTTTCGAATTGCATTTGAAATTTCACTCCTGTCATGGAGAGGATTAGAAATAACATATCATAGGTACAGTTTATAATATTGTCAACTTTCAAGATAAAAGTACAAATGACCAGGGCCCTATTTTATAAAACTTGTTATCAGTAAAAACTGCCACATTTCTATGACAAATTTGCTCTCAACCAATCAGATGCAAGAATTTCAGTAGCTTAAAACAGTTATTGCAACTTGTCATTGATAACAAGTTTTATGAAACAGGGCCCAGATCTCTTCCTGGCTTTACAAATAATGCGACTTTTGCAACATGAACTTACAAAATTGATTAAAGACGAAACCAAATTTCCCAAACATTTATTCCTTTGTATATATTTTACTTGAAGTGTCAGGAAAGCAAATACATCCTTGCAGGTAAATTCCAGGTGACCCAAGGTTCTAAAATCCTATCCAAGGGAGTACATATCTGGGGTCTTAAATCTCATGTAGAAGCTTACCGATAAGTCTAGGCTCTGAAGTGAAGTCTCGGACTGGAATAGGGATCTTCTTGGTGATATATTCACAGATGACCTCTATATTATGCTTCAGCTGAGCTGAGATTGGAATGACGGGAGCTCCTTCGGCTACGGTACCTGATAAAGATTTCAATAGATAAAACTGTGATTATTCTCTCATCTTTCATATTTATAATATCTATAATACTGAGGCCTCTTGTTTACATAGTTATGATTAAACGTAACTAAGAAAAAAGACTTTCAACAAATCAGAATTGCAAATTTGGCCTGCGTTTTATTTTATTTTCAGTTGCGTTTGATCACAAATATTAATGTCTTGCTCACTCTAAATAGAAAGCTATCATATACTTATCATAATTAAAGTTGGATTAACTGTTCTTTTGTCTTCTACAAAGACCACGTAAGTTTTACCCACCTTGAACAAACTTGAGGATCTGTTCATATTGCTCCCTCGCTTGACTCTCTTTGACCAGGTCAATCTTGTTCTGAAGGATGAGGATGTGTTTCAGCTTCATGATCTCAATGGCAGCCAGATGCTCTGATGTTTGGGGTTGGGGACAGGATTCGTTTCCAGCTGAAAATCAATACCAACAATTTAGAAAAGGTCGTGTAAGATATATTATTCAACACTGACTGTTTGAGGGAAAAGACACAGTTCGATTAAATCAAATTCAAGGTTTTATCAATTACTCTTCATCACTGCAGTCTGCCAAATAGTGAAAATGTTTACAGAGTTTAAAATCCACGAAAAATACAATGGTCAGCAAAGTAGCATTTAATCTACATAAACACATTAAAAACTGGGTTTAGTATTGAATGGGTTAACATATAGCGACAAAGTTAGATGAATAAGAAAGACGGGAGCTTTGTATTCCTAAATCACAAAAATCAATGCATATTCAAGGCAGGTGAACCTAAACATTCAAGGCACTTTTCATAATTCCATTTTTGGTATTCAGTATCAACAATATTCAGGGTTTTCTACAATTTTATCATTAAAGGGAAGCTTGAGTTCTGGAAAAGGTAAAACCTAATTTGTGAGCTTTCTCATTCTTATTATGTTAATAGTTTGGAAGATTATCATAGTAGACATGTCCCCTGAAAAGGATTGCTCTTCAAATGACCTCACATTCAAAATATGACAAGAAACTGCTGAAATGTTCGGGCCGAACATTTGTGTGTAGTCCCATATACACATTTCTGTGTGCAGTGCATGTGACTCGCAGCAGGATTGAGTCAATTTCTTATCATTTTGGTGATTCTAAAACCTTACAGCATACACCAATCCTTATGTGCTATATAATCAACCTTTCCCAATTGCTTTGGACAGCTTCTTTCACAATTCAATCTCATGACCAGAACTCAACTATATCTTTAAATTTCAGAACATTTCTTACCAATTAAAAGTAATGCTGCATCCATAACAGCTGCTCCATTCAGCATAGTTGCCATAAGAATGTCGTGACCAGGACAATCTACAAATGAAACATGCCTAGAAAAGAAAAAGAAATCGATAAAAATCAGTTACAGTAACTGTAATTTGGAACACGCTTCCAACAAATACAACTTCAGTTTCTTTTTATAACAGTTTTAAACGTAAACTAAAAGAGTTTTTGATTATACGTGATTTTCACTGAATGAATATATAAGATTTTCTTCCATTTCCTCCCTCTCTTCCTTTTCTCTGTTTTGCTGTGTATCTCCTTTCCTATCCCACCATGTTGTATTCTGGGCTTGTATTGGTGCAAGGTGCAATTCGTAAATTATTTTGTTGTTACTTTACTTGCTATTTGTTTTCCGCCATTTAGTTTACCAAATTATACATCCTTTGGGAAGCTGTCATGACAAAACCTTTTGTGTTTTTTATCAGCTATGCCCAATTTAGTTTCATCACCATTTAATATATTTTCATTTTGCGATTTGAAATGAAATATAATAATAATAATAATCAAACATTTTTATATAGCGCATTACACATAAGCAAAATTGCATGTCTCTATGCACTTTAGGAGAGGAAAGAAAGGAAAGATGCACTGGGTTCATGATTCTGATTAACTATAAAGTGGTGAAAAGGTATGTCTTTAGAGAATTAATGAAGTTTTCATAGGAATTTATACTTTTCAGATATTCAGGCAACTTGTTCCACAAAAGAGCGGCAGAATGTGTAAAAGACCTTTCCCCGTATGATTTTGTCATTATTTGTGGAACGCAGAGCAGGGACTTGGAACTGGAACGTAACATTCTATCGGGTTTATATGGAGTTAGTACTTCAGAGAGATAAGTAGGAGCCAGCTGATGTAAACATTGGTAGGTTAACATAAGTATTTTAAATTGGATACGGGACTTGATGGGCAACCAGTGTAGATCTCTTAAGACTGGAGTTATTGATTCATGTTTCTTCGTGCGTGTAACAAGTCGGGCTGCAGAATTTTGAAGGAGTTGTAGTCTTTGAATTTGAGAAGAAGGGAGACCAGAAAGTAAACTATTACAGAAATCAAAATGGCACATAACAAAAGCATGAATTAATCGTTCAGTGGTTGGTTTGTCTAAAAAATTGCGAATTTTACCTATTTTGTATAATCCAAATGAAGCTGAGCGACACTTTTGTGAGACAAAATTTTCAAATGTGAACTTATCATCAAAAATAGCACCTAAATTTCTGCAAGTTCTGGTTGCATGAACAATTGTACCATTTATGTTCAATGTTGATATGAGGTTGCTTGACCTATGGCGTGAAGAAAGATGAAGAAACTCAGTCTTTGTATCATTGAGCTTTAAACCATTTACCTGAGACCACTCTTTGATTGATTGCACACACTCTGATATCTGTGAAGTGACATTAATATTATCAGTTCTCTTAAATGAAATGTACAGTTGTGTGTCATCTGCATAGAAATCTTATGAATTTTGTGAGTATCAATAATATCTTCTAAGGGAGAGGTATAGAGGGTAAATAGGATTGGGCCCAATACGGACCCTTGAGGAACCCCTTGAGGGATGATTTCTGTGGATGACCGCTCATTTCCAATAATAACAGTGTGAGTGCGCCGAAACAGATACGACTCTATCCAAGCGAGTGCTTGACCACTTATACCAAATATATATTATATAATATATTATAAGGAATTGCACGTTTTTATTCAATGTCTTGTACAATGTTTTTTTGGTTTTTTTTAAAGATGGAATTGAATTGAATAAATATGAACTGAAAAATCATTCATAGTAACTGTTTTGTTTTTTATATATAAAGCACCTTTCCAACTAAGTAATTGATCAAAGCACACAATGACATTAACATCCTGTCAGACACCCACTTGGATGGAGAGAAGCAATGTAGAAAAAAAAATGCCTTGATTAAAGGACTTCCAAACTAGATAATCAGATGATTTGTGTGAAAGCAGAAAAATAAGAAAAACATGATGGTAAAAGTTCGAAAGAAATCTGTCAAGGAATAAGAAAGTGATGGATGTTTGAAAAATGAAATCACTACATCTATGCGAATCTCAAACTGGCAATTTGGCGAGTCAATTTTGACATACTGGCGGACAACTCTCCCGTTTGTTGTACACAAAGATATCATTAATGTGAGGTTTTCTCTAAAGCGCCTGTACCCTCGGGGCAGTACTCAAAATATATTGTAGATAGCATATTGTTATAGGTCCTTATGAAAGAAAAAAGATCCTACTGAGTACCTAATACATTTTGAAAAAAAATATTACAATTCAGTCATAGCAAATGGGGGAGTTGTGCGCCACTACATCACACTTACACTACCTATTCAGCCAAATTGAAATTCTTATATGTATAGTGATAACAACTTTCCAAAATTCATAACTTTTTTATTGCTTGTCCGATTTCGTTCAAACCTTCACCAATCTGCTTCTCTGATTTTCCTCTTTCTTTCAGAGCAACTTCTGATTGAGGTTGGATTTCCTTTTAAGGACATATTATAGTGCCTTGCTAGGGCTCGAACCCACAACCTCTGCATGCCCATTCAAGTGACTAAACCACTCGACTATGACACCTACAACACTTTAGCCATGTACACCTCACCATGTGAAGTATGACATGTCTTCGGCCCTCTCCCTTTTTCTCTCTCTCTCTCTCCCTCCATACCTCTCCATTTTTCTACCCTCCCTTTTCCCTTAACCCATCGATCACTTTCTCACTCTCCTCTCTTGCATAATGTACATGAAGTATGTAATAACGGTGTCTGTCTGCCTTTATTTACCTGTTTAGCCTGAATCTGCCTGTACATCCCTGTCTATCGCAGGCGAAAGAGTCATCCCTGTTACTGCCAGCAGACCTGTAGCACCCCGGCCTCGGACAGGCTGGACTATCACACTTATAAACCTGATAAAGAGAGGAAATCAAAATGGAGTTAAGAGGCTGACGGAATCAGACGGATTGGTTTCTACATCATTCAATTATCATTAAGCTCCAGTTACACACGAAAAATAGGAACTTGAATTGAGGACTTATAATCGTTCCATGTGTAAGGCATCTTTAAGATGCACAACTTTGTCACATATTTCATAATACATCCATAATGAAACAAAAAATAGGAACTTGAATTGAGCACAAAGATCTGAAAGAAACTCAAAATAGAGGCTATCACTCAACTCTCTCTGATGCGAACAAGATTTGTTGTCAAATAAAAATTAGGTAAGAATAAAAGGAAGAACAGTCACAAAAAAAATCCAAAAAAAACTTCTATCTGATGTGAGGTCTCTACATAGTCATACTGCACAGCGATGCCATACAGGCTAACAGAATTCAAACATAAGCAGCTGTGTATTGGTTGTGCGCATATGCGTCACAGTCTAGTCTACAGCCAGAATTTTTTTTTTTGACGGCCAATCAAGAGAATTAATCAAACTATCATTTCCATAACATGTAAAGAATATGAAGTGAAATTACAGTTATGATTCGTCTTATCTGATTATAGCTACTGTTGCACATGGAATTTACAAACTTTGTTCTTCTGCATGCCGGCATGAACTTCGGGGGCCCCGTAACACAAAGCTTAGCAATATAAAAACATAGCAATCAACCGCAGAAGTAGCAATCAAATGCTTACTTATTTTTGTAAAACGGGACCCAGAACGGATAACCATCATTCAGTGACAAAAAACACAGGATAATGGAGGGTGACATAGCTCTGGAAAGAGTGTTTTGGAAATCCCCCAATAAGAATAACAAAGCTACCTGTAAGTAGGTCTTTTTTTTTTCCTATTTGGTTTCCTAGTTTGATATAATCTGTCCATGATTTCTGGTGCATTTACGAGTAAATTTGAAAGAATTTCCACATTGAGGGTAGATAATGACTCACAACAGTGAGAGAGGTGCTTCATAAAACTTGTTATTAATAACAATTGCCTCATTCCTATGACAAATTCGCTCTCAGCCAAGCAGATTCAAGGATTTCAGTAGCTTAATAACAATTATTGTAACTTGTTATTGATTAAAAAAAATTATGAAACAGGGCCCAGGTTAGTTAGCTTACTGCCATATCACTCTACCTTTGCATTTGCATAGCCTAACTTGATGGTAATATTCCTCTCCAGCTCATTCTTAAATCTGACAGTTTGCACACCAGAGATGGCTTTGACAACAGTTGACTTCCCGTGGGCTACATGACCAATTGTTCCTGAAGAAGAAAAGCAAAGAAAACAAACTTGGAACTTTAAAAGATAAGCAAATTTGATTCCTGGTTTCTCATTTTTGCCTGCTTCTTTGTTTTACCTCACCTTCTGTTCTGTTATAATTTATTTTTCTGGACATTAAAAATGAAGAGGTATTTGTGGAAATCAAGACAAAACAGTCATAGAATATTGTGCGATTTCTCCTACTTTTGAGCCTCTAGTGCACAGACTGATAAACTTCTATGAAGAAAACTTTTGTTTGAAAATGACCCAACAGGATTTATCAAACAACATGGAGCACCCTCCTAATTATTTGTGGAAAATCCAGACGAGGATTTAGGATTCAATAGTATTTGGCTTATATATCACAGGTTAGTTGGGTGCTGCCTTGATCAGTTATGTGAGAACTTCTCAAATTTGGATTTACATTTACACAAATTCAGAAGGGAAAAAACAGCTTTGCACATATATTCCATGTTCATACATGTAGCACTCAATGTTTAACCAAAAGACAGTTGATGTTCCAGGAGGGGTGAAATTTTCGGTAACCCTGTCTGTGCAAGAGGCAGTTAACGGTCAAGTTTTGTTTGGACTCCAATATTTTTGGGACAAAAAAGGATTTTTTTTTCCAATTAAAATTTAAAATGAGCACATGGATTGCAAAAGTAAATAAGAAAGATCATTTGTATCAGGATGGACCACACAAAGAGCATCCTGAATCAGAAGAAGTATTATGACATTTTATTTCTGGTGCAAATTGGTAAATGCTGTGATATTGTATAAGTTAAATAAAGATAAACTCACCAATATTAATAGTTGCTTGTCTGCTAATCACTTCAGGGGAGAGTGGATTCAATTTGGAGATATCCTGTAGAAATGAAAGATCAAAAATCAACCATACAATATGATGGGTAAGTTGACTTTTCAGCAAGATTATTCAAGTCCATATACGCTAACTCAAAGTGAAACTTACAAATTGACAAAATTGTTTCTTCTCCCCATCTTTTTCTTCTTCTTTTTTTGTCACACCTACCAGCTTTTTTGCTATATATGATACTTTTGTAGTGACAAAAAATAAACCAAGAATTTGAGAAACACTTGGGGAGGCAACAAAATCATTTGATTAGAGCAATTTAAAAACTTGTTTTAAACCTTTGTACAATTGTAGAACATGGAAATTAGAAATATGATTAAAATTTAACATAAAGTTGAATTTAGCTTTGCTGTTGAACTTTGACCACTTTTCACTTATAAAGGAATTAGGCAAGCATGCTAAAAGATTTTGAGTTACACCAACTAATTTTTTTTTCACATTCCATGTGATTCATTAAATTGATTCATATTTAAATGTTGATTAAAAGAACATTACTTAGGCCAAATAGAATTAATTCCTAGTTTATCATTCCCTCCTTCCTCTTTTGTTTTGGGCTCACCACAATTTTGATGTTATTTGATAATTTGATATTTTTGTTCTGAAATGGAATAAATAAGAACCTGTGGACATCATGCATCTCAAGACCCATACATGCATGTTCATTAATAAATCCATGCACGACCAAAGGGCCATATATGGATCTCTAGCCCAGAATATCCCCCTGCTAAGCTGACCCTGTTCCCTGTTGAATTATGGGCCTAATCGTGGAATATGTCCCCTCTCATTCAGTGTGTACGCACACATTTGCACGTTATATCTATTGAGAGCATAGTCATAGACGTATTAATTAACTGAATACGATTGAGGGGGAATCAAGTCCCCATACTAGGCACTCACTCTAAATGCGAGGTTATTGGAGATATGCATACTAGGCATAGCATTGCACACATTAGACAGATAGTGTGAGGAGCAAATAAGGGGGGACCTATTTTACGATATCACCGACTTCTGCAATATTAATGTTACTTGTGGAGTCGTGCAATTGTCTTTTGAATTTTGTGTCTGTATCTGTGTATGGGATGTACAAATCACCAGCAGGTTACATTACAACGGAAAGAATTCCATATGTACCCTCCACTAAAATTTTTCCAAATTACAGCTCTAGCCTACATTCTAAAAGAGGGCGATTTTTTGATGGGGGTTGAGTAAAAAATGGGGCCTGGAAATTTTGGGGGGGGTTATTATAAAAGAAAAAAAGAAAAAAAAAAAAATTATCGTATATTTCTCTCTGTCCCTATCTCTTTCACTCCGTCTCTCTCTCTCTCTTTCCCTCTCTCACCATATCTGTCTCTGCAAGGAAACATTCATTAATATTCATGTCATAGATTAATTTGCATTTGCATATTATACATATTCATATAATAAAGAACAATGAAATTTTTGGAAGGAAGCGTTGGGACTCGAACCTGGAACCTCGAGGATGGCAGACCTCCGACTACACCATGTATCCACGGATGAGAGATGATAGCTGTAGGGTTTTTAACATTAATATAGGTGGCTTAGACTATAATACAGCGGTCACTAGATGGCGTTTGCATTTTGGTTCATATTGCTAGCCTCATAAGGTAAATATCAGCTGTTCGTTCTGTGAGCTAACGGAATAAAGCCATATAGCAATGATATCGCCTACTAGTACCTACAACTAACTGCTGTTGCAGAAAACTACTTTGTTTGCTGTTATATGCGTGTGCGTTTGCCGAGTTGTATGATCCCAACAAGTAAATGGTGAGTTGATTGTAAATATACTTTAGGGAATTGGATTATGTATCCTCTAATTTAAATTAACTAGGAAAATAAAAATGTTTGTTTCCTACCTGATCTTGAATCTACCAGTATTTCTGGATGTCACCGTATCTCACAGTTAGATGTATTATATGTGAGTTGACAAGTATAGCCGTTCAAATATTGCACAGTTCCCGTAGAAAGAATATTTACAAGTATATACAAAATAAGGATGCTTCTTTGCGAATGAAGAAAGGGTGACTCAGTTTCTCAACAAGCAATAAGGCCTTACTACCAAGAGAAAAGAGTGAAGAAGGGCGAAACAACTTTGAAGATGCAGCTAAAGAATTGTAGTTGAAAACTCTCTCTAAAAGTCGTGTGCTCCATAAGAACAGCTTAGAAGGAGTGATGAAAAAAGGTGTGGCACATGTATGCTGGTGTAATAAGTGTATGTACATGGTATATAATGTATTGCAGTGCATTGTACACTGAGTAGCTGCACATCCTAACAAAATAGGTAGTGGAATGTACTTGCCAGGATAAGTACAGGTGTATATAATGAGTACAGTATGTGTGGCACTCAAGAGGCTCTAAAGTAATGTTACAGGTGACAGTTGAATAAAAGACTTAACTAGGTTTCTAGATCTACATTGTACACAATAAAGTCCAAACAATAATATCTACCATACTAAAGGTTCTTTTAAGGTCAAGTCACTACAGTAGCTCCCCTCTAGATTTGTTGTGGAATAAAATGTAGCAACAAATCGATGAGAAGGAAAAAGTAGACTTGACTATATGACAAAATAATATTACTGTAGAAATACAGTAAATCAAGCATTGATTCACCCGATTTCGAAAAAGTCCACATACCTCGCTGGCCACTTAACATGACGACCAGACCTGGTCTTTCGAATTTCGGGAGTGTTCTGCTTCACTGCAGGATCCATTTCCAAGTCTGCGGAGCTAGATTGCTGAGGTACCTGAACAGGTGGATCTCGACAGTTTGTAGATTGAGCAGTAAGATTTTGTTCAATGAAAGCTGGCTTAAGTCTCTCAATACTGACATTTTCGTGTTTACCATTGAAATCAATAGTAAAAAACTTGTCAGAGCGATGAATGACTCGGAAAGGTCCCCTGTATGGAGGTTGAAGGGGCCTCTTAACTGCATCCTCCCTCAAAAAGATGTGGGATGAGGAATGCAATTCAGGGTGTACCTGTACAGGAGTAGCTTGTTGCTTGCGGGTAGGGGTGGGGTGTAATTCACGCATCAGTCTCTTCAGTCTGTCGGCATAGTTGGCTGGATCGTCAGCAGAGTCAACCTGTGAAGGAGATACAAACTGAGCTGGTAGCATGACTGTAGTACCAAAGACAAGTTCTGCTGTGGAACATCCAATGTCAGACTTGATGGCTGTGCGTATACCCAGCAAGACCAAGGGAAGTGCCTCAGTCCAGCGGACTGTGTTATGAGACTTGAGAGAGGCTTTAAGTTGCCTGTGGAATCGCTCAACAAGCCCGTTGGCTGCAGGATGGTATGCTGTTGTGCGAATGCGTTTAGTGCCAAGGAGGTTAGTGAGAGCAAGAAAGAGTGCTGACTCAAACTGTCTACCTCTATCTGTAGTAAGAGTAGTTGGAGCACCAAACACTGCTACCCATCTGGCCACAAAAGTACGTGCTACAGTTTCCGCAGTGATATCTGGGATAGGAATAGCTTCTGGCCATCTGGTGTAACGATCCACACAAGTGAGAAGGTACATGTTACCCTCTGAAATGGGAAGTGGGCCTACAATGTCGATGTGGACATGAGAGAATCGTGCGTCAGGGGAAGTAAAAGTGCCAAATTGAAATTTTGTGTGTTTATGGACCTTACATCTCTGACATTCAAGACATGTTTTGGCCCATTTCCTGATATCACGATTAATACCAGGCCAAACGAAACGTTCTGTAACGAGCTTTTGAGTGGCTCTGATTCCAGGATGGGAAAGTCCATGAAGGGCGTCGAAAATAGCTCGTCTGTGCTTGACTGGTACAAGGGGTCTAGCATTACCTGTCGAAACATCACATAGTATAGTAGTAAGAGAACCAGGAAGTGCTATTGACTTGAGTTGAAGTGAGGAGTCCTGTACATGACCCTCTTCCTCCTGATCTTTTGCGATGGCCGCAAAATCTATGACCGAGGATGAATCAACTCTGTCAATATACAGGCGAGAGAGAGCATCTGCTGCTGTGTTCTCTTTGCCTGCTATGTGGTGTATCTCAGTTGTGAACTGAGATATGAAATCAAGCTGGCGGATTTCACGAGGTGAGTGTCGATCCGGCTTTGACTTCAAAGCATGGGTGAGAGGTTTGTGATCAGTGTAGATGATAAACGTGCGACCTTCGAGTAGATGCCGAAAGTGCTTTACACCGAGGTAGGCTGCTAATAATTCCCGGCCAAAAGTGCTGTATTTGGTCTCGGCAGGCTGTAATCTCTTAGAGAAGAAAGCTAATGGTTGCCAAACACCATCTACTAGCTGTTGCATAGCTCCTCCAACTCCTACGATGGATGCATCAACCATCAGGCATAGAGGAACATCAATCCTGGGATGAACAAGAACTGTAGCATTAGCTAACTGATCCTTAGCTTGATTGAAAGCAGAAAGTTCCTTTTCCCCCAGAACGATCGGCTGGTTCTTCTTCGATCTATTCTTCAAGAGATCTGTGAGAGGTTGGAGTATGTCTGCACACCGTGGAATGAACCGTCTGTAGAAATTGATCAACCCGAGAAATTCTCGCAGTTTGGTAAGTGATGTAGGAAGAGGAAAATCACGGATGATCTTCACCTTGTCACTAAGTGGCCGAATTCCTCCAGCATCAACCATATGCCCTAGAAAGGACAGTGAAGGCACTCCGAACTGACACTTTGAGGGGTTGACGATGATTCCATACTCTTGCAGGCGATCGAAGAGTTGACGGAGATGTGTCTCATGTTCGTCTTTTGAAGAACTGGCTACCAGAATATCATCCAGATAAACATAGACGAAAGGAAGACCGCGAGTGACATCATCCATCAATCGCTGGAATGTCTGAGCAGCATTCCGCAGGCCAAACGGCATTCGAACGAACTCGAATAATCCGAATGGAGTGGTCACGGCTGTCTTGCGGATATCGCTAGGCTCTACTGGGATCTGATGGTATGCCCTGATAAGATCAATCTTTGAAAAGATTGTCTTGCCACTAAGAGATGCAGAGAAATCATGCAAGTGAGGGATAGGGTATCTGTCAGGAATAGTACGAGCATTAAGCGTGCGATAATCCCCACAAGGTCGCCAGTCCCCTGGTGTCTTCTTGGGAACCATGTGCAAAGGACTTGACCAGTTACTGTCAGATTGTCTGATAATGCCAAGTTCAAGCATGTGCTCAAACTCTGCCTTGGCAATCTTCTGACGATCCGGAGCAAGTCGACGAGGGCGGGCTGAAGTAGGCGGGCCTTGAGTCTGGATATGGTGAGTGGTTGTATGCTTGACTTCCAAGTGCTTGTATACCGGCCGTGTGATGTCAGGATACTCACGAAGAAGGGAGTGGAAACGCTCTGAAGAATCTTGCTTCACGTACATCGGGCTGATGATACCTGTGTATGAGCCAAATCCCTGTACTGTAAGAGATGTGGTGGTGTCTATCAGTCGACGATGCTTGATGTCTACTAACAGTCCATAGTGATCAAGGAAATCAGCTCCTAAGATAGGCGTAGGTATGTCCGTCACAACAAAAATCCAACGAAAAACTCGACGCAACCCAAGATCAAGAGTGAAAGATCTTTCTCCAAAAGCCTTAATTGGTGATTTGTTAACAGCTTGAAGTTGAATATTTGTTGTACCTACCAATGCCGATTTTCTCAACTTGGATTGAGGAAAAATACTAACTTCAGCCCCTGTATCAACAAGGAAACGTGTACCTGAATGTTTGTCATGAACAAAGAAAAGGCGACTGGGTTTAGTGTTGCCAAGGGAACTAGTCGCCGCTATTCCTTGGCGGGCCCGTTTCCCTGAGTCTGTCCAGAGCGGCTTCGTCCTGCTGAGTATGAGCAAGGACTCACACATTTCTGGGCTTGACTGCCATGTTTCCAGTGATACCAACATTCGGCCCCAGCATGCTGTTGATGCCGACGCGGGCTCCTGGAAGCTGACTGGCGATGGCCTGAATCCTTAGACCTGCGCTGCCGACTACGACTTCTACGGTTTTCCTGTAGAGAACAAGTTAAGGCTTGCACTTGAGCAGTAAGTTGAGCAACTTGGGTAGAAAGGCGCTGTACTTCCTCAGAATTACTAGAAGTGGCATAAGCCTGAGAATGTGTTGGTACTGATTTAGGTGAGATGTGTGAAATAGAAGGTGGACCAGCAACTTCAACAATCTTGTCCGCTAATGCTGCCAGATCGACCAAGCTAACATCGTCGCTTGTCGAAGCTAGAATCAACTGTACATTGGTTGGCAGACGTTGCAAGAATAATTGCCTCAATATACTAGTCTCCAAAGTACTATTGCCCAGTAATTGCTGCATTCTCCTAAGGAGTTGTGAGGGTGACTTATCACCTAGTTCCTCACTCGTCAGCAATTTGTTCAGACGCTTCTGCTCAGAGACGGAAGTTCGCTTGACTAGAGCAGCTTTCAATTTTGTATACGGCTCTACTTCAGGAGGGGCAATTAAAAAATCGCGTACCTCCGTGGCCACCTCTGGTTGTAATGAGGCAACAACATAAGCAAACTTTGTGGACTCTACAGAGATACCTCTTGTTTGAAACTGGGCCTCAACTTGAGCAAACCAAATATCTGGGTCATTTGACCAAAATGGTGGAAGCTTTAAACTAACAGAAGAGACAGGAGGGAATGGCTCAGAAGCCTGGGTCAGTGGTTCTTTTCTAGTGGTATCCGTCATGATAGTAATGACAAAAGTAGATTAGATCAACAACAAAAAATTCGGGGTCACCACTTTAGGGAATTGGATTATGTATCCTCTAATTTAAATTAACTAGGAAAATAAAAATGTTTGTTTCCTACCTGATCTTGAATCTACCAGTATTTCTGGATGTCACCGTATCTCACAGTTAGATGTATTATATGTGAGTTGACAAGTATAGCCGTTCAAATATTGCACAGTTCCCGTAGAAAGAATATTTACAAGTATATACAAAATAAGGATGCTTCTTTGCGAATGAAGAAAGGGTGACTCAGTTTCTCAACAAGCAATAAGGCCTTACTACCAAGAGAAAAGAGTGAAGAAGGGCGAAACAACTTTGAAGATGCAGCTAAAGAATTGTAGTTGAAAACTCTCTCTAAAAGTCGTGTGCTCCATAAGAACAGCTTAGAAGGAGTGATGAAAAAAGGTGTGGCACATGTATGCTGGTGTAATAAGTGTATGTACATGGTATATAATGTATTGCAGTGCATTGTACACTGAGTAGCTGCACATCCTAACACAATAGGTAGTGGAATGTACTTGCCAGGATAAGTACAGGTGTATATAATGAGTACAGTATGTGTGGCACTCAAGAGGCTCTAAAGTAATGTTACAGGTGACAGTTGAATAAAAGACTTAACTAGGTTTCTAGATCTACATTGTACACAAAGTCCAAACAATAATATCTACCATACTAAAGGTTCTTTTAAGGTCAAGTCACTACAATACTTTTCAAAACACAACCTTAACCCTAACCCTAACCCTAACCCTACCCTAACCCTAAACCTAACCCTAACCCTAACCCTAACCCTAACCCTAAACCTAAACCTATTTTGTCATGTCTTACTTTGTCTTACATCCAAATTTACATGTAATACACATACATGTATGTATAGTACATGCATGTATATACTATGTATTAATATGGTCCTGTATTTAAATTTCTAAGTGTTTTCTCACATTTTTACTACTTAATATGTACTTCTGCCATCAATATCTACCATACCCATATTTTTTTTTTCAATTTTAGTGGAGGGTACATATGGAAGTCTAGCCCATTTCTTTACACAAAACACATCCAATTCCAAGACCAAGTTCCAACATAATTCACATGAAAATGACAGCAACATGAATGATGAGCAATAATATGACAATGCCAATGTCCATCTTCACTCAAAAAGACTGACTAACGTTAGACACTGAAATACGAAATTCATTTTTTTTTAATCTTCTACCAGGTACCGTACCAACATTGTGAATGTGCCGCATGCATCAGGTGCATAATGGGCGCAATGGCAATGCCATGCCCGGCCCATCAATGCTCTACGAATCACTCATGGTGAGCGGGCCCGGAGCGTCGGCGCGCTGAAAAGGAGAGATCCGTCCATAAAGTACCGGTAAGCCAGCTGGCGCATCCACGACAGTCGATTCTCTGACGGCGCGTTGCGATCGCGGCTTCGCTACAACAGTATGTTCCTCCCTCTCCACATACGTTATAATTTCAAACTTTCATGTCTACCATACACTTGAAAGCAACGACATTTATTCATAATGTTTGAATTAATTTAATAATAAATACCAAATTGTCCAAATCCTGTACAGCCAGATGTGAATTCGCCGGTCCCTCCATCGCCATCTTGATCATACATGTGAATGACCTTAACCCGGAAGTACTTGTTTGAGGATGATGAAATACTCGGGTCTGTAAAATAAATGAACGCATCAATGGAACGCACACATCCTCCAAAGGAGCCTATCCCGAAATATTCATCCCATTTTACATAATTATGAGATTTGACCCCTTAAAGTTACTTAGACCATCCATGTCATTCACAAATAGCTTGTCAGCTCGAACGAAGCCGTCGGGTTAGGCCCCCAACGGAGCCCCAAAACTTGAGGGCCCCAAAGTCGGGTCGATTTCAACTTATCTAACATATAATTATGCGCCAAACTTTGTCAGAAGGAAGGTGTATGACTATTACCAAAACACTAAAACTGACCAAATCTACCATTCATGTGTTAATTAACACCTTGCAAGCCCTATAGTTATGCCTTGTCAAACAGGCGCAGATAACTTATTACTGAAATTATCATATGACACAGAATTGCACCCAAAACACGATAAAAACTACTTTCGAAAAATAAACTCAAGGGCAATTTTAAAGGCCTGTTGTACTGCCGCCATAGAAATCAGGTTCGGATTACGTAATACGCGATTGTAATGTTCGCACATTTCTAAAGGTGATAGGCAGGGCTATTGAAATTGCCTTCAGTTGATTTTTCGAAAATAGTTTTTATCGTGTTCCAAGAAAGTTACAATACTCAAGATTATTTTGACCTGAATCGAATGATGGTTTTTATCTACATCCAGAGCATTATATAGGCAGCATAGATTGGTTTAGGGGCATTTGTTTTTTTAGGGCGTGTTACACCCCTTTCCTGATGGATTTTTCCCAGTTTTTATATTTTTTTTAATGTACACCCATACCTCTTACTCCTGACAAAATTTGGTACATTGTCCTCAAGGGAAAAAATTTGCCCCAATATTTAGGTGGCGTCTGACAACCCATCCCGACGGAAATTTTGTCAGTTTTAGTGTTTGGTAATGTATAGTCATACACCTTCCTTCTGACAAAGTTTGGCGCATATGTTAGATGGGATGAAATCGACCCGACGTTGGGGCCTTTTTAGGGGGCTCTGCATGGGGCCAAACCCCGCGGCTTCGTTCGAGCAGACAAGCTTTTTGTGGAATGACATGGATGGTCTAACTTTAAGGGGTCAAAGCTCATAAGTAAAATGGGGTGAATATTTCTGGATAGGCTCCCAGACTATACCTTTCATCGCTCATTTCGTTCACCCCCTACATCTATAATTCACTTGGAGAGTCAGTGGAAGTATTTGTTGAAAAGTATTCGTATAATTTTTAATCAACGATTTTTATTTTGCACTCAACCTACCAGGAAGAGCCATGGGGAAACTAAGTTTAATGTCATGGGCGTCGCCAGGGGGGGGGGGGTGCGGAGGGTGTGAACGCACCCCCCACCAGACCAAAAAAAAAAAAAAAGGATTTTTTTTTTTCTTGAGGGGGGGGGGGGGGCGTCGCCGGGTGGGGGGTGTCTTTTGAAAAGGGCGACATGTTCTTATTGTGTAGTGTCGAACAGCTCATATCTGCGCCACCAGCACCACTGCCTGACATTGGAGTTGGTAAGTTTTGTCTTTTTTTTCCAAAAGGCACCCCCCCCCCCCCTTGAAAAAAGCTGGTGACGGCACTGAATGTGCACCTATATACTTCTTGAGAAGAAGGGTATAGATAGCCCTTTTTATCCTCGGCCTCCCATCCCTCGATTCCCGCTCACCGTGACCTGTTCCTTCCGGTTTTCGTATACTACTTGTCATACCAGTGGCGGATCCAGGGGGGCCGTGGGGCCCGGGACCCCTCCCCTGGAACCAAAAAGGGGCCCAAAAATTGCTGAGGACCTTTCTTTTTCTTTCTTTTTGTTGTTGTTGTTGTTGTTGTTGTTGTTGTTGCTTGTCACAGATTTCTTTTTGTCCAAAAGGGGCTCAAAAATGCTGAGGACCTTTTTTTTTTTTTTGCTTGTCAGAAAATTTTGTGAATATTGAGCCCCCTCCCTCAAGCAATCCTGGATCCGCCACTGTGTCATACATGTGCTTGTTTCTCATTTCCGTTTAATGAAAGAGCAATGAATTAATAATAAATAGACCTCACAAAAATAGGTAAAGCTATACTTGAATATGTTTATTAAATGCCATGCATTTTAAACGAGTTAACATTGCTTTATATAAACAAGAACAAACAAATTTCTCTTTCTCTCTCTCTCCGGCGATTTAAGGCTCTCGTTCCCATTTACTTTGAATTCTCTCCCAGCCACCCCTCCTCCCGCCGCCCACCCCTTCTCTCTCTCTCTCCCTCTCTCTCTCTCTCTCTCTCTCTCTCTCTCTCTCTCTCTCTCTCTCTCTCGTCTCTGATTTTTTCTTTCTCTATCACTCCCTCCTTAATATGTAAGTGCCATCAGGCGATGCCTGTCGCTTATTCTCTCGTATTTTTACTGCACGATAATAATCTTGAGTTTTCTTTCTTTCTAACAGCAGTACTTTTTTTACCCCTTTCTGAACATGGGTCAATCTGCCATTAAACTCTCTCTCTCTCTCTCTCTCTCTCTCTCTCTCTCTCTCTCTCTCTCTCTCTCTCTCTCTCTCTCTCTCTTTCTCTCTCTCTCTCTACCCTCGTGTCATCACACTCGATGCATCACTAATTCTCTCGCGCTTTTTTTTTTTTTTCGACGATAACGATCTATCTATATAGAGCGCTCTAGCTGCATACGTATACATCCATGATCCGTCTGCTAGATATCCCATCACAGATATAGTAGCCTGTATTTTTTTAAATAGCTTTGAATATAATTCAGGAAATCATCTCCTTTAAGCTCTAGGTTTCGCTTCTTGTGAGACTGCGCTCTGGCCACACATCATCCAACAAGTCCAATCGGGCGCCATGCTTCAAAAGTAAGTGAGTATCTTTTGCTTTTTCCTTCTTCTCGCGGAAACTTATTCCGTTATTTAAAAAAAAAAATTTCTAGTGGAAACGAATAACATTGTGCACGCCATCTGTTATAAGGTATTTCAAACTTACATAGATCTAAGGGAGTTGATAGTCTTTCATTTGTCATTTTATTTCCTACGTCATGTACGTCGGTTTTGGCAAACATATATTCTACTTTACTATAATGTCATGAATTCGGCCTACGTCAGTTATACCGTCAAATTTCATTTTTGAAAAATAAGTTCAATCCCCGAAGAAACCATTTTTCAACGGCACTGCAGTTTGTTGTGCAGTCCATTCTCATCATTCTTTCATCATGAATTAATTCCTAAGTGAGTTGCCGATAATCATTTACGTTCGTCAGATTCCTATATCAGCTTTTATTTTATTTTTAAAAACATCGATTATGATAATTCAGTTTCTTAAATCAATTTGAGATATTTTCAGGGCTCTTCATAAGGTAGGGATTACAATAAAGAAAGCAACAAAAAAAAAAGGGGGGGAATTACTACGATATCATTTCAGCATGTCCTATACTATTTTCAGAGAAACATAGTTATCACTAAAGTCATATATTGTACATTATTGTGAAGTAATTTTTTATCGAGATTTACGAAAACATTAATCTCATCAAAAATGTATTTGTGTTATGCATTATTGGTTGTACTGTGGAACATATGCGGCGATTTCTTGTCACGGCCTGGTGAGGGGAGGGGGTGCGACTAGCCTTTACCATGGGTTGCTGTACAATCTTCAAAATTTCAGGTGGATCCCCCCCCCCCCCCAGGGGATCGCCGCCCATGCCGTAGAACGTCTTTATAAAGAACATCGTTATATAACAAACTCTCACAGTAACAAGGTAATTTTACTTGTCCCATTTCTTTGTATTGCTTTGGGGTTTTTTTTAGCCGCTGATATATCAAGGTTTCGATATAACAAGGTAATTTCCGTGGTCCCAAGGAGTTTGTTATAACTAAGTTCCACCTGTACCAAGAAGTTACTCCTTGGTTCCACTGTGTGTTTTATGATTATCTGAAAAAAGTAAATAAACGAATCTGAATCAGAACTCTTATTCGTGATTATAACCTGTTGAATAACGAATATTCTGTATTGATAATTTGGGTAAGTATTGCTCCTGTGTATGCATTCTACAACACCCACTATCATAAATTTATTTTTCAATCATATTTTGATTATATTCGTAAATGTGTAATGAGCTACAGGCTCATACTTTCTTAGCACATCAGTTGTTACTTCCATTATATTTCTAGTTGAGCTTGGAGCAATAAAGGAGCCTATATACTTTAGTATTTTATTCAGTAGCGTGATGGTGATGGTCTCGACCAATTTCCGAACCGCATCGTTACATAGTTTTTATAATTATGATGCAAGGGATGCAGATTGTTCAATATGATAGATTTTGCTTTCCCTACCTACAGCATGATAACAGTGAGCCTAATGATAATACTGTCTGATGATTATGTTGATAGTAGTGATGATAGTGGTAGTAATACTAATGATAAATATGATGATGATAATGATGAGAATGATACTACTACTACTACTACTACTACTACTACTACTAATAATAATAATAATAATAATAATAATAATGATAATAATAATAATAATAATAATAATGATAATAGTTGATAATAACGATATAGTAATAATAATAATGATATTAGTAATAATAATGATGATAATGATAATAGTGATATCAATAATAATGATAATAATGAAAATAGTAGTAATAACAGTAATGACAATAATATCAATAATAATGATAATATTTTTTTTAATAGTAATAATAATAATAATAATTAGAAAAGTAATAATACTATGTTACATTAATTCATATAGCTCATGATTACTTCTAATGTCCGTTACATAAGAAAAATCTCTCATTCAATATTGCTACGACTACCATACAACAACCTACGGTACCGTTCTATTATCAGGGGCGGCGGAGCGTCTTTCAAAGTGGGGAGGGGTTGGGCACCAACAAAAAGGGGCACTTTGGGGGGGGGAAGGGGCACCTACAAAGGGTGAAAAAAAAGGCGGGAAATGCCACTTTGAGACATTAGTATACCGCTACATTCTGATTAATACACTATCGAGGATCATTTTCGACACATTATTGTTTATGTCTTAACATGGTTCTAGATAAAAACCACTTTGCAGTTGAGTGTAATGGTCTGATTATTCATTTGCGAGCGAGCGAAGCGAGCGAGCAAAATATTGAAGATATTTTGAATAGCAGTGATTTTCCTAATATGATAAGAAGGCAATGGTAAATGCGAGCGAGTGTAGCGGGTGAACTTTGGAAAAATTTTAGAAAAAATTGTCATCCTTCTTGTTATGATTTAGGGGCACTACTCATTCTTGTATAATTTATGGAATTGTGCCCCTCCTGCCCCTGCTCCACTGCCTCTCATTGTGCTGATATCAGTAGGGGAATCTATTATTATGAAGCCTCTCTGATTATTTGGAGCTAGGTATATGGCTCTTTTGTGAACTTTAGGGCACAGTTTGTAAGCGACATCAGAGTATATAAGTACATTATATTAAATGTATATAGGCAGGGCACTTATCAAAAGGGAAAATAATACTATTAGAAAGAAAAGCGGGGACTTAAAAAGGGACATTTATCAGAGGTGAAAAGGGCACTTATCACAAGGAAACAATGCACGGAAAATGGGCACCAATCAGAGGAAAACAGGGGCACTTGTCGGATTTCAAAGGGGACACTTATCTGAGCCTTAAAAGGGGCACTTATCAGAAGGTGAAAAGGGCACTTATTAGAAAGAATAAGGGGCAGTCATACGAAGAAAAGGGGTCACTTATCAGAGGTGAAAAGGGCACTTATAAGAAGGGAAAATTATACTATTAGAACGGAAAATGGGCACTAATCAAACGAAAAACAAAGGCAGAGATTTCAAAAGGGGCAGTAATGTCTGAAGTTAAAGGGGGCACTTATCAGAAGGTGAAAGGGCATTTATCAGAAAGAAGAAGGGCCCAGTTATACGAAGGAAAAGGGGCACTTATCAGAAGTGAAAAAAGGAACTTATCCAAAAAAAAATTGCACTATGAGAACGGGAAATGGGCATAATTAGACGAAAAAAGGGGGCAATTATTAGATTTCATAAGGGGCAGTAATGTCTGAGGTTAAAGGGGGCACTTTTCATAGATAAAAAGGGCACATTCGGGGTACCTGAAAAAGTGGGGGCACTGTGCCCCCGGGAGCGCTGCCTCTGTCTATTATTATTATTATTATTATTAATATTATTATTATTATTATTATTATTATTATTATTATTATTATTATTATTATTATTATTATTATTATTATTATTATTATTATTATTATTATTATTATTATTATTATTATTATTATTATTATTATTATTATTATTATTATTATTATTATTATCCCTCACATAAATAGGCGTAAGTCCACATTATCTTGCCCTATAGCTCAGACATTGTGCCACTATACGGCTAAAACTGTATTATGTCAACGGCGTAGCGCCGGCGAGGCGAGGGATGCACCCCTCCCCATCTCCTATTTAAACAGAGTGAAGGTGGAAATAAAAAAAAACGAAAGGAAGAGGGAAAGAGAAAATGGGAGGATTATAAAATACTCATTACTGGGAGGGGGATACCCCCTCAAAGACCGTCCCCTTGTCTGGCGGTCAAACTTCGCTCCGTCACATTTTCCACCCTGTAGAAAAAGCCTCCCCCCCCCCCTGCAATAACTGGACCCATGCCACTGCCTGTTGTAAAGGCCTATGGCAAGGTTAGTGTTGATCTGAAAATGGAGCATGTTCTGGTAAACATGTAAATTTTTGATCGATTCACAGATTATACGTTGCTATTTTAGCCGTAAGCGGAATGCATGATTTATCTTACTTCTTCATCTTCCTCTGAATTACGCACTGCACGCCCCGTACGAGAATGATGAATATAAAGGAACTATCCAAGGCTGAATGATATAATTATCAATCCGCGTGAAGGCATGAATATACAACTCAACTTCAAATGAGAAGTGTGGTTGATTGAATACGTCAACGTGTTTAATGCACTACGGTAAAGATCCTTGTTGATTAACATTCACACCAAGATCTGATTATTAGGCCTGGGGAAACAAAAGGTCAGTCTTTATAGGCGAAAATACAGTGAACAGTGGAAGAACAGTTTCGTTTACTTATATACCGCTAAAACTAAAACTGAAAAAGATTCAATTTAGTGCATAATTTATTTTAAATGTGACATGACATTATTTTGTCACAAAGTTTCTCAATGTATGGAGTCGTTTGTAACCATAGTAAGCAACAGATCTATTATTCTCTGGTCGGGGGAGGGGGTGCACATTCCGAAAAAGCTTTTTTTTTTTTTTAAAGGGGTTCGCATTTTCGTAGAGCATTTTCATAAAAAAATATTTGACAAGCAAAAAAAAAAAGTATTCAAATTTTACCTTGGGGACATACCGTACACATATTTGTAAATTAGGGCGAACAATGCCGAAGGGAAGCTGGAAATAATTATTCTGTCAAGCAAAAAATAAAAAATAAATATAAACAAATGAATGAATAAGGTTTCAACAAATAAACAAACATTAAACACATACATAAATGGATAAATAAACAAAGAAATAAATAAGTGAATAAACACACAAGTTAATAAATGATTATGAATAAATGAATAAGAAAAAAAAAGGTCGTCAGATTTCTTACTTTGCCGACTGCCGACAAGGAACAAAAATGGTTATGGGATTTCTTAATTTGCTGACAGATTTTTGTTCAAAAAAAGCAACAGCAAAAAAAGGGGGGGTCATCAATTTATCGGATTTGTTGACAGCATGTAAAAAAATGTCTAATTTCAGTGATGACAAAATTTTTTGAATGAGAATGTCATCCACCGCAACATCTCTTGAAGATGAAAATCATGTTGATGCTCACTTAATTAGTTCCCAAAGGATCATGTTCCTAACATTCGCTTGCATACTTTTTTATATATATTTAGAAAAAAACAAGTTTATGTAAGATTATTTTTTCTAATCTCATAGGCTTAAGGAAGTCAAATGGTTTATTTACACGGATACCATCAGTATAGCTGTCACCAATAAAACAAAATTAAAAAGCGGTCTTCAAAATGATATCTTTATATTTTGTCTTTTATTCTTAGTGATGACAATTTTTTTTTTAATGAGGATGTCATCGACCACAACATCTCCTGAAGATGAAAATCATGTTGCTGCTCATTTAATTACTTCCCAAAGGATCATGTTCCTATCACTCGGTTGCATTTTTTTTTAAATATATATAATCAAATTTAGAAAAAACAAGTTTATGTAAGATTATTTTTTCTAATCTCATAGGCCTAAGGAAGTCAAATGGTTTATTTACAAAGATTCGACCAGTATAGCTGTCACCAATAAACAAAATTAAAAAGCGGTCTTCAAAATGATTATCTTTGTATTTGTCTTTTATTAGGATTAAATGAAGAAAGACATAACGCAGCAGTATTCAGAAAGAATGACGACTATGTATACAGAAACCTCATCGGTGTTTTCAACTTCGATCAGCGACATTGTAGCGACATCTTATGATGTCGTACCGTCGGATATCAATGACATCTACGACAACCAGTCTTTCGATGCCGTATTGACGTCAACGATCAACGTTTCATCAACGCAGAGCCCGGCCCTCTTGACGAAGGACGGCGCGGGGAAGGCCCAAACCTACACCATCGTCGCTCTCGGCTTGCTCTTCAATTCCATCGCCCTGGTCGTGTACACAAAGACAGGATGCACCCGACGACGAACCACGCCGGTGATGCTTATCACCACGCTCGCGTGGATCGATTCCCTGGCCATCCTGTCTTACGTCGGTCGCGCCGGACTTAAGCCTCTCCTCCGGGAAGATAGGCCACGCGTCTACTGCAACCTCTTCGGGTTCATCACGAACTTCTTCCCCTTCGCCTCGGGGTTTGTTGTCATGCTGATGTCGGTGGAGCGATACACGGCGCTGGTCACCCCGTACAGGTACCATCGGAGATTCACGCAGGGCAGAGCCGCCGGGGCCGTTCTTGGTCTGGTCTGTGCCGCCGCACTCATTGGAGCGCTCCCATTTTGGGGCATCGGATCCTATGAAAGGGTAACAAAACAAAAAGTATACAAATGAATATTATAAAAAATAAACAGAACAAAAACAAATATAATTATGTATATATATATATATATATATATATATATATATATATATATATATATATATATATATATATATATGAATGGATGAAGGCCTGTGGCCGAAAATTCGAATCTTTTCATCGTGTACGGACTTTCCATTCCTATCTTGTCTATAACTTTGCAAGTCCGAAGCAGAACTGTCTTTTTACATATATATATTATGTTTCAGCCACATCGCTCCTCCACGAAACTCAATATTAGACCTTTGTTGAATTTATTTTATTTTAGCATGATAATAATTTCTTTTTAGAATGTGAGATTTTTCGATGCATTTCCCTCAATTCCGCGATTGGAAACAAAAAAGTTAATTATGACCCCGACGTGATTCGAACACGCAACCTTCTGATCTGGAGTCAGACGCGCTACCATTGCGCCACGGAGTCTACATAGAAAATATAGTGGCTATTATACACCCAGTTTATGTTCCCTATTTTCCTCTTCACACTTTGTTCCGTACTTACCATAGCCGTCTTCACACTTTGTTTAGTGCATTTCACACTCCACACTTAGTTCTACATGGTAATAACCTAATAACAATGTCATGATCGATAAACCGAACCCAAACCCATCACAAATCGATGGAATCTCGATTATTGTTTTTTTTTTTTTTTTTTTTTTTTTTTCTTGATCTTTTTCTTTGTGTACGGTTTGTAATCGGTCTGGTGCCGGTCTTGTCGATGTAAATGGAGCATAATGAATCATCTTGGTTATTAGCCGTCTTCACACTGTCGTTTGGTGTTTAAAATGTTCTAACCGCGTGTCACACTTTGTATGACATGGCAAAGATTCATTTGATATTACAATTGGCCCTTTTCACACTTTGTTCGCCATGGTACAATAATTCAGCACTCTTTATAGATACGCAATGGGGTAATCCGTTCTTATTTCCCCCTCCAAAAAAATAAAAAATAAAAAAAATAAAAAGATAGAGATGACCCCGACGTGATTCGAACACGCAACCTTCTGATCTGGAGTCAGACGCGCTACCGTTGCGCCACGGAGTCCTTATGTTAGACGGGAATCTTATAATACGCCCAGTTTGGCCTGCTAAGATTTATTTAGAGAATTAATCCTTCATACACACTTTGTTAGATACACACTCAGCATTTGGATGATGCAATATATTGCAATAATTATGTAATGTTTATGGCCATTACATTAAATTCAGTATCTTTCCACCTCAATCAGAGATTTTGTTTCAAGAAAAAAATTAAAGTGCCTAATGATTTGGCAGATCGGGCACTATATTAGTGTGATAGAGATTTTGCTTGCCCCGGGCAAGCAGATGAGTGGGTTTGAGACACCCTAGATATTCGAAAGATCTCCACAAAGAGGTATATTTAAACTACTTTGCAGTGGCATATCTACCATGGGGTCAAGTCGGTGTAACCCCCCCCCCCCCCCCCAGCCCACTTTACCACCACCACCACCACCACCCCAACCCGTTTAAAGGCAATGAATAAAATATAACGGGTGTATAGCAAGCGGGATGCCCCGATACATTGCATCCCCCCCCCCTGCTCCTGGGTCTCGGGAGGACCCCCCCCCCCCCCTACGCCCCCTCATCTGTTCATCTAATTCTTGCAATGTTGCTAAAGTGTATATTAAAATCAAAGGTATTATGCGGCTGGATAGGAGATAACGAATTATTTTGGCGTTAAAAAAATTCCCTTATATAACATTGCCCCAACGCAACACGTGAATTTGAAGCACGTTGAACTAGATATGGCAGAATAAAACTCAATGAACTTCAATGGCAATGAAAAAAAAAAATTGTGCTACAGTTTACCATGACTATACTACACAGAGAAAACGCTGTTTAAAAAGGCAGACAGTCTGTTGTTTACAATATGAACTGAACAACCGTTGTACAGTTCATATTATAAACAATATTTGTTTAAATATTAAACCTGTTGTATAAGTTTTAAACAACCTTTTAAACAGCGTTTTTATACTGTGTAGTTGTCCGATTTTCCTCAACTTTTTTTATCTGTACTTTGTGATTTTCTGCTTCTATTGTACACAGTGGCGGATCCAGGGGGGGGCTCCTCCCCTGGGATCAAAAAGGGGGCCCAAGAAATGCTGAGGACTTTTTTTTTTCTTGTCAGAGATTTTTTGAGTTAAAAAGGGGCCCCAAAATGCTGAGGACCTTTTTTTTTTTTTTTGATTGCCAGAAAATGTTGTGAATATTGAGCCCCCTCCCTCAAGAAGTCCTGGCTCCGCCACTGATTGTACAACCAAGTAATTCTTGGACCGGGCTTGCCCTTTAATGATGTCTGTATTTTGTCGTTTATCACTAGACTAGTGATAAGTATATAGCAAAAATACAGACTGTGAGAAATAAGAATATAAAATAAATATTGCCGCAATGCTCTTTTAAAATATATTATATACCTGGACTTTCAAGTAAGCTCTCGAATACAATCCCATCCGGTAATTCTGCGGATTTGTACCCTTTGGAAAATGCGCTATTATGTAAATGCGATTGTCGCTGTCGGTATTTTTATTTCGGTTAATCCTTCTGACTATATATTATACAAAAATCCATTACAGGAAATCCCACCGTCAGTGAATAGAACAATAAAAGCATAAGGAGGTTTTCGGGAAAATGAAAAAGAGGAAGAAGTATAGCAGAATTGGGGCCCGTTGCACAAAACTTGCGTTTAATCGCAACTCTTAAAAATCAAACGCACTCTTGATTGGCTGAAAATAAAGTTGCGTTTGATTTTCCTGATTTGCGTTCATACGCAAGTTTTGTGCAAAGGGGCCCAGATGAGATTAAACCAAAAATCGAAAACGCAATGAAGAGAATAGAGGAGAAAAAGAGAGAGAGAGAGGGGGAGGGAGAGAGGGAGAGAGAGAGAGAGAGAGAGAGAGAGAAGACATACAATTTTCTTTTTCATTCAAG